>CM022083.1:15515135-16010135 GCA_011114355.1 Carex littledalei | reverse complement strand
TCGGGTTTTGGGTCGGATTCAGTCGGGTTTTGGGTCGGATTCGGGCGGTGCGGGTCGGGTTTAGGCTGGTCCGGGTCGGGTTCGGGTAGGCGGGTTGAAACGGTGGGGGTATGGTCAGGTTTCGCCCAGAAAACCGCATCCGACCCGTTTCAAACCCGACCCGACCCTTTAGGACGGTTCGGGTCGGGTTCATGGTCGGGTACGGGTCGGTCCGGGTCCGGGTCCCGGGTTGGACTGGGTGGGTTTAATCAATACACTAGTGAGGACCGCATGAGAATTCTCAGGGTGGTCAAGTTTTTTGGAACTGCTACAAATGCTGCCGAGCATTTACTACAAGGTATATATTCTTTAGGACTTTAAGCAACTTTCTTAATTCCATGCATCTGTTCATTCATCTATTTTTATATATGGTTCTTTCCCTTGGTTAAATATATATACTTGCTTTTGTTATTAATGATGAAGACTTTTTGCAACTAAGATCAATAAAGATGAAATCCAATAGTATTTAATCTAGAATTTTTGGATTAATTATGTCTTTTGACAAACCAATTTTGCAATATTCAATGAACGAATTAAGTAGTATTTGGTCTAAGGCTTGTTTACTTAAACAACATGGGGGTCTTGGAATACTTGATTTGCATAACATGAATCTAGCTTTATTATTAAAATGGTGGTGAAAATTCCAAGATTCTTCTTATCAAGGTCTTTGGAAAACAATCATCATTCACAAATATTACACTCCTAATTCTAGAATAGCCTTCTCTCATTTCTGGCATTCAATTGTTAAACTTGATACTTTAGGCAAAATTAGTGTTACTTTTGAACCTTGTTCTCAATCCTCTTTGTCATTTTGGAATTCTATTTGGCATGGTCATTGTAGTCTAGCTACCCAATATCCCACTTATACAATATCTGCTTTAATCCTCACATTAATATCACTACTGTTTTTAATTCACAAGGTCTGGCCTTGAAATTTAGGCGTAGCTTAACTGTGGTAATGGTTTCTGAATGGAATGAACTCCTTTTATTAATTAGTTCCTGTAGCTTTACTCACCATGTAGACAAGATAGCTTGGCGATGGACATCACATGGTCGTTTTACAGTACAATCCCTATACCAAATTCTTAATTTTAGGGGTGTCAATAAAAATAAGTATGCTATCTGGTGGGATATCCCTGTACCCCCCAAAATAAGAATTTTTATGTGGTTATTAAGTACTAATAGAATCCTTACAAAAAAAAACTTACAAAAACGAGGTTGGTCTGGTCCCACACAGTGCCCATTTTGTCCAAAAACTGAAACCACTTCACACCTATTTCTCAAATGCAAAATTTCCCAACACTTGTGGTTCTGGCTTGGTAAATGTCAAGAGGTGTTTATGCATTGGGATAAATGTAATGATATTTTTGAATTCTCATGCATATTAGATACAGTACATCAACAAGCATTCTTAGTTGTATAGTGCACTGTGTTGGACGGTTTGGAAGTATAGAAATGCCGTTATCTTTCAAGGTTCCTCACTTAAAAATGTTAAATCACTGATAGTACTTATTTTACTGGTGTTTGAATATTGGGCAGGTCATATGGATAAGAAGATTAAAGAGGCCGCGCTTGACTTTCTCCCTACTGATCTGGAGGTCATTCCCTTGCGGGTTTGGGATCCTAATGATCATCAGATGGTTCTGTTTCAAGACACCTCAGCTTCTGCGGCAGATCAGTTCGTCGGGGAGACAGGAGACTACACAACTTCGATCTGAAGTCTACACATGCTCGTAATAATCTCGGGTTTAGGATGTCTTACCTCAGCCCCTGTTTGGGAGGCTTACTTAGAATCAAATTTTCTATTTCGGTTTTTTGGTGGATTATTAAACGAAGGGCATATGTTTTCTGTTTTGTTTTGGCTCAATGTTTGAGCTATGGGACTAGCGGAATGCGTTAGTAGCAGTAATATGTAATTAACCACTATCTGTTTCTAATATGAAACGGGCACTTCGTTGCCTTTTATCAAAAAAAAAAAAAAAAAATTAAGTAGTATTTTATTTCTTTCTTATTAATTAATTTATTACTTATTGTTATGATATTTTTCTTAAAGAGGTGGAATCAATTACAGGCGGTTCCACTGACTTTGAAACCAATATATATGCACATGTTACATGAATAACCCTAGCTACACTACTAGAATTTCTCTAAAGCAATTCGGACCGTTACCTCCCTACCCCCCAACTAACCAATACAAAAATGTCACAAAACCAATATAACAGCAGTCTACACTATATTTTTTTTTTTTTCCTTTTTAACGCGGTAGAGCATGTTTTGCATCAATTTTAAAAAGAAGGTTCTATATGTTTTATTGAATTTTTCATTAGAATGTTGTACTTTATTAATTACAGAACCTAACTTCCTTCACATTTAACAGGTTAGCTAGCTGCCCTTTTGTGACCACAGGAATATATTAAGTGGTTATGTAATGCTTCTTAAATTTATAATTTCTTGTTTATTGTGTGCTGTGGTGTGTTTAATGATTTTCATATTTTTGTGAGCTAAGAGCCATCCTTTTTTCGGGAGAGATTATGTAGACATCTAACTTACTTTCACAATTGTGACAAGTGGCACTTATCATCATAACTTATCAAGATGGTGATATATATTGCAGATGGGTATTCTATTTAGATAAGTCAGGTATTATATATTTGTACTTGGCCTATCTAAATGGTGCAAAGATCTGCAATTATGGTGTTTAAATTTGATCAGTTTTGCCATTGGCTGTCACAATTATCAAATAAGTTAGATGTCATTATAATTTATTATTGTTTCTTTGATGCTTAATATATTTTTGTGTGCATGAACTTTTATTTGATACATTTATTATTAATTTGTTGGACTGTATATTTTTAATTTGTTGATTAATTGTGAACTACCTAGTGAATGTTTGTACTGTATTGTTTGGAGTACACACAATTTCACTATGCTCCGTATTAATTATGCATGTGAAACAAACATTTGAAGTGAGCTAAAATATTTTTATTGGATGAGTTGAGCTGTTTGCTCTTTCACAGGCAGGTTCCTCTTTTCTCTCATCATATCATTTTCCTTTGTAGTTATGTTCAATGTTAAATTGTAGTAATCTATGTTTGAATTGAGTTCACTGAAAACAATTTCATTCTTTTTACAAGTAGATGTAAAAATAGAGTTGCCTTGGTTTCTTATAAACATGTGAATGTATATTAATTATGATAGATTAATTTTAATGTACTTATTTTTTTTATTTTTAACAAGTATTAAATGAATTCCAAAAATTGTAATATTTTGTATTAATGCATCTCTTGTGAAAATGAATAATATCAACAGTTTTAATTTGACATTTAAATTTCAAAATTTAAAATATAAATGAAAAAGTGAGGTTGTCCTATTTTTTCACTATTTAAATTACATATATGTAAATATCTTACATATACATGCATATTACTCATATTAATCTATTTGTCATTTTTATATAGCTTTATCTTTAATTTTTTTCTCAAAGTTAGACTGATTATTAAATGGTTGACTCTCAACTATAAGGCATGCACAACTATGTACTTTTTCAGACTATCTTTCATGAGAAGTCCACACATATCATATATATTATTATTTTTATTGTATGAGAGAGACAAAGTTCATCTTAACCACTCACTTTACATAATTTATAATAAATTAATTGGTATTATCTTTATTAGTTAGGCTAACATTTTGTAGCACTAAAACATACAATTCACATATAACAATCTTGATGATATTAAATCAAAGAGTTAAATATATCTATTGTATGAAAGAACCATGAATATAGTGCAATAGCTCTGCACAAGCTCTTATCTCTCTAAAGAGATATGTAGGTTTAATTTTTTAAAATAGCATCTAAAAGATGCGGAATGTAGCGAAATCCTTTAACAAATATATAATTATTGTATGAAATTAACCCATGTCATTTATACAAGGAATTGAGTGTTGTTCAAAGGGCATTGGACCAATTTTGTTCCAAAGCCGATCCTAAACCATTTGATCTGCGTTGAGATTCGTGTGAACAATTTAGAACTTGATAATTTTAAATGGCTCAGTGAATCTATGTCAGTGCGAATTTTGACGTGAATCAAATGGATTAGACCTGGCTTTGGATAAGCCTCTGTCTAAAGCCTTTTGGACAGAAACCCCACCCTTTATATAATAGTTCATGCAACGTACAGTGAAGAAGCAGGAGCCCAGGTAGAGATGAATTCAGATCCCCTAAAGTAACTCAATTTTTTAGTTTGAATCCCGACAGTACGATCTAATCTAGCACGAATATTAAAGTGGCCCGGTCCAGTCGGACCCGCCTGCCATTGTACATTTCCCTGCAAACATTATTTTGTAACTAATGCCCAAAGCTCAGTTTTAATTCAAACCTAACTATAGTAAATGAGCCTCTTTTATTTCCTCAAAGAAGTTGTATGAAGAAGGCTGGGAAGACCTCTCCCCGAAGGGAAATTATGCCCAAAGCCCAGTTCTAATCGCAGCCTTTTGTTTGCGTCGAGTTTTGTAGACAGCTTTTTATCTGACGCTTCAGATTCGTTAGTTTCTTTAGCAAAGTTTTCTACGGTACGAAACGTATAACTTCTGTACAGAGGGTCATTAAAAAGCAGTTGCTGGGTCAAAAACATGCTCTTCTATAGCTAGAAAACCTCCACAGGGAATCTCACTTTTCACGTGGTGGGGCCCGCAGCCTTGCCTCCTAACTGAAAGCCGTTCGATCTGCTGATTGAACAGATCAGATTTGTCTCGTTTTACAGAAATCCATCTATCGAACAAATTATGAAATTTTCTGTGTTGCGAATAAAAATTAACAATTGACGGGTAACACATAATTAGCAACACTCTGAAAATGTCACATAATATCACCCTCGATATCCGACAAGTAGTCACGCGCTCATGGCAACATCTGGTCTATATACACCGTTTGGTGATGTAGCTATTTCCGAAAAGAAATTCATATGTATACCTAAATCAAATGTAATTTTAAATTATTGTCTTGGATTTTTCCAATAAATTCTATTCAATCTAAGGTGATTTTTTAGTTGATGATTTAAATCTTTAGTACTGCAATTATTTCGGTATTTGAAGACAAATTGTTGATTTATCTATTATTGATCCGTGCACAATGACATTTAAGTATACGCTTATATATACACCAAAAGTACAAAATAAAATATTTGTCTTTGAAAACCTACTAATTGGAAGTCTGATATTTTTCTTAATATAATTACTCTTTTCTTAAACATATGATAATCTTTTTTTTTTATCTTTTTTTTAATAAAAACTAAAAGAAATACTTCATTGTTATAAATATATTAAGTTATGGATGTTCATTTAATTGCATCAAAATTTCTCCTTAATGAAGTATGTTTTATTTCCCACATTTATCAATTGAATTAAATTAGATGGCTTGTTATTTACATTTTCTACCTATAAATATAGGATTGTGAGCTTGTATTAGAGACACAAGAAAAGCATATGAATAAAAGATAGCCATCTTGATACATTCTCAATATCTTGTTTATTATTCTTTTGCTTTATTTTACAACACGTTATCAGCACGAGTTGCTCGGAAGAAGTTGCAAAGTTATTCTGTAAGTAATTTATATGATTGATTATTATATATTTCATTAAGTTAAATTTCATTTAAATTTTTGATTATGTTTGTTTTAGTTTATAAGAATCATTCCTTGAAGTGAATGATAGAATAATAACCTGAAATTATTATCGAAAATAAAAGTTTATCAAGAACCCGAAGTTCGTATTACCCGAATAGAATAATAACCAGAAGTTATTATTAGAATTATTTAGAACCCGAAGTTCAATTAGAAATTTTAGTGTAAAATTAATATAATAACCAACAGTTATTATAGGCCACTGGATGAATAATAACTTGAAGTTATTCCCAATTGAAAAACCTGAAGTTTTATTAGAAATTTTCATATAAAATTAATATAATAACCAGAAGTTATTATAGGCCACTAGATGAAAATATAACCCGAAGTTATTTCAAATTAAATTTTATAATTGCGCAGTCAAGCAATTTAATAACCAGAAGTTATTAAATAAATATTTTATTATAACCTGAAGTTATATAATATTAACCTGAAGTTATTAATACATTTAAATTTATTTATTTATTTATTTATCTCCCTTTTCATAACCTGAAGTTATGATATTAATAACCTGAAGTTATGGCATTAATAACATGGAATTATATAACCTGAAGTTATGACATTAATAACCTGAAGTTAATACGTATCTATTGTAGTACGTATGACAAATCTTGCAAAGCTTGAATTTATCTTCCTTTTCATTTATCATAACTCGAAGTTATGGTATTAATAACCTGAAGTTGTATTTTGTTATAAATACGTATTAATGAAAGAGGAGATAGGAAAACATCCTGAAGATGTTTGTTACAGATGTGAGATGACAAATCATTGATTACGTACCTGTCGTACGCCCAAGCATTTTGTAGAGCTTTATCAAGCCTCAATTAAGAAAAAGGAGAAAAATGTGAAAACTAATTTTACTGAAAATGACCCCGAATATGAATGTCATATGGATACACATCTTGATGTATCAGATTTCTTTCAGAATATGGATGAAAAAATAAATATTATTACTTAGGGAGAAAATATAATATAGAAGCTTATGTTTATGTTTAATAAAAGTTTAGATTACTTTTATATTTTTAGATGCAAACAAATGAATAAAGGTAGTTTATTTTAATTTATTCTTGCATTCTTTTAATTTAAAGAAAAATGGCTAACGCAATGATAAGTAAAGAAGATCTATGTCTGGTAGACAGTGGAACAACTAATACCATTTTGAAAGGTAAGAAATATTTTTCACAATTGCATCT
The DNA here is from genome assembly GCA_011114355.1 of Carex littledalei. Lineage (NCBI taxonomy): Eukaryota > Viridiplantae > Streptophyta > Magnoliopsida > Poales > Cyperaceae > Carex > Carex littledalei. The sequence goes on along the minus strand of CM022083.1, from coordinate 16,003,222 downwards.
TGGTGAGACTAATATCCACACTATATCTGGCACAACTAATTTAATTGAAGGCTCCGGAAGAGCTTGTATTTTGTTACCTAAAGGAACAAAATTAATAATAGATGATGCATTATATTTGAGTAGATCCAGAAGAAATCTACTAAGTTTTAAAGATATTCGAAAGAATGGTTTTCATATTGAAACTATGAATGAGAAAAATTGTGAATATCTTCATATCACATCTATTAAGAATGACCAGAAAATTATAATAGAAAAGATGCAAACAATGTCATCTGGACTATATGGTACTTATGTAAGTACAATAGAATCAAATATGGTTACTAACCCAAAATTAGTTGTTACTAACCAGAAGTTAGTTGATCCAAAATTATTTACATTGTGGCATGACAGATTGGGTCATCCAGGAAGTATAATGATGAGGAGACTAATTGAAAATGCAAATGGGCATCCCCTAAAGGACCTGAAGATCATATTATCAAAAGAATTGACAAGCGAAGCATGCTCTCTTGAAAGACTAATTACTAGGTCATCTCCAAATAAAATTGGACCTGAAGCTCTTTCATTTTTAGAAAAAATTCAAGGAGATATATGTGGACCTATTACACCTCCATGTGGACCATTTAGATATTTTATGGTGTTAATTGATGCATTAACACGCTGGTCACATGTGAGTTTGCGTTTGCTAGACTATTAGCACAAATTCAAATTATCCAATTGAGAGCTAATTTTTTGGATTATTAAATTAAGAGAATCCGACTTGATAATGCATGAGAATTTACTTCTCAAACTTATTATGATTATTGCATGTCTATTGGAATTACGGTAGAACATCCAGTGGCCCATGTTCATACACAAAACAGTATAGCAGAATCGTTGATTAAAAGGTTGCAATTAATTGCTACACCTTTACTTATGAAATCTAGTTTACCGTCTTCTGCATGGGGACATGCCATATTATATGCTGCTGCACTAATTAGGTTAAGGCCAACTGCAGATCGTAAGTATTATTCGTTACAATTGGTCTCCGGAAGAGAACCAAATTTGTCCCATCTAAAGGTATTTGGTTGTGCAGTATATGTGTCACACCCCAAACCAGGATTTCCGGATTAGGGTGTGATCAGTCCCCGCCCCGTGTCTAATAATCGGAATGACACGCAAGGCTAAACAAGAATAATAATCACACAGCGGAAGCAATAATAAAATAATCAAGCAAAAGTCATAATATCAAATAAACATAACATAATACATACATCAGATCATCCATACAAATCCCCACCGGGATCAAATATACATAGTCTAATCAAAGGATACATAATCTATCGAGTCCAATGTGTATAACAAAAACATTGGACCCGCAAAAGCCTAAACAAAAGTCCCTAAACTAATCATGCGGCGTGACCATCAGGGACAGCTCCTGACATCTCATGCTGCGGACCGTTCGGCTCGGTACCTGCCCACATCCATAAAAAGGAGGGGATGAGCGAATGATCGCCCAGTATGTGACCCAGTATTATCCCTTCAGGGATCCTCTTAAGTCAAAGCACATTTTAATTTGAAATCTACGTAAAGTCGGTAATTATTCACTTTTAATGCACATGTTGCGGAATTTAAAACCTATCATAATAACTACAAAAGAAAAATATACATATAATAGATGACATGATGTGATTATCCTATTATGCCAAAATGATGAAATTTCCCAAAATAAAATATGAGGATGAATATTATACTCAACCGGAGTCCAGTACAATAGGTACCGTGTGTACAAATTGATATAGTAATAATACGGATAATTTTGTCACCCCGTGCCGTGCCAATTTAATCAAATGAATTTATATCTCCAATGCGGCATAACTCAAGGACTGCGATCAGGGGGTGCAAAGATACCCGATGCCTATCAGCATCGAGCTTTGCCCCAAAGACTTCAAACCCGTAGGCTGGTGCACGCTAGCCGATGGTTATACCCAAAATTTGTGTATTTTTCTTACTCTAAGACGATTCATCACCAAACATATAAAATAGGAGAAATCTCACAATGCAAGTCGTAAAAAGTTAATCTCTTCCCTCATGAGCAGGAGAGAACTCTACCGTCCGGCCAGACCCATAGGAACACCACACATAGATTCTACCCAAACCGGTGCTGGAACCCCGTACAAGATTCTACCCAAGACTCGCCGGTCTTGGAACCCCGCACAAGATTCTACCCAACACTACCCGGCTTGGAATCCCGTTCTAGGCAAAGTAGCTCCTAATGTAGGGGGAGAATAACTCCCGAATCGTCTCCGTGCCTCGGGGCTCGAGTCCGGCCCGCACGTAATGGTAAAATGAACGAAAATGATATAGTAACAACTCAATGCATATAATAATAATAATCCTAATAAGACCTCTGAGGGGTCAAGTGATCCCTCAACCCAATGACCCACAAGCCGCCTCGCATCCCATGCCTACGAGAACGGAAAGCAGTCATTCAGTCTTCTATCTCACACTCACCGATGCACATGCTTAACTACGATAAAATGTTGTCCTCTACGAGAAGAGGATAACTAATATCCTAAATTAATATATATTAATTAATTTACTCTACTCCTACAAAACAGTAAATTCTGATTTAGAAGGGGTTATGCAATTTCCTAATTACAGTTCAGAAAGAATTAAACATGCTCTAATGCAACTACAAAATTAAAAGTGCGGATGTCAGGTCAAGTGGTCGACTGGTAAGAGTACGCCACGAAAGAATAAAACAGATATCCCACACCTGATGGCTGTAGGGGTAGAACGCGCTAATAGCCTCCGGGATCCACGTAATCCTCGCCTGCTCCTGTACAAGCGTCAGCGGGATCGGTCCACGGGTCGGAATCTACGTAGGTCGGCTGACCTGTAATTTAGACGTAACTTAATTAGAGTCTAAACTAAGTATTCGTAACCCTTATTACCCCGTTTGATTATTTTCTCTAAGTGTTCGTATTTAATTACTTAATTAAATAGGGTTCGAATCTAATTATTAATTTAACTTACTTAAATCATTTGTTATATTTTAATTTGAAGATAAACTGCTTATCTAATTAGTTAAATACCTAAGTAATGTTATTTACGGGTTTTTATGATAAATTACGTAAGGAATGAATTACATAATTTATATAGTTATTATTTAATCTTAATTTAACTACTTAAAAATAAAATAAAATAAAAAGTGCGTTTCTTAATTAATTTAACTACAATTAAATTTAAATCCTAAGTACTTAACATTAAAGACTTAATTATTCTAATTAGTGTATTGATTAAACCCGGGCGGGTCGACCCGGACCGTGCAAACCCGGGACCCGAACCCGAACCGACCCCGACCCGACCTTGAATCCGACCCGACCCGTTCTAAAGTGATGGGTCGGGTTTGAAACGGGTCGGATCCGGTTTCCTGGGCGAAACCCGACCTTCCCCCCGCCGAGTCAACCCGTCTACCCGAACCCGACCCGGACCGGCCTAAAACCGACCCGAACCGTCCGAACCCGACCCAAAACCCGGCTGAACCCGGGTGAACCCGACCTATGTCTGGACCGCGCCAGCGCCAGCCCCCTCTCCCTCTGTCTGGACCGTTCTTTTAAACTTGGCACGAATCTCAAAGCACAATAATACCGTTCCCCGCGCCAGCGCCAGGCCCCCCCTCTGCATTTATTGATTTTATTCCCTATTTCCCCGCGCCAGCGCCAGGCCCCCCCTCTGCATTTATCCTCTCCATTAGTGTAAAAGATTCCCTTCACTTTACGGTTTGGGATTAACTCACACTGCTTTGAGATTCGGGCTAACGCAGAGAAACCCAAAAATTGGAATATTGGTACACTGCCCCACAGTGCCCCCCACTGTTCCGAATTTTGACTGAAATCCCCCAATTTCACACCCAGCCAGGCCCCCACAGTTCCGAATTTCCCCATAAATTAACCCCCAAACCCACTCTCCCTCACTCACTAAATTTCTCACTCTCCCTCACTCACTAAATTTCTGATTTTCCCTTCTCATACTCTCTCTCACTCATACTCTCTAATTCTCTATCATTTTTTTTTATTTTTCAGAAATTAATTTAATTATTAGAAAAAAAAAATAGTTGGAAATTTATTTTATTTCGCAAAGGCGCGAGATACGGCTGAGCAAGATTATTTCATCCCGCAAAGGCGCAAGTTTTCATCTCGCAAAGGTTAGATTAATTTTTTTGCATTTATTAAATAAGTTAGATTTATTGTTAATTTTATGATAAATAGGTTAGATAAATTTTTAAATAGCTTAAACATGTTAGATTTTTTGTTAGTTTTATTATAAATAGGTTAGATTAATTTTTAAAGTAGCTTACATATGTTAGATTTATTGTTAGTTTTATTATAAATAGGTTAGACTAATTTTTAAAGTAGCTTAAATATGTTAGATTTATTGTTACTTTGTTAGTAGAATTGGTTTGATTTATTTCAAAATATATTAGATTTACTTTTGAATAGGTTAGATTTATTCTTGAAATAAGTTAGATTTATTTATAAATAGCTTAGATTTATTTTCAAAATAGCTTAAATAGGTTAGATTTAATTTTTAATTCGGTTTTTATTTTTAAGTAAGTTAAATTTTATTTTAAATAGGTTTTATTTGTGCTAAATAGGGTATATTCATTTTAAAATTAGTTATATTTGTTTTAAAATTGGTTTTTGAATAGGTAGTTTATTTTAAAATTGGTTAGATTTATTTTTAAAATATGTGAGATTTAGTTTTGAAATATGTGAGATTTTATTTGTAAGTAAGTTAGATTTAAATAAGTTCTATTTATTTTTAGAATAGGTTTGATTTATTTTAAAATATGTTAGCTTTATTTTCGAATAGGTTAGATTAATTTTTGAAATATGTTTAGGTTAATTTTTGAATTGGTTGGATAGTTAGATTTATTTCTAAATATGTTATCTTTATTTTTAATAGGTTACATTTGAATATTTTCAAATATGTTAGATTTTAGATTTATTTCTAAATATGTTAGATTATTGTATTTAATTTTGAAATATGTTAGATTTTACTTTTTCAAATAAGTTATTTTATTTATAAATAGGTTAGATAAATAGATTTGTTTGATAAATATGTTATATTTTATTTTTTAAATTTTGAATATGTTAGATTATTATATTTTATTATTATTTTTGGATTTATTTTGAAATAGGTTAGATTTTATTTTTTAAAATTCGAATTTATCTTAAATAGGTTAGATTTTTTAGTTATTTCTTATTTTTGAATTGGTTGGATAGTTAGATTTATTTCTAAATATGTTATCTTTATTTTTAATAGGTTACATTTGAATATTTTCAAATATGTTAGATTTTAGATTTATTTCTAAATATGTTAGATTATTGTATTTAATTTTGAAATATGTTAGATTATTGTATTTGTTAGATTATTGTATTTTATTTATAAATAGGTTAGATAAATAGATTTGTTTGATAAATATGTTATATTTTATTTTTTAAATTTTGAATATGTTAGATTATTGGATTTTATTTTGAAATTCGGATTTATTTTGAAATAGGTTAGATTTTATTTTTTTAAATTCGAATTTATCTTAAATAGGTTAGATTTTTTAGTTATTTCTTATTTTTGAAGTTGTTGGATAGTTAGATTTATTTCTAAATATGTTATCTTTATTTTTAATAGGTTACATTTGAATAATTTCAAATATGTTAGATTTTAGATTTATTTCTAAATATGTTAGATTATTGTGTTTAATTTTGAAATATGTTAGATTATTGTATTTTATTTTGAAATAGGTTAGATAAATAGATTTGTTTGATAAATATGTTATATTTTATTTTTTAAATTTTGAATATGTTAGATTATTGGATTTTATTTTGAAATTCGGATTTATTTTGAAATAGGTTAGATTTTATTTTTTAAAATTCGAATTTATCTTAAATAGGTTAGATTTTTTAGTTATTTCTTATTTTTGAAGTTGTTGGATAGTTAGATTTATTTCTAAATATGTTATCTTTATTTTTAATAGGTTACATTTGAATAATTTATATTTTATTTTGTTAGAGTTATAAGTTGAATTAGACTTATTTTTTCTTAAATATAATTTTTAAATTTGAATTAGAGTTATTTTTTTTTAAATTTGAATTAGACATTTTTTTAAAATTTGAATTAGACTTTATTTTTTAAATTTTAATTAGACTTTATTTTTTTTAAATTTTTTCTTTTTTCTTTTTCTTTTTCTTTTTAAATTTGAATTTCAATTAAACTTTATTTCTTTTAAATTTGAATTAGAGTTATTTTTTTAAATTTTTAAAATTTGAATTAGACATTTTTTTTAAAATTTGAATTAGACTTTATTTTTTAAATTTTAATTAAACTATATTTTTTTTAAATTTTTTCTTTTTTTCTTTTTCTTTTTCTTTTTCTTTTTCTTTTTCCTTTTCTTTTTCTTTTGAATTTCGGTCAATGACAATATGACATAGGCTGATAGGCAGAGCCAGAGGCCAGAGGGCAGAGGCATTCGGCCAAAATTTTTTTTTTTTTTTTTTCACCAAAAGTTCGGCCAATTTGAATTTAGATACTTAGAGTCCAATTTGAATTTAGATTTATTTTTGTTAGATTTAATTTATATTTAATTTAGATTTAATTTAGATTTAATTTGAATTTAGAGGCCAATGAGAACTTTAATTTATATTTAATTTAGATTTATGTTAGATTTAATTTAGATTTATTTTGGACGTAATTTAGAATTAATTTACATTTAATCTAATTTATATTGAATTTAGATTTACATTTAAATAGGTTACACAATTTCGGATTTATTTTGATATGAATTTGGTTTTAATATGTAGAACAAATGGACCCCGAAATGCCCGAATGGATGCGTGCTGCTCATAGAGCTTCCGAGGATTTTTTCAACCCTACGCCCGATGGCCAACAACAAAATATGGATGCAATAGAAAGTAGGATTCAACTACAAGAACCACCTATTTATCCACAAAATCCCTCGCAAGTGCAACCGCCGTATCCACAAAATCCCTCCCAAGTGCCACCACCTATTTATCCACAACAATATCCTAACTATCCACAAAATCCATCCCAAATGGCACCACCTAATTACTATTATTCTAACCCTTCATATGGAGCAGGTACGGCTTCTACAGGATCGACTCAATACACCGCCCCTATAGGAAGCGGTCCCTCGACAAGTGTCCCGGAAATTGAAGTTGTCCCCGCAACCCAAGCCGAAGTTGATGCTCCCATTCCCATCGAACCACCGAAGAAGAGGAAAACCAAGACACCCGAATACAAGGCGGATTGGTGGCGGTATTACGAGAGGACATTGAATGCGAGTGGAGTTGTCCGTACTCTAAAATGTAAGGTACGCGGTTGCAAGGTTATTTACGAGTATAAACTTGCAAATGGTATGTCCACTTTTAAGAAACATGCCGATGGTCATGCGAAAAAGGGTGAGCAACCGCAAGAAAATGCGGACCCGCGGTTAGTCCAATCCCTTATGAACCCGGATGGTAGTAGAACCCACCAACGATATGATGAAAAATTAATGCTTGAAGAATTTGCCCGATATATTGCCCACAAGGAACAACCAATTAGTATGGGTAATTGTAGTAGTTTTGCCCGGCTATGCGTTCGGGAGTTAGCTCAACCATTGTATAAGAAAATCCATCATAGAAAAATGGTACGTGAAATGAAAAACCAGTTTATCCAAAAGAAAAACGACCTACTAGCTACATTTGGATATGCCAATTATAGTGTCTCCATTACCTCCGATATATGGACTGCCGGTAAACACGGCCTAGGGTACTCTTGTATTACCGGTCATTGGATCGATGAGAATTGGGTTTTACAAAAACGGGTTTTAAGTTTTCGGGTGTTAGATTCCCCGCACACTGCACAAGTTATTTACCAATCAATTATTGAGGTTTTACAAGAATATAATCTCAAAAGGGATTTACGGAACAAGGTTTTTTCTATCTCGTTCGATAATGCTAGCAACAATGTAGCGTCCATCAATCATTTCATCCGGTCCCTAAACCCAATCATGAAGGGTGCACTGTTTCACCAAAAGTGTGCTTGCCATATACTAAACCTTACCGTAAAAGATGGTCTTAAGGTAGAAGCCGTAAATGACTTGATAATTAAATTCAAGGGAGGTCTTGCCCATATTTATTCAAACCAAGAAAGAAAACAAAATTTCGCAGCTTTGTGCGAAAGAATAGGTTTGGGCAAAATGAGGGTACCTTGGGATATAGACACCCGTTGGAATTCCACCTACAGGATGCTGCACCGATGCATTCCTTACAAGGCGGCTATAGGGGAGATGTTGAGATCGACGAACGAAGGACAAGCTTTGGATCTCACCGACCTCGAATGGCAGCTAATAATAATGCTTGCACAATTCCTTGGAACCTTTTTCACCGCAACCGTGAAATTATCTTGCTCGTACACACCGACGGCACATGAGTTGCTGCACCATCTCTACTATATTTCCAAGGTGTACCGTGATATGGAGGATAGGGATGATGAGGATTCCCCTCTCCATCCGATCGTAGCAGCCATGAAGGTAAAATTTCTTAAATATTGGGAAGAGGTACCCCTCTTGACCGTTCTCGCAAACTGCCTCCATCCGGCATACAAGAAGAAGTTCACGGTAAAAATACTCGTAGGCTACAAGAAAAATCTAAAATTAAATTGGAAGGACGAGGATCCCCGCGTACAAAAGGCATTGGACGACATGTTTGCCATATATTACGAAAGAAGAAATGCCGACCAACCGCCTTCGACCGGTGGCGTGAGGTACGAATATAAATATACATATGTTTTTAATATTTATTATTTATAATATCTACATTATTTGTCCACTAATTTTTTCTATTGTTTTAATAGTCTATCCACACACAGCAGTACTGGATTGTTAGGCGACTTTCAGGATGATGACGACCCGACGGGATCCCAAGGTAACACGAACGAGTTAATGAGCTACTTATTGGGGACCACCGAAAGTGAAGGAGTTGACGTCATGAATTGGTGGAGGAGGAATGCAACTGCCTATCCAACACTGGCGATGATGGCCCGCGACATATTTGCCGTGCCCGTGTCAACCGTCCCTTCTGAATCCTGTTTTAGCTCGGCGAACAGGATCCTTACCGATAAGCGAAGTAAGCTGGGTGCACATGTTTTCGAGAGACTTGTGTGCTTGAAAGACTGGATTGATGCTGAAAATCGCACGCAACATGCCATGAGATTGGAAGCGTCATCATCCGGTGTCGACACTCAAGAAAGCGGTACCGAGGGACCTGAGCCTAACGAGGATTCGGACGGTGAGCAAGAGAGCGACCTATGGTATATGCACAACACCTACTAGATAGGTAGTGTCGGTATAAAATTCTATCCTCTTTTAATTTTTATTTACATTTTTTTAAATTATAATTTCTAAATATTTCAATTGTTTTATTTTAAAGAATAATTACTAACAAAAAAAAAGTTAGAACTCCGCCTATGTTATTTTACATAGCCGGTCCCAAGCCCGGAATAAAGGAGGAGGATAACTTTTGTTTTTAAATCTATTGTTTTAAAATAATTCGATTTTAAAGATAAAAAATAATTCGGTTTTAAACTAATTCGGTATATCTCGAATTCTCGATTTTAGAATAATTTGGTTTTAACAAAATTCGGTTTTAACTTAATTTGATTTTGTTAAAAGTTATAACAAAAATATATTGAGTTAAAATAAAATAAAAAGAAAAAAAAAATGCAAAAAAAAAAAAATTGCTCTCTGGCTCTCTGCCGACTGCCCCTCTCTGCCTCTCTGGAAACAGAAAACCAAAAAAACAGAAACCGAAAAAAAAAAAAAAAAAAAAAAAACCAAACCGGACCGGCCCTACCCGGACCGGACCGACCCCTGACCCGACCTAACCCGCCCCGTCCTAACCCGCCGGGTTTAGACCGGGTTAGGTTCGGCCGAGTCAGACCCCAACCCGCCCCCCCCCTACCCGACTCAACCCGTTGACCCGGGCTAACCCGTGCCCGAGTCAACCCGGGGACCGGGCGGGTTTGGACCGGACCGACCCAACCCGGCCCCTTTTCAAACCACTAATTCTAATTAGTAAAATTTTGTAATCGTAATGATTCGAAAGTGTTAATATGTTGTTAATTAATTGTCCTTTATTAATTAACAACATATTTTATTTATAAATTATTTACTTTATTTAAAACTACATTTTACTTAATCTAAATATTTAATTACTTAACTAATATTTTAAAATCCTAACTACTTAATTTATTAATTTAAAATCCTAATTAATCTAAAATGTGTTAAACTATTTTAATTGGGTGTGTTTCGGGATCATACAATTGTCCAATCGGGTTGTATAGTATCTGTTCAAATTATGTTATGAACTCTCACTGAGGCATCAAGACCCCGGGACGGTATAATTATTTCCCGAATTAAATTCAAGTTTACATAAGCATCCGATTTTATTCGGTTACCTTATTAAAACCTAAATTTTTAAAAGCCGTCATTTTATTCCGTCAATCCGAGGCAACATTTATTCCCTTCTATTCTTAAAAATCTTCCAAGCCCAATAGATAAAGGCCCAAGCCTCTTTGAATTAATAAATTCATATTAGGCTCAACAGAAAATTAAAAAGCCCAAATCCATTTATTTATTTTTTTCCACTAAGTTACGCAAGTTCACAGAAACACCACAGCAAGCAAAACAGGGGTCAATGGCACCCCTTTTTATACCAGTAACCGATCGGCACCACACAACAATAAAGAACAGGGGTGTCAAAGGCTGGTACCAGTGGTACAATTAAAACAGGATCCGTACCAGTCAACAACATCATCGCGATATCCTCAAATTCCCCGATATTCCATTAACGTAATCACGTCGAGAAAATCAACAACTCGCACGTGATATTTAATAATTCAGTTTCTACATCGTAACCCAAAAATCATCATGGCACAAGGGAAACAGCAGAGACCACAAAGGCTAGCGCAAGGCAACTAGAATAGCACAGCAGAACGGAACAAGGCACAAGGCCAGAACCAGTATACACAGGCACCATCGTACCAGTATCGGTACAGTACTGGTAAAGCTGTCAAGCAACAACAAAATCAAAATCAAAAAGGGTGTTTGTAGTTACCCGAGAGAGGCTCCAACGCAAAGAGGTAAGAAAATCGGCCGGCACCAAGGGAATGTGTCACCTCCGGCCGTCAAAGAGAAATCAGCAAGCCCACCCGGCACCAGAAATTTACAACGAAAGGCACCAGCAGAGAACAATCGCAAGACATAGCACAACCCAACTTTAGGGTTCGGAAAAATCACAAGTCACAGAGGAAAGGGAAAAAGAGGGAAATGAGAAAATCTCAACACATGAGCACAAGATCAAACAACCCAAGCAAAATGAGAGAGAGAGAGAGATCAGTTTTTAATAACGGAGAGAGAGAGCTAAAGAGGCGGGGCTCACAGTCAAGCTATGCCAGGGAGTAGATATGCTCTCCACAGAGGCATTAAACGGCACAGCGACAAGTCGCAACAGGGGCGTGGGTCTCCTGACGGGAGATGGGACAGCGACGAAAAATCGATCGGTCGCACGTGGGAGGGAGAAACAGCGGGCGAGAGTGGGGCTTCTCTGTCAGCGGGAGAGAAGAGAGGAGGGGGCCTTAGCGGTCCGGTTTTAGGGTTAGCGATGGGGGGTTTCTTAGTGGGGGCAGCGAACCAGAGAGGGAACGTAAGACTGTAAGAGGGAGGGGTCTGCAGTCAGCGAAATGAAGAGGGGGGTTTCTGATAAGTGGGGTCCGCATGTAAGTAGAAAGGGGAGAGGAATTTAAGAGAGGTTGGGGTGCGGATCCGAACCCGAACTCAAATTTGGCTAAGGCCGAAAGTTCTCCAAAACTTAGACAGGGGAAAGGAATGGCTTCGAGATTCGTGCTAATTGTATTTGAGAAAATTTCTAAATTCAAATTTATTCGTTTAATGGAGAACCGATCTATACGTCCCAATTTATCTAACCAATAATCAACGAAATCTACGTTTGATATTTGTACGAAATTTCGAATGTTCTTATAAATTAGTTCTTAATCAAATAATTATTTCATTTACAAGTCATAAATCCTAAATTGATTTAACATGCAATTTAACATAACCTAATTTGTAATATTTCACGAATCATTCATTAGATTAACAACATGACTATATAGTTTAACTATTTTATTTAATTATCTAATTTCAAATTTGTTTAGTTTTAAATTTAAATTTTAAGATTGGGAAAACTACAAAATTGATTGAAATAATCAATTTTATAAAATATTCATCATCAGGTTAATTATTTAATCTTCGCTTTGGGTTAATTAATTAACCCAAGTTTTAATTAGTTGCAAAACTCGATCATTAGACTAATTAATTAGGTTTAAACTTACGGGTTATAACAATATGTTCCAATTTCTCCTCCACAACGCACAAAAATGGGACCTCAAAGAATGTTGGGAATTTATATTGGTTTTAACTCTCCCTTCTATTGTTAAATATTTAGAACCATTAACAGAAGATGTTTTACAGCAAGATTTGCTGATTGTCATTTTAATGAATCAATATTCCCAAATTTAGAAGAAGAAAAACAAAAGTTAGATAAACAAGTAACTTGGATTTCATCGTTATCTTATCTTGATCTCCGAAGTGGTCAATGTGAACTTGAAGTTCAAAAGATTATAAATTTGCAAAAAATTGCAAATGAATTGCCTGATGCATTTACATATACAAATAGAGTTACTAAATCGCATATTCCAGCTATAAACGCACCTGCTCGAATTGACATTACAAAAATATCTAATGAATCTAATGTGCGTAGAAAACGTGGAAGACCACTTGGTTCTAAGGATGTAAATCCACGTAAAAGGAAAGAGCAGAATAAAGTAGTTGGTCCAACTCCAGAAGAGGTTGATGGTAAAACTCCTGAAGAAGTCAATAAAATCCCAGAAGAGATTGGTAGTAGAACTCCTGAAGAAGTTGATAAAACTCTAGAAGAGGTTGATCAAGTTCCAGAAGAAACATATATTAATGAAATCTTTGCATTCACTATAGCAAGCGATGTTATAAACGAATAAGACAATGTGCCAAAAACTTTGGAAGAGTGTAGATATAGAAATGATTGGCCTAAATGCCGTACAAGCTGAATTAAGTTCATTAGAAAAACGGCAAATATTTGGACCTGTAGTCCAAACGCCCAAAGATGTTAACCCTGTAGGTTACAATGGGTATTTGTTATAAAAAGAAATGAAAAAAATGAGATTGTGAGATATAAAGCAAGGCTAGTGGCGCATGGCTTTACACAAATACCTGCAGTCGATTATGAAGAGACGTATTCACCTGTAGTGGATGCGATAACTCTCAGGTTTCTAATAAGTCTCACAGTCACAGAAAATCTAAAAATGCAACTTATGGATGTCGTAACAGCATATTTATATGGTTCACTTGACACTGACATATACATGAAAATCCCCGAATGATTGAAAATACCTGAAGCATATAAGTCAAAACCTAGAGATATATACTCTATAAAATTAAGAAGATCTTTATACGGACTAAAACAATCAGGTTGAATGTGGTATAATCGACTGAGTGAGTACCTTCTAAAAGAAGGATATAAAAATAATATAATCAGTCCGTGTGTTTTCATTAAAAGATCAAATCTAGGTTTTACAATCATTGCAGTGTATGTTGATGATTTGAACATTATTGGATCTCCTGAAGAGATTGAGAATACTGCAAAATTGTTGAGAAATGAGTTTGAAATGAAAGACCTTGGTGTAACTAAATTTTGTCTCGACCTGCAGATCGAGCATATAAATAATGGAATATTTATCCATCAATCAAATTATGTTGAAAAAGTACTAAAGATATTCAATATGGATAAAGCTCATCCTTTGAGCACACCAATGGTCGTACGATCGCTAAATGCAGAAAATGATTTTCGCCCGCAAGAAAATAATGAAAAAGTGCTTGGTCCTGAAGTACCATACTTAAGTGCAATCGGGGCATTATTATATCTTGCAAATAATACAATACCCGATATCACATTTGCAGTAAATGTGTTAGCAAGATATAGTTCGAAACCAACCAGAAGACATTAGAATGGAATTAAACACATATTTCGATATCTCTGCGGAACTAGAGATATGGGGTTATATTATCAAAAAGATACAAAATCCAAATTAATTGGATATGCAGATGCGGGATATTTGTCGGATCCACATAAAGCACGATCCCAAACGGGATATGTATTCACCTATTGTGGAGCTGCAATTTCATGGCGATCGACAAAACAAACTCTTACGGCAACATCATCAAATCATGTCGAACTGATCGCCTTATATAATGCGGGTCGAGAATGTGTTTGGTTACGATCTATGATTCAAATATTCAAGAAGAATGCAGACTTGAAAACATTAAGAAAAACCCTACTCCGCTGCATGAAGATAATGCAGCATGCATTGCACAAATCAAAGAATGATATATCAAAGGAGACCGGACTAAACATATTGCGCCAAAGTTCTTTTCGACACATGACCTACAAAAGAAAGGCGTAATCAATGTTTGCCAAGTCCGATCAATCGACAATTTGGCAGACCTATTCACAAAATCTTTGCCGACAAAGGTTTTTGAACAACTCACAAAGAAGATAGGTCTACATCGATTGAAGAATATTCAATGATATCTAAATGAGGGGAAGCGTTATACGCACTGTACTCTTTTTTCCTTAATCAAGTTTTTATCCCAATGGATTTTTCTTGATAAGGTTTTTAATGAGGCAGTACATGGTCCTGAAGTACCGTGTTAATATTGATCCTGAAGTATCATGTTAATATTGATCCTGAAGTATCATATTAATAGCGTATAATGAATAATGAACATCCAAGGAGAAGTGTTATAAATATATTAAGTTATGGATGTTCATTTAATTGCATCAAAACTTCTCCTTAATGAAGTATGTTTTATCTCCCTCATTTATCAATTGAATTAAATTAGATGGCTTGTTATTTACATTTCCTACCTATAAATATAGGATTGTGAGCTTGTATTAGATACACAAGAAAAGCATATGAATAAAAGATAGCCATCTTGATACATTCTCAATATCTTGTTTATTATTCTTTTGCTTTATTTTACAACCTTCATAAATTTAAATAGAGTTTTTAATAGAAAAGGCAATGAAATGGGTGGGTGGCACCGTATGGGACTAATTAATTTCCAGTAAAAGACGAATGAGGTCAATAAAAATATCATACTTTATATTGAGGTAACGCATGCGCTGTCTGCCATGTTCTTGTAAGATAATAGTTAAATTATTTTCTTATTTTGCTTTATTTTTGTTTCTGATAGAATCGTATGCACTTGGATGAATAACATTCTTTTTTTTTCACACAATTTGAAAAACGGTATGTTTTAAAAATAATAACATTCTTTTTTTTTTTTGGAAAACTTATAAAATAATAACCTTCAATAGTTAAATTTTATGTTTTTAAAATTTAGAAGAGTTGGTCTATGGCAAGACACATGTTCTCTATGTGAGAGGTCATGAGTTCGAAATGCGGATGAAGAAATTTTTTGTTGTCATAACAAGAGTATTAAATAGTTGGGTGGCTTGACATCCAATCTTTATTAAAAACAAATTTAGAAGGGTAAATATGATATTATGAAATTTAGATGGAAAAATGAGTAATTTTAAAAACACGCCCCAAGGACAGATTTCAAAAAATATAGAATAAATAAAAACTTTGCAAAGTAGCCTTGTTATATTGAAAGTTTTAAGTTCAAGGGTAAATATGCTTCCAACATTTAATTTTAGACTTAATACAGAACAATTTTGGACGTTGACGACCCAAAAAAAGGTTGATTTAATTTGCAATGCACCGATTAGATTGGAAATTAAACAAAAAATTGATGATACAAGCCTTTTTATTATATTAAAAGTCTTGGTAGATCCAACATATTTTAAATGTTATTTTTGAATATTGAACTATATCTTTTTGAAAGAGAAATAAGAACTCGTACCACCGCACTAAGTCATGATTCTATATAATATGAGTCTTGAATAGATAATAATATTGACCATTACATTAAAGTGGTCTTTAAATAATTTCAATACAAATTTGGAAGACGTGTTAAAATAAAGTCGAAGTTACACTTAATAACTTAATATAAGATCTATCGCACAATTCACTAAATATCATATATATATATATATATAGAGAGAGAGAGATGGGCTATTGTACTTCGCGAAGTAAAACCCCCGTTTACTTCACGCTCATATTTTCATTTTGAAAATCCAAACAACTGATCCGAACCGTTCAACATGTTCTAAATATTGAAATGTGCTTGGAGACTAAATTTTACATTTTTTGGAATTTTTTTACTATTTATTAAGCCACTTTGAAAATCGCTGATCCACTGTGAACAGTAAAAAACAGTAAAATTTTCTGGACCACCGGATCAGCGATTTTCAAAGTGCTTAATAAATAGTAAAAAAATTTCAAAAAATGTAAAATTTAGTCTCCAAGCACATTTCAATATTTAGAACATGTTGAACGGTTCGGATCGGTTATTTGGATTTTCAAAATGACAAAATATGGCGTGAAGTAAACGGGGGTTTTACTTCGCGAAGTACAATAGCCCATCTCTCTCTCTCTCTCTCTCTATATATTTAAATATATAAAGCAGGGATCCGATTACAACACTTTTGAGTTACCACAAAGTTATCACAACCATTTTTTTCATTTTCAAAGTCCAAATCGTCGATCCAAACCATTCAACATGATTATCTAAATAAAATGTACTTGCAGATCAAATTTTATATTTTTTTGAATTTTTTTTACTATTTATTAAGATGGGTACAAAATTCAATGGTCTGAATTTTTTTGTAAAATACTTAATAAATAGTAAAAAATTCAAAAAAATGTAAAATTTGATCTGCAAGCACGTTTTATTGTGGAGATCATGTTGAACGGTTTGGATTGACGATTTGGACTTTGAAAATGAAAAAATGGTTGTGGTGACTTTGTGGTAACTCAAAAGTGTTGTAATCAGATCCCTCCTCATATATATATAAGAAATTGCTAATATGCGCATAGCATAGAGGGCCTCCGTGCTACGGCTCAATATTTGAGTTTTTAAAATTCTAACGGTCGATCTGAACCGTTCAACATGACCTCCATATGAATATGTACTTGCAAACCAAATTTTATATTTTTTAAAATTTTTTACTATTTTTCTAGATAGGTAGAAAATCACTTGATCTAAAAAATTCTGTACCATTCAGATCAAGTGATTTTCTACCTATCTAAAAAAATAGTAAAAAAATTCTGAAAAATGTAAAATTTGGTTTGCATGTACATATTTATATGGAGGTCATGTTGAACGGTTCGGATCGACCGTTAGAATTTTGAAAACTCAAATATTGAGCCGTAGCACGAAGACCTCTATGCTACGCGTAGCACCGTAGCCAACTTCTATATATTTACATATATATGTATATATATATATATATATATATATAGAGAGATTGGCTAATGTAATAACGTTAGAACTTCGGCTGAAGTTCTAACGGGTCGTTTTTGCAATTTCAAAATCCAAACAACCCATCCGAACCGTTCAACATGTTCTCTATATTGAAATGTGCTTGGAGACCAAATTTTACATTTTTTGGAATTTTTTTGCTATTTATTAAGCCACTTTGAAAGTTTCTGATCCAATGGTGAACAGTAAAAAACAGCCAAATTTTCTGGACCACCGGATCAGAATTTTCAAAGTGGCTTAATAAATAGCAAAAAAATTCCAAAAAATGTAAAATTTGGTCTCCAAGCACATTTCAATATAGAGAACATGTTGAACGGTTCGGATGGGTTGTTTGGATTTTGAAATTGCAAAAACGACCCGTTAGAACTTCGGGCCGAAGTTCTAACGTTATTACATTAGCCAATCTCTATATATATATATATATATTAGTGAGTGGCTAATATCAAAACGTTTATTCCTAGGCTATGGAACAAACGCTTCAGATTTTACATTTTCAAAGTCCAAATAGTCGATCCAAACCGTTCAACATTCAATCTATATTAAAATGTGCTTGGAGGCCAAATTTTACATTTTTTGAAATTTAATTACTAATTATTAAGCCAGTTTTAAAATCGTTGTTTTCAATGATCCAGAAAATTTTCACTATTAATTAAAGTCAGCGGTTTTAAAACTGACTTAATAAATAGTAAAAAAATTGCAAAAAATGTAAAATTTGGTCTCCTAACACATTTTAATATAAAGATCACATCTAACAGTGTGGATCGACCATTTGGACTGAAAATCAGAAAATCAATTGGTTACATCACAGCTCTGGAACAAACGTTTTGATATTAGCCAACCTCTATATATATAGAGTGAGGCTACGGTGCTATTGCATAGCACCAATTGGGTCCATACTACGGCTCAAAATTTGACTTTTCAAAATCCTAACGGTCGATCCAAACCGTTCAACATGATTATAAAATGAATATGTACTTGCAAACCAAATTTTACATTTTTTCGAATTTTTTTACTATTTTTTAGAAAATCACTTTATCTGAACATTCTAGACCATCCAAAAACAACCTATCTAAAAAAATAGTAAAAAAATTCGAAAAAATGTAAAATTTGGTTTGCAAGTACATATTCATTTTATAATCATGTTGAACGGATCGGATCGACCATTAGAATTTTGAAAAGTCAAATTTTGAGCTGTAGCACGGACCCAATCCATGCTATGCATAGCACCATAGCCTCACTAATATATATATATATAGAGTATGGCTAATGTGCTTCCTCTAGAACTTCAACCTCGTGCTTCCGGGAGCATATCTTAGTGTTTGATGTTCAAACAACAAATTCAAACCGTTAGATGTTCAATCTATATTAAAATGTACTTGGATACCAAATTTTACATTTTTTGGAATTTTTTTACTATTTATTAAGCCACTTTGAAAATTCCAGATCATATGGTCCAGACTGTTTTTACTGTTCACCCGGATCTGAAATTTTCAAAGTGGCTTAATAAATAGTAAAAAAATTCCAAAAAATGTAAAATTTGGTCGCCAAGTACATTTTAATATAGATTGAATATCTAACGATTTGAATTTATTTGAACATCAAACACCAAGATATGCCCCCGGAAGCACGAGGCCGAAGTTCTAGAGGAAGCACATTAGCCATACTATATATATATATATATATAGAGTAAGGCTACGGTGCTTTGCAAAGTAAACAGCCCCTTTTACTTCGCATTTGTGGCCATTGGATCTGCTTCAATAATCGTGCAGATCATCAGATTAGATATGAATTTTTCGGAACTGGACTCTCCAGTTGGGAGCAAAATCACACAGCCCACCCCCCAGTCCGACCCCTCTCCTCTCCCTCTCCCTCTCTCTCTCGCGAAAACCCTAAACCCGCCTCTCCCAGTCCGACCCCTCTCCTCTCCCTCTCCAGCGACGGCTCCAGCGGCCTCTTTCTCAAGTAAATATTCAAAGCCCTCCTCTCGTCCTCGCTCGCTGCTCTCTCTCGCGCTTCTCCTGGAGGATTTCGCCTCCTCCCCTTTCTCCCTCTCTGTCCTCCTTGGAGAAAACCGGAGGTGAAATCGTTGGTGCTCTGTCCTTCACGCTATCACTCGGGTGGCTGATCTCTCTGGACGAGTCTCCCGACACATGTATTCTCTGGACCATTCTGTGACCATCTTTCAATTTTGAATCTTTACAAATTTTGCTATAAATCTTTCCAATTAACTAGCTAGAAATTAGTTCATTTGGTGCAGCAAATTGCTTAATAATGATTTGTTTGTTGAAATTTTATAAAAATGAGTACTGATATTATTGTCACTAGCAAATTGCTTAATAATATTTCCAACTGATACCTGTTTGTCTTCCCTAATTCTATTTGCTGTTATACTTACAATTGCAAAAATGAGAATGAAGGATGGAATTAGATTTAAATTAGTTATTCGTTTATAATGGCTGGTGTTAAGAAGAGATATAATAACTTGCAATTTGCTTATTATATCATTTTAATTTAGATTGTTTGTCTTCCCTTCTATCCGTTTATAATGTCTGGTGTTAATCTAGTTAAATACTTGCAATTACAAATATAAGAATTGGTTATGCTTATTGTATCATTTTCTTTTTAGACAAATGGATGATATCACGTTAGATGAAATTGACAATTTGGAAGGAAATCTAATGCGAAATTAGCGAAGGGTTAAGCACAAGATTCGTATGCAAATGAAGAAGATGATCAAAGTGAAAACGACAATGCATATGAAATTAGCGTAAGGGTATTTTTGGTAGTGATCATAGAAAGGGTATTTTTGGTATAGTCATAGAAAGAGTGTTTTTGGTATAATGATAGAAGGAATATGTAAATTTATATTTGTATGAACATGATCAAAGTTGTGCTTTAACAAAGATGTAATTTTTATGAATATAGTGTTTTCTTTGATAGCTTCAATACTCTCCGTAAGATTTTCTTAGCATATTGGTATAAGGTTGTCTTTGATAGCTTCTTATTCCCCTCCGAAACAATGCAACCTGTGCTACACCTTTATCGTGGACATTAGACTCCATAAAGCTTGAAAAAACATAATAATGAGATGCATCTGAAAACTGGATTGCATCCTACAAGTAGTAGGATACCGAAATTCATCAGATACTCCCTACTTCAAATACTAAATACTGAAATGCATCTCAAAATTGAGTTGCATTTTGGATGCACAAACTAAACAACAATTATAAAAACTTGATGTTTACAAAAACTGAATGTTTACTAGTATAACAACATAGCAACATTTGAAATCACAAAACTTCATCTAAATAAAACACTCCCTAGTTCAAATACTACAAGCTGTTGAAGGCATCAACACAGTTACAACTGTAAGTAACATCCCTTTGCCCTTAAATAACATTTCTTTGCCCTAAAATGCATCTAAACTGCTTAGTTCATGCTTGAGCAACGAAATTCATCTAAGAACACAAAAGTTCAGGCAACAACAGCTCAATCCAACCTTTAAGTCTTCATAGGCACTGTCATCTCCACTATCAAGTCATTTTCTAGCACCTTCGAAGTTCATGCTCGACCCTTTACAGAAATTCCATCCTTGATTTTCTACAAACAGAAGTAAGAATGATAGGATAAAAAAAATATTTAAATGTTGTAGATTTTTGTATAAATGACTAACAAATAAACTTTCATAAAAAAAATAACGAATAAACTGTAACTTTGGACAGGTAGACATGTTGTTCCCTCTTTTCATGTTTCATGAAACAAAAAAGGTATCATCAGCGTGAATCTATACAGAAATCGAACAGTTCACAATTCTTGCAGCAGTTTAACCAAAGATTTTGACACAAATGCAAATTATTCAAATGCACAAAATTGGTAGAAAAAGCAAATCTGAGCTTCCAATTTTGCAACAATAACTAAAGTCCCTACATTTCAAATAATTAAACAAATAAGCTAAGCAAATCTGAGCTAAACCACCAAGTAAGCTAACAAAACGAAAATATATAGGCATTTCCTTGCACAACCCTTAAATTTAACATCAAGGCATGAAAATCAGCACACCAGAAACAAGGGTCAGTGAAAATCAGCACCAAAGTCGGCACAAATTAGAATAGGCGGCCACCAAGCCAAGCACCAAAGTCGACAAAACCAGCAAAAATCAGAAAAGGAAAATGAGAGGTTTTGAATATTTACCCGAGAGAGCCGCTGGGAGAGGGATCGGGACTGGGGAGCCGCTGGGAGAGGGTCGCTGGAGAGGGAGAGGAGAGGAGAGGAGAGGGGTCGGACTCGGGGGGGGTTGCTGGGTCAGTTGCGAGAGAGGGGTTGGTGCGGAGGAGAGCGTCGCTGGGCGATAACGAGTTTAGGGTTTTCGTTGGGAGAGGAGAGGAGAGGAGAGGAGAGGGATCTGTTCTAATCTGATTTTGCTCCTAACTGGAGAGTCCAGTTCCGAAAAATTCATATCTAATATGATGATCTGCATGATTATTGAAGCAGATTCAATGGCCACAAATGCGAAGTAAAAGGGGCTGTTTACTTTGCAAAGCACCGTAGCCTCACTCTATATATATATCTCTTAAATCACCCGCCCCTTCCCCATGAATCCGTATCCTCTCACGTACCGTAAAAGGGAATGTCATAACTTGTTACACAGTTTATGTTAATATGTCATAATACAATGGCTCATACCGTCATATACGCCTACCAGTAAAATATCAAATAATCTATTAAAACCCCTCTCTCTATCTGTCATACAACTTGTTCGGTACAGTTCAAGGGATAGAACAAGTCTCGGACCAATCATGTCTCGCCTATATTTACAGCTAAGTTTAAAGTATACAATACATGCATTGAAATTTTGACTATAAAATTGCAAAAAACAAGAGTCCAGAGGCACGATAATATCATACACCAAAAACAGCCGATATTTTTATTAAAACCCCCAAAAAAAAAACAAATTATCAAATCTGCTCCCACCCCAACTTTATTTTTATTTCTACCCTAACCGCCCGTGGGCTGGGCGGTCCACTTTTTCCACCTGACCGCCCAGCTGCCGGGCGGTCCACTCTGCATAGCTGACCGCCCAGCCACTGGGCGGTCCAATTTATAGCTGACCGCCCAGCTGCTGGGCGGTCCGCTAGTGTTTTTTTTTTTTTTTTTTTTTAAGATTAGATTAGAGACAATATGAATATAAAGATGCTGAATTCTTAACGCTAAAAGTTCGAATTTTTTTTGTAAATATTAGTTAGATTACTTCTGTGAAGCATATTTATACTAAAATACGCTAAATTACTTGGAATTATGTTAAATTACGTTGAGTTACACTATATTAAGTTAAATTACACTAAATCACATTACATTACGCTAAAATACGGTAAATTACATATGAATAGGGACGATATCTTCACTGAAAAGGCGAAAAACGACGACGAAACTTCAAACGATCATAAAACGGTGCTCGAGTGTTCGATTTCAGCAAATGAGCACTTTTCGGAAAGCTTGAGAAAATGCGCATGCGTCCGTGCCCGCTATGCCGGATTTCAAAATTCAGAATCGCCAAAAAACAAAGGGAAGAGCCTCAAAACTTGAGTTGAAGTTTCCGATTAAGATTTTCATTTCTATTATTCAATCCAAGTAGTTCAGTAAATTAGTTACATAATGAACTTGTAGAATACCAATTTTTACTATTTTTAGAATTTTTTTACTATTTTTTATGATTCATGAAAGATGGCACAGAATCGGTCTACTTTAGCGTAATTTTGCGTAGTTTAGCGTATTGAGTAGTTTAGCGTATTGAGTAATTTAGCGTATTGAGTAATTTAGCGTATTTTAGCGTATTGAGTAATTTAGCGTATTTTAGCGTATTGAGTAATTTAGCGTATTTTAGCGTATTGAGTAGTTTAGCGTATTTTAGCGTATTGAGTAATTTAGCGTATTTTAGCGTATTGAGTAATTTAGCGTATTTTAGCGTATTGAGTAATTTAGCGTATTTTAGCGTATTGAGTAATTTAGCGTATTTTAGCGTATTGAGCGTATTGAGTAATTTAGCGTATTTTAGCGTATTGAGTAGTTTAGCGTATTGAGTAGTTTAGCGTATTGAGTAATTTAGCGTATTGAGTAGTTTAGCGTATTGAGTAATTTAGCGTATTTTAGCGTATTGAGTATTTTAGCGTATTGAGTAATTTAGCGTATTGAGTAATTTAGCGTATTTTAGCGTATTTTAGCGTATTTTAGCATATTTTAGCATATTTTAGTGTATTTTAGTGTCCGATTTCAGCAAATGAGCACTTTTCGGAAAGCTTGAGAATAACTCACTTAAGTAATTACATATTGAGTAATTCAGCATAATCTAATCTTAAAAAAATCTTTAAAAAAAAAAACACTAGCGGACCGCCCAGCAGCTGGGCGGTCAGCTATAAATTGGACCGCCCAGTGGCTGGGCGGTCAGCTATGCAGAGTGGACCGCCCGGCAGCTGGGCGGTCAGGTGGAAAAAGTGGACCGCCCAGCCCACGGGCGGTTAGGGTAGAAATAAAAATAAAGTTGGGGTGGGAGCAGATTTGATAATTTGTTTTTTTTTGGGGGTTTTAATAAAAATATCGGCAAAAACAGTGTGAGATTAGGTAAATAATTGGTATTGGTATTAATTAAACTTTGGTCGGTCTCGGTCCGCGGCTTGACTACTGTGATCAATCATCTCCATTTCTTTGCAGCTATTTATGTAACAACTTATATATTTAGCTATATTTCCACTCGCTATATATATATATAGAGAGAGAGAGATGGGCTATGGTGCATTGCAATGTATAGCCCCTCTTGTGCATTGGACTATAAATCGTTGGATTTGAAATTCAAACAACCGATCCAAACCGTTCAATTTGATATCCATATTAAAATGTGCTTGGAGACCAAATTTTACATTTTTTGGAAATTGTTTGCTATTTTTTCAGAATTTTTAAAAATCATTGTTTTTCTGTGGTTCAGAAATTTCTGAAAAACAACGATTTTAAAAAATTCTAAAAAAATAGTAACAAAATTCCAAAAAATATAAAATTTGGTTTCCAAACACATTTTAATATGGAGAACATGCTGAGCCATTTAGATCGACTGTTTGAACTTCGAATCTAACGATTTAGAGTCCAATGCACAAGAGGGGCTATACATTGCAATGCACCATAGCCCATCTCTCTCTCTCTCTCTCTCTATATATATATATAGATATAGAGTGAGGCTACGGTGCTATGCATAGCACCGTTTGGGTCCGTGCTACGGCTCAAAATTTGACTTTTCAAAATCCTAATGGTCGATCCGAACCGTTCAACATGATTATAAAATGAATATGTACTTGCAAACCAAATTTTACATTTTTTCGAATATTTTTACTATTTTTTCGAAAATCACTTGCTGTGAACATTCTGGACCATCCAAAAACAGCCTATCTAAAAAAATATTAAAAAAATTCGAAAAAATGTAAAATTTGGTTTGCAAGTACATATTCATTTTATAATCATGTTGAACGGTTTGTTTTTACTATTTTTCAGAAAATCACTTGCTCTGAACATTCTGGACCATCCAAAAACAGCCTATCTAAAAAAATATTAAAAAAATTCGAAAAAATGTAAAATTTGATTTGCAAGTACATATTCATTTTATAATCATGTTGAACGGTTCGGATCGATCGTTAAGATTTTAAAAAGTCAATTTTTGAGCCGTAGCACGGACCCAATCCGTGTTATGCATAGCACCGTAGCCTCACTCATAGATATATATATATATATATATATATATATATATATATATATATCTATATATATAGATATAGATAATATGTCTATATCTATCTTATAAATAGTATCGCCTACAGTAAACAGGATTAGCGAAACATTTTCTTCCTATTCTAAAACTGTTTTGGACAAAGTCTCATTTAAAGCCGGAACTAAACCATTCGATCAGCATCAAAATTCGTACAAACATTTAGATTCAAGGAGGTATTTAAATTTATTAAGTTTTAAATATGTTTACACGAATCTCAATACAAATTGAACGTTTAAGCTTGACTTTGAATGAAGCTTTATTCAAAGCCCTTTGGACAAAATCCAATCTCATTCTCACTCTGGTTGAATGTTCTCTGCCCTCCTTCTCCAAAGTGTTTTTTGCCTCCGATTTTCCTACTTTCTACCTACCACTTTCTTCCTCTTCCAAAAATAATCGCCTCTCCTTCCTTGTTTGCCTCATCTCTCAATCCATTATATCGCGTGGCCTGCTCACCTTTCCTCCCTCCCTCCTCAGGTTTTCCTCTCTCTCCATCTCTAGTGAGCGAGTTGTTGCTGGCATGCTCTCCTCTCTCTCCATCTCACTATATTTAGGTATTTATCTCACTTCCACTTTCTCTCTAGTCTCTACTTCCTCATGCAATTTACAATTTTTCAATTTTTTTAGGTTTTTAAATATAAAGGTCAAAAATTAATATATTTAGGGTTTTGGGTTTTGGGTTTTGGGTTTTTGGTTTTTGGTTTTTGGTTTTGGGTTTTGGGTTTAGGGTTTAGGGTTTATGGATTAGGGTTTTGGGTTTTGGGTTTTGGGTTTTGGGTTTACGGTTTTGGGTTTAGGGTTTAGGGTTTAGGATTTTGGGTTTAGGGTTTTGGGTTTTGGGTTTTGGGTTTTGGGTTTTGGGTTTTGGGTTTTGGGTTTTGGGTTTTGGGTTTAAAGGAATTAATTTAATTATTTTTAATAATTAAATGAGTTTTTTTAATAATTTAATTTAATTTTTTAAATAATTAATTTTTTTATTAATTAAAGTAATTATTCTAAAAAATTAAAAAATATAATAAAAAAATAAAATAAAATAAGATAAAAACCTTATCTAAAACGAGATTAGAGGCACTGAACTTCGGTGTGAATTTAGGAAGGGTTAGTGGTATATTTATAGGGTTAATTACGGGTAAAAAAAAAATAGGAAACCGGCCACAAAATGGCCAGCTTCTGGGGAAGAGAAAACCGGCCATTTTGTGGCCGATTTGGACATTTTTGGAAAATCTCAGCAATTCTGGGTATAATTATTAATTTGTAATTAACTTTGGATATTTTATTTTAATAAAATGTCGGGAGGAGAAAGGATAAAGGAGGAGAGATGAAGGAAAGGGAAAATTAGAGTCCACAAAAATATTTTGTTAATAATTTTAGAAAAGAAGAATATTTTATTTGATGGTTTTTATAAGAAGGTATTTTATAAAATTGCCCAAGGAGTATATCGGTATATCCGCCTCCTGGCTGCTCCAAGAGACAAAGAGCTCACTTGTATTGTTTGACTTCATTTTAATCTTTTAAGATACTTCGCTTTTAAATAGTGCACAAAAAGCTCTTGATCGAAACTCAGTTCGGAATCAATTCGGATTCAACTCGCTAATAACTCGAGTTGAAACTGATTCGAGTCAAAACTGACTCGAGTTAACTAACTTGGTTGATTTATGAGTCGAATCCAAGTTACCTCCAACTCGGTTCGGAATCAACTCGGTTTGACTCACACCAAACCCTAATCCATATATTCCTAATTTTTGTGTCCCCAAAATATACATGTTTCTCACAATACTTGGTAATTTGATAAATTATGCACTATTTCTTTTGTTTTGTTAATTTATTATACTCTGTATTGTTTTGTTAGACTTTATCTGTTTGGTAATTTTTAATTATGTACTATTTTGGTATTTTCATAATTTTTAATTATGGTCATTGTCTCATTATGTTTAGTCTTTAATTGTGTATTATTTTGGTAAACTATGTAATATTTTTTCTGTTAGAATTAAATTAGATTGTCTCACTATGTACTATATTATGAGTCGCGAGTAGGGCTGTAAATGAGCCGAGTTTGAGCGAGTTATCTCCAACTCGAACTCAGCTCATTAAATAAATGAGCGAGTTAACTCGAGTTGGGATGGTAATAACGAGCTGTAGAGCCAACTCGAACTCAGCTCGTTATCAACTCGTTTATAAACTCGTTTAACCAGTTAAATCAATACAACACAAGTTATAAACGAGTTTGAGCTGAGTTTGAGCCGAGTTTGAGCCGAGTTTGGGTTTGGTTTTTGTTATTCGGGATTTTTTGTGTCCAAACTGTGTAACTTTATGTAACTCGAGTTATAAATGAGCGAGTTGGGGTCAGCTCAAACTCAGCTCATTTATTAAACGAGTCAGCCAACTCGAGTTGGAACTAACTCGAGTTGTAAATGAGCGAGTTAAAGCGAGCTGTAAATGAGCGAGTTACGAGCGAGTTGCGAGTTCGAGCAATTTTGCCCAGCCCTAGTCGCGAGTCAACATTGGGTTTTGGGTTCTGGGCTTTGGGTTTTGGGTTTTGGGTTTTGGGTTTTGGGTTTTGGGTTTTGGGTTTTGGGTTTTGGGTTTTGGGTTTTGGGTTTTGGGTTTTGGGTTTTGGGTTTAGGGTTTATGGTTTAGGGTTTTGGGTTTTGGGTTTTGGGTTTTGGGTTTTGGGTTTTGGGTTTAGGATTTTGGGTTTTGGGTTTTGGGTTAGGGTTTTGGGTTTTGGGTTTTGGGTTTTGGGTTTTGGGTTTTGGGTTTTGGGTTTAGGGTTTTGGGTTAGGGTTTTGGGTTTTGGGTTTTGGGTTTTGGGTTTTGGGTTTTGGGTTTTGGGTTT
Source organism: Carex littledalei (assembly GCA_011114355.1). NCBI lineage: Eukaryota > Viridiplantae > Streptophyta > Magnoliopsida > Poales > Cyperaceae > Carex > Carex littledalei. The sequence goes on along the minus strand of CM022083.1, from coordinate 15,974,998 downwards.
TGGGTTTTGGGTTTTGGGTTTTGGGTTTTGGGTTTTGGGTTTTGGGTCTAAAGGAATTAATTTAATTATTTTTAATAATTAAATGAGTTTTTTTAATAATTTAATTTAATTTTTTTATTAACTAAAGTTATTATTCTAAAAAATAAAAAAATATAATAAAAAAATAAAATAAAATAACATAAAAACCTTATCTGAAATGAGATTAGAGGCACTGGACTTCGGTGTGAATTTAGGAAGGGTTAGGGGTATATTTATAGGGTTATACGGGTAAAAATAAAAAAAAATAGGAAACCGGCCACAAAATGGCCGGCTTCTGGGGAAGAGGAAACCGGTGATTTTGTGGCCGGTTTGGACATTTTTGAAAAATCTCAACAATTCTAGGTACAATTATTAATTTGTAATTAACTTTGGATATTTTATTTTAATAAAATGTCGGGAGGAGAAAGGATAAAGGAGGAGAGATGAAGGAAGGGGAAAATTAGAGTCCACAAAAATATTTTGTTAATAATTTTAGATAAGAAGAATATTTTATTTGATGGTTTTTTTGAGAAGGTATTTTATAAAATTGCCCACTTTTATTGTTTGACTTCATTTTTAATCTTTTAAGATACTTCGCTTTTAAATAGTGCACAAAAAGCTCATGATTCGAAACTCAGTTCGGAATCCAAGTTACCTCCAACTTGGTTCGGAATCCAAGTTACCTCTAACTCGGTTCGGAATCAACTCGGTTTGACTCACACCAAACCCTAATCCATATATTCCTAATATTTGCGTCCCCAAAATATACATGTTTCTCAGAATATTTGGTAATTTGATAAATTATGCACTATTTTTTTTGTTTTGTTAATTTATTAGACTATGTATTGTTTTGTTAGATTTTATCTGTTTGGTAATTTTTAATTATGTACTATTTTGGTATTTTTGTAATTTTTAATTATGTATTGGTCATTGTCTCATTATGTACTATCTTTAATTGTGTATTATTTTGGTAAACTATGTAATATTTTTTTGTTAGAATTAAATTAGATTGTCTCACTGTGTACTATATTATGAGTCGCGAGTCCACATTAAGTTTGACTGATGATAAAAGACAAATGAGCAGAGCAGTTGGTAAGGCGCCATTAAGTATAAACTAGCTATAGTTAATTACCAGTTGGTTGGGAATGGTACGAATGAAGTCAAGAAATATATATATGTTCATATTTTTACTTTGAGGTAGGGCAAGAGGTGTTAGCCAAAAATTAAAATGCATATATATGTAGTGAGTGAGAACCGAATTCAAGTTCTCCACAATCACAAAATAAGTTATAGCTACTAAATTACAAATAAACATATGATATTTTATAATAGAGGCCGGACTATATAAAATGTTCTAAGAAAATAAAATTCAATTAAATTTATACATAATTAAAATTTTAAAATCATAGAAGTAGCTTAGCCACCCTTTGAATTGCTTTAGATCCGCCACCGGAGAAAAAAAGAGCAATAGTGTACCATGAATCCAGGGAAACATATTGACAAAAATAACGCACACATGCTGATTTCTCTAATATAACTTTAGGGGGGAATAATGCATACATTTTGATTTTCAAGGCTTCTAAATTTCAGGTTAAGGTGAACTTAATTAGGCGGTGGCTTCTGTAATGGATTTTAATATTTTAAGTTTTGTGAATCTCGAGAGAGAAGGGCTGCAAATTGTGTTAAAAAGATTTCACATATTTCTCGTCAAGCACATGGTTCATCCTTTGTTTTGTTTTAAAATTCGTGCAAATTTCACTTTTCAAACATATATATAGGAATCATCCTTTCTGAGCGAAAAATAGATGAACCATGTATTAGATAAAATTCAATTTTCTTTTACAAACCAAATCATTATTCTTTTAAAATATTCTATAGAGGGGGAATTTTATGTATATCCCTCAAAAACTTGAAATTACGTATTCCCCCCTAAAGTTCATAATATCAGATTTACCCTTCTAATTTTGAAAAAAAGTCACAAATTTACCTATTTTTATTGTCTTTTCTATTAGAACTCATTTTAAATTCACAAAATACCCATTTTACCCTTTATTAAAGAAAGGAAAAATATACACCATGTTACAGTAAAATATATGTCTTCTAATTGGTTGGTTTCCGAGGACAAATGCGTAATTTCTCTACTTCTGAGGCTTACACAAGCATCAGAAGTAGAGAAATTACGCATTTGCTCTCGGAAACCAACTAATTAGAAGACTGACATCTTTCTTACGAATAATACATTTTTTTTCTTTTTTAATAAAGTGTAGAATGGATATTTTATAAATTTAAAATAAATTTTAATAAAAAGACAATAAAATGGGTATATTTGTGAGTTTTTGAAATTTAGAAGGGTATATATGATATTATGAACTTTAGAGAGAGAAATACCTAATTTAGAAATTTTTAGGGGTATACATGAAATTCCCCCCAAATAATTTGAGAGGATATGAAAGAGCACAAAAAGACTAGGAACTAGGGGTGTTCAAATGGATCGGTTTATTCGGTTTTAAACCGAACCGGCAAATTTCGATTTAATTGGATCGGTTATTCGGTCTAAATGGTTCGGTTCGGTTCGGTTTAGTTTTTGAAGAAGTTCGGTTTAAATGGTTCGGTTCGGTTTTGGAATCTCCAAATCGGTTTGAACCAAACCAACTGGTTTAATAAAAAATGGATCAGTTTATCAAAAACCGGCTTGTGTGGTTATAAAAAATGTTATCCAAATTGATTTGAACCGAATCAACCGGTTTTGAAATGTTTATTTGTAACTTGAAATGTTTGTATGTTTGTATTCGGTTCAACCGAACAAACCGAAGTTTAAATCGGTTTAATCGGTTCGGTTTTAGATCGGTTTGAAATTTTAATTCGGTCGGTTCGGTTGGAATTTTAAAATTCGGTTCAAACCGCGGTTCGGCAAAAAAAGTTCGGTTTGCATGACCCGAACCGACTAGTTGAACACCCCTACTAGGAACTAGGAAGAGAGGCGAAAGGTTTACCTAGTCAAGCCCTTTCCCAGTGATGCAGCATGTTACCGGTCAGAAATTAAATATAAGACATTATTGGCCTTGAGACTCCACTATAAAAAAAAAATTTGAAATTTTTTACTATTTTTTTAATAGGTACAAAATCATTGTTTTGGATGGTCCAGAATCTTCTGAAAACAGTGATTTTGTACCTATCTAAAAAAATAGTAAAAATATCCAAAAAAATATAAAATATGGTCTTCAAGCACATTTTAATACAAAGATCATGGTGAACGGTTCGGATCGACTGTTCGGACTTTGAAAATGAAAATAAGAATGTGGAGCATGATTGGAATACAAAACCAATGATGCATTTTAACCCTACTCTTATTATTATTATTATTATTATTATTATTATTATTTATTACTATTTATTATTAGTAGTATTGTTGTTATTGTTATCGTTATAACAATATTATATACATTTTTGAAATTCAATTGATGCAAAAATACTTGATGTTATTCATTCATGACATTTTGCATTATTGCCAACTCAGGTGACAATAGAGGCGGATCAGCATGATCTCCAGGACGTGATTGGAAGTGTAACGCATTTTGGAGACACTCTACTTCACCTACTTGTTACTCAGATGCACAACGACCTTGCTTTGATGGTTTTCAAAAGAGAGAGGTCCCTGATGAAAGCACGCAACAAGAAGTCGGAGACACCCTTGCATTCTGCTGCAAAGGTTGGTAACGTGGATTTTATTAGAGCTCTCAGTCAATGTGCTCCCGATGTGGTCAAGGATGCTGTCAGAGAAATAGACGAAAACAAAGACACGGCCTTGCACTTGGCTGCCAAACATGGGCATGGAGATGTTGCCCGTGAATTGATGAAGTTGGATCCAGGTGTGGCAAACATGTTTAACAAGGAGGGGTTCACTCCATTGTACATAGCTACTGTGGGAGGATATACTCCTCTGGCTATAACCATGTTACAGGAGGCTCCTTCTCTTGCATGTGAATAGTATTCAAATGGAATGTTTCCGGTTCATGTAGCTGCAGGAGCCGGCAACACAGAACTGGTTATGCATTTCATGGAAAAATACCCTGATGATGCAAAACTTCTCGATCATTGTAGACGGAATTTTTTTCACATTGCTGCAGAAAAAAACGAGGTGAAGTTATTTGAGGCATTATATGATTGGGAAATATCTAAAAGCCTGATTAATGCAAAGGATTACGAAGGAAATACACCATTGCACATAGCCACAATCAAGGGGCACACGTCGGTTATGATCGCTATTTCTAAACTTCTGACTTGGAAAGAGGAAAGAATTTTGTGAAAAACAATCAAGGGCTAACACCATTTGAACTTTGGAGGAATCAAATAACGAAAACTGCTACTAAGGTATGACTAAATTAACTAAATATTCATTACAATTTTACTTCATGGTAATTTTAAATCAGTTCGTATTTTTTTTCCCCAAGCAAAAGCACACTAGTAAATTAGGTGATCAATGCATGACAGCTTGAATGCAATTAGCTCTTTCACCCTCGACGCCTTATTCTTAATTTGAGTTGCTATGATATTCTTCTTGTAAATTTGTTGATCGATGGTATTCTCCATCCTCATTAGTCATTATCTGACGAATATAATTTGCAAGTAAATGTACCAGTTGACATGTTGGGACCTTATTATTACACTAAAACAATTCGGTCACATAAACAATTCAATTCAATTCAATATGCCACTATTGATCTACCTATGCCAAAACAACCATCATGCAAAAATCATCAATTCTTAGAGAGCAGAAGCAATACCAGATTCCATTAGCGTATATAAGCAAAGCTTCACTCAAAAGCGGTTGATGAACTTGTGGGACAGCGGCAAGAAAGCCTTCGTGCCGATTGTAGAGGTTGAAGCGTCGGCGGCCTCCTTAGTGGTAGGATGAAGCCTTCCAAAGCTACAAGACTGCCCTTGTGAGATCGTGTTCACAATAGAGTCTATTCCTACATGTTCTTCAAACTTAGCTGGTGTCAATCCCTTAGTAAGAGGATCTGCTAACATAGAGTCTGTTCCTATATGTTTTATTTTCAATTTACCATTATGTACTCTTTCCTTTATAACTAAGAACTTGATGTCGATGTACTTGGACTTCGATAAACTTCGGTTGTTGTTTGTGTACAGTACTGCCGAATTATTGTCACAGAACAATTGTAGTGGTCTCTCAAGAGAAGCCATACACTGTGATTTGATGCCTCATAGCATGCCACAAATTATGCCGCCATGGTGGAAGATGCAACAAGGGATTGTTTTGCACTCTTCCATGAAACGGCTCCTCCGGCTAACATGTAAATGTAGCCGGATGTCGATTTCATGCTATCCTGACATCCTCCAAAATCAGAGTCGGTATAGCCAATGACCTCTAGCTTCTCCGATTTTCGATACGTGAGTATATGGTCTTTTGTTCGCTTCAGGTACCTCAAGACTCGCTTGGAAGCTTTCCAATGATCTGGACCTAGATTTGACAAGTATCTCCCTAGCATGCCAGTGATTAACGCAATATCCGGACGCATACACACTTGTGCATACATGATGCTCCCAACGACTGAGGCATATGGATATTGTAGCATTACTTCCTTTTCTGAATTATTTTTCGGGCATTAGTTGAGACTGAACTTGTCTCCCTTTGCCACAAGGGTATTTCTTGGTTTCTGCATGCCATATCTTGCCAAAACCTTATCGAAATAATTCATTTGGGATAATCCCAATATACCTTGTGTTCTATTTCTCAGTATTTCTAGTCCTAGTACAAATGATGCATTACCAAGATCTTCCATCTCAAAATTCTTCATCAGAAAGTTCTTAGTTTATTGCAACATACTTATATCGTTACTGGCAAGTAAAATATCAACGACATATAAAACCAAAAACACAAATTTACTCTCACAGAACTTGAGATATATACACTCACTGACAATGTTACACTCGAATCCAAATGAGACAATCACATTATGAAATTTGTAATACCACTGACGAGATGCCTGCTTTAGCCCATAGATGGATTTTTTAAGTTTGGACACCATAGACTTTGCATCTCCTCATACATAGTTTTCTGGTTGCACCATATATATTGTTTCTTCAACGTCACCATTAAGAAACGCAGTTTTAACATCCATCTGATGAAGTTCCAAATTGAAATGCACCACTAATGTCAATATGATTCTTAAAGAATCTTTTAGTGAAACCGGAGAGAAAGTATCTTGATAATCAATGCCTTCTTTTTGAGTAAAACCTTTAGCGACAAGACGTGCCTTATATTTCTCCACATTACACTTCGAGTCATGCTTGGTTTTAAATATTCATTTGCAACCAATGGTTCTCTTTCCGGCTGGTAATGGTACAATTTCCCAAATGTCATTGTCTGACATAGATTTTATTTCCTCATTCATGACAACAGTCCACTTGTGAGAGTTAGAGCTTTCCACGGCTTGTTTGACATTAATGAAGTCATTGTCTAACATGCCAACATCAAACTCATGCTCTTGAAGGTAGACTACATAATCCGAAGATATTGCAGGCCTTCTCTCTCTAGTGGACCTCCTAATTGGCTCTTCTAAATTTTCCTGAGGATTTCCAGCATTGTCTGAAACAATCTGGCCTACAATAGCATCTTCCAGATCTTCGGGCGGCCTTGAGTGGCCTGCACCCGTTTCTGGATTTTCATTTTGTGCTATTTCATCTTGTTGAGTTTGAGTTTCAATAATGATTTCGTCCGTAATGGTGTTTTGAGTAAAACTCGGATCTATATCCACAAAACTTGCAACACCTGATGGAATATTTGCATATTCCTCAATACCTGATGGAATATTTGCATATTCCTCTTCGAAATCAATAATTTTCTCACCCCCCACAAACTCAACATTCTCGAAAAATTTCACATTTCCCGTCTCAAATACATTATGTTCTGTAGGATTATAAAATTTATAACCCCTTGAGCGCTCGGCATACCCAATAAAATAACAACTAACTGTCCTTTCATCCAGTTTCTTTTCGGTAGGTTTGTAAGGCCTTACCTCAGCTTGACATCCCCATACTCGCAAATGACCTAAACTTGGCTTACGCCCGGTCCAAATCTCGTATGGGGTTTTGTTAGTTGCTTTAGTGGGTACTCTGTTAAGGATATAAGATGCAGACTTTAAGGCCTTACCCCATAGATTATCTGGTAAAGTAGTACGACTAATCATACTCCTTACCATATCCTTCAGCATTCTATTATGCCTCTCAGATACTCCATTCATTGCTAGCGAACCAGGCAAAGTATACTGAGAGACAATTTCGCATTCATCTATGAACTGAGCTAAAAGCCCTCGACGTTCTTCACCTGATCTATCATATCTACTATAGTATTCTCCACCACGGTCAAATCTGATGGCCTTAATGCATCTGTTGAGTTGTAGCTCGACTTTTGCCTTGAAACTTTTGAACATGTCAAGGGCTTGTGCTTTTTCTTTAATCAAATATACATAGCCATATCTCGAATGGTCGTCTATGAAAGAAATGAAATAATGGTGTCCGTTTCTTGTGGCCGTTGGAAACGGACCACAGATATCTGTATGTATCAATTCTAAGACTTCCGAACACTTTATGGCTTGATATTTCCTTAAGTTGGTTTGTTTCCCTTTTATGCAATTTACACAATCATTAAGATCTGAGAAATCTAAGGGTTGGAGAATTTCATTTGACACTAGACTTTCAATTCATCTTTTAGAAATGTGACTTAATCGTCTGTGCTATAATGTGACTGAATTCTGATTGATTAATTTTCTCTTAAGACTTCTTATATCTGTTTGCAAAGCCTCAATGTACGAGCTATTTACATCCAATGTGTATAGATTATCATAAGCAGAAAGAAAACCAGAGCCAACACACTTTGAATCATGAAACAAATTAAATTTTCCATTACCAAAATTACAAGCAAAACCATGCTTGTCCAAAGATGATATAGAAATTAAATTTCGTCTAAAAGACGGAACAACAAAGGTTTCATACAAATCCAAATAAAAGCCTGATTTTAGTAATAATCTAAACACTCCAATAGCTTGCACTTCCACCTTGCTACCATCGCCCACAAAGATGAATCTTTCATCATCACTTGGCTTCCGGTAACTTTGGCAGCCCTGCAAAGATACACTTATGTGAGTAGTTGCTCCTGAATCTATCCACCAAGTGTATCTAGATACAGAAATCAAATTAACTTCTGTACAAACCAAAGCAAGAGATGTACCTTTCTTAGCACGCCATGCGTGGTAAGCCTGACAGTACTTCTTCTTGTGTCCTGCTCCATTGCAGAAGAAGCAAACCGGCTCATCAGTTTTTGCAACTGACTTGCCCTTATCCGGTTTGTTCTGCTGCGTGCAGACTGCAGCTTTAGTATCCTTAGACTTGTCCGGTTTCTTGCGCTTGGCTCCACCCTTAGTCTTAGAGGTAGTAGCAATATGGACAGTTTCTGTCTTATCCCGTTTCAGCCTCTCCTCTTCCTCCACACAGTGTGAAATCAGCTCATTTATTGTCCATTTATCCTTCTGACAATTGTAGCTGATTTTAAACTGTCCAAAGTGTGAGGGAAGAGAGATCAACGCTAGGTGCACCAGAAGATCATCAGAGATCTCCATCTTTAGTGCCCTAAGCTTAGAAACGACATTAGACATCTCCATGATGTACTTTAAATGTTTCATTTTTCCTTATATTTCATTGAGACTAGTCTTGTCAAGAGTGTTCCTATTTCACCTTTCTCACTCTTGACAAATCTATCCTCAATGTCCTTAAGGTAGAGTTTAGCGCTCAAAATGGACTCTGAAATAGCGCCCCGAAATACCTCTGGAATGGACCGTTTCATTATCATGAGACTCATGCGATTAGACCTGTCCCACTTTTCCTTTTCCTTCTTTTGATCAGAAGTACTTGTAGCCGTAATAGTGGGACAAGTTTCTCTAAACGCAAGGTCCAGATCCATGACACCGAGAACTATCATTAAGCTCTCCTGCCAATACTTGAAATTGGTCCCATTCAACATAGGCATATCCTTAAGACCTGTAGTAATGCTAGCTGATTCACGAAAAACATACCATAAACACGATTTAGTCTTAATTCAGAAATTTTAAATTATAAATTATAAATTCTAGTAAAGGCCATAATGCTCAAAAAAAAAATATTTGATGATTTTCCCTTATTGTCACAACACATTCGAATTTCACAACCAGGTAAGTTCCCAGGTAAGTCAGGGATCACAAGGATTTGCTTCAAATTCCGACTTGCCTAGACAGAACTTGCCTAGACATTGTTACGTTCATAGTGTTGCAACTTATCTTAATAAATCACCATATATTTTATGAGTCTTAATATCATCATAAAACCAAAGTATCGGTTTCCATTAAGCGGCTACCTTTGGGTAACGGGTCAATTTCTTATGATACTTTGGCGCAATAATAAAGTATTGATAACCTAGAACATACCGAACAACATGCCTTCCTTTGGGCCGACAATGTTGACATATGTGTAAAATTTTGGTCATCACTATACTTTATTATCACTCACTTGCACAAATAATTTTGTAACCATTACCTTCCTTTGGGCCGATAATGATTACATCCATTAATTGCACCTTAACTTCCTTCATAAAATGCATTTGAATTAACCTCATCAAAAGAGGTACCTTTGGGTACAATTAGGAATCAATTAATTCAAATCCAAATTACATATCCCTTTGCCTTTAAAAGAACGATAATTTATATCCTAATTATTTAATCTCAATGTGCAATCAAACTACCGCAAAAGAAAAAAAAAATTAATTGCTTTACAGTAATTTGCAGTTTCCAAAATTTGACTTAACCCTATAATTAAATTATTGCATACTCTGTTCTGGTCTAAAAATAGCAGCGGAATACTTAAAAAATGGCTTAACATAATTGTGTTACTCTGTTATGAATTGTGTTACTATGTTATTCGGAAATTAATTCCTTTCAATGGTCAATGGTCAATGGAGCATACAAATCAGTAAAGTTAAAAGGTATATATACGGCAGTACAAATTAAACTATGCACAAATACAAATCATTTATGGAGGCCCAAATACAAATATGATTAATTTGATCCGAATAATACCAAAACTTTGATAATAAAATATTGACCATGATTGATTAAATCAAAACTTTACAGAGGCGTTTAACAAATCATTTGATCACTTGTAATTTCCAAAAATACAGATACAAATCAAAACAGAGTAATACACAATTTCCGAAAAATCCAGAACAGAGCTTATTCCAGCAAGTAATTCAAAGCAATTGAAAAATCAACAATCAATTGCATATTCTTTAGATCAATTCTAAACGAATAATCCAAATTGGCATAGGAGTGGCTCTGATACCACTTGTTGGGACCTTATTATTACACTAAAACAATTCGGTCACATAAACAATTCAATTCAATTCAATATGCCACTATTGATCTACCTATGCCAAAATGGCCATCATGCAAAAATCATCAATTCTTAGGGAGCAGAAGCAATACCAGATTCCATTAGCGTATTTAAGCAAAGCTTCACTCAAAAGCGGTTGATGAACTTGTGGGACAGCGGCAAGAAAGCCTTCGTGCCGATGTAGAGGTTGAAGCGTCGGCGGCCTCCTTAGTGGTAGGATGAAGCCTTCCAAAGCTACAAGACTGCCCTTGTGAGATCGTGTTCACAATTCCTTAATGATCTCACATCTCTATTCTTTAATGGGGAGAAGTAGAGAAGGCCACATAATTGACGGCTAGAAAATTATGCAACTTTTCGTTATTTTCTTGTGCTTTGGGGACCAATCCTATTTATAGAGATTTGGGGTCGGTATATAGCCAAACCCTAATTCAAAACCGACTTTCTGGCCATATACCAACTTAAAAAGGGTATTTTGTGTAATTTCATAAAAAACCGTGCAATCACATCAAAATCCGTGTGGCTACTGCAGAATCGGTTTCCTTAATTGCAAATTTTAGAATCAGTCCATCAATAATTTGATCTTTGCCTAAATTGTTCTACACATTTGTGGACCACATCAAAAATGAATATATTGATTGTCTATTATCTTATTTGATCACTTTAATTGACAATCATATATGACAGTAAACAATCCATAATTATATTACATATATGCTCAATGTTGGCATTAAATCCAACGAGGTTGGCAATAAATCCAACAGTTGACACTATTCGTTGCTGTTTTATTAATAAATATATCTTTTTCTATTACAGGATATGCAACGCAACATTGACTCTTTTTTTGAGAATAATGGGTGTTGTTTTACTGAAGATTTGTTCGACAAGGTCTTGAAATCGGACCAAAATAAATGGGAGAGAATTCAAGTTATTGGATTGGGCTCCGTACTTATTACGACTGTAGCATTTGCTGCTGCATTCGCAATCCCGGGAGGTTACCAAGACAATGGCACACCGATTCTGGGAAGGGAATACATGTTCAAGGCATTTATCTTAGCAAACACCCAATCATTTATACTAGCATTTAAAAGCATATTTAAGATTATCTCCACTTCATCGGTTGCTCTAGTTGACCCAGATGTTGCTGATCTCCAATACGCAGCAAACACATTTAATTCAGCAGCGGGTTGTATGGTGTTGGCATTTGGATTAGGTTCGTATGTGATACTTGCTCCTGTTAGCTTGCCCATTGCCATCATCGTCCTTTCTTTCACTATCCTGGGGTCACCTTTCATAACCAATTTGATGCAGTATTGTAATTTTGTTCTAGAAGGATTTGGTATTGAAACTACTGAAAAATGTTTCGATATAATCAAGTGGGTGTCCAGTAGAATCAAGTGGGTGTTGTTCCAAAATATGGCGTTCCCTCTATTGTTTATCTTCCTCCTTGCACTAGCATAACCAACAAAGTTGTACTTTCATTTTCTCTATTCGTGATTATGTTTATTTGAATAATTATTCGACATGTTTGTACCTGATTTGTTTTGAGTCATTGCAGCTGTTTTTATTCTTCCAATTATGATTCTAAAATTTTTGTACTTGTTTATGTTGAAGCTTGTTTGTACTTGTTTTTGTTAATAGTTAATACAAATGATATATTTTACAAAGACAGTATAGAAGATTTGATATGTAAAAGTTGATTTTTCACATGCAGGTTAGTCCTTAATTTGAGCAAAGCTAGCGTATGTTGTGCTCATTCGTAGGATTTGGTGAGCACAATTTCAAAAATTTATTTGATTAGATTTAAATGACGAATTCAAATCGTTGAAATCCATCTACTTTATAAGTGATGCGTGTACATACAAAATTTTGAAAGTTTCGAATTCATTTAGTACAAAGTCAAGTGGTAAAAAAATGAACATTTATAAGTTATTTTATGCAATCATTTTTCATCATATTTTTATAAAAAAATTTACAGCTTGACTTTGTACTAAATGAATTCAAAATTTCAAAATTTTGCATGTACATGCATCACTCGTGAAGTTGATCGGTTTCAACAGTTTAGATTCGTCATTTGAAGCCAATCCAATATAGCTTTGGAGTTGTGCTCACTAAACTCTCTTAGTGAGCACAACACACGCTAGCTTTGCTCTCATAATTTTATAATTATTTTGACTTATAAGCATACTTTCATAATTTTTTACTATGCTCTGCAATAATTTCCACACGACTTATCGTATAATTTTTCGTTGTCCAAGTTTTTAGTATTTTTTTAGACTCCGGCTAATGTCATAACGTTATAATTTCAACCTAAGTTATAACGAGTTAGTTTTTGCTATTTAAAGTCCGAACAATCGATCCGAACCGTTCAACATGATCTTCATATTAAAATGTGCTTGAAGACCAAATTTTAGATTTTTTTTAGATGGGTACAAAATCACTGTTTTCAGATAATTCTGGACCATCCAAAATAGTGATTTTGTACCCATCTGAAGAAAAGTAAAAAAATTCCCAAAAAATATAAAATTTGATCTCCAAGCACATTTTAATATAGAGATCATGTTAAGCGGTTCAAATCGACTATTTGGACTTTAAAATCGCAAAAAATGACTTGTTATAACTTAGGCTGAAATTATAACGTTATGTAATGGCCACATTTTTGTTTTTTAACAAAATGAACTTATTTGTATCCAAAATTTACTAATTGGATTATTATTATATACACTGTTTTATTGTAAAAACCTTCCATATATATATTTTTAGAGCAAAATCCGGAAAATGATCTTAGCATTTGAAATTATAATTTATGATTGAACGAATGTAATACTTTGAATTTTTAATTATTTGAAACAGAACTCAATTGAAAGCCTATGATATGAAGTAGGAAAATCTAATTCTCATACCTATTTAGTTAACTAATAATGAAAAAATAGTATCATAAATAATGTAAACCTTTGAAAAAAAATCTTAACTAATATATTTAGAGGGTTAATTGGACAAAAAATAGGAATATAATTAAATTAGGAAATTTTTTATCGGTAGTAATTAATGGAAAAGAAGAGAGATAAATAGTAAGAGTACAGTAATATTTATATTGGTAGTAAGATCGGTAGCAATTTTTACCGATCTTAAAAATAAAAAAGTTGGATCGGTAGGAATTTTACCGATCTAAACCAGTTTGTTTTTTTTCCTTTTAATTTTTTCTAGTAAAATATTTTTTTTACAAAAATAGATAAAGTACTTTAAAATTTAGATATATCAAAAACATTCCATCTATTTTTTGAAAAACTTTTCATATTTACTAGAAATCAAATATAAGAATTCTCTCCATCTATACATCAGATTACAAAAAAAGTTAAGATCGGTAGAATTGCTACCGATCTTACTACCAATATAAATATTACTACACTTTTACTATTTGTCTCTCTTATTTTCTATAAATTACTACCGATAAAAAATTTCCATTAAATTACGTGCAACTAGTAAAAGGACTTGAACGAGCAGAAATAAATTCAATAACTTGATCAAGAAGTTCAAGAACAAAAGGCAAACTCTTCGTTTTCATTTTCCTCAAAGTGCAAGGGTGCGTCAGCAAATTTCTCACTTTGACTAGAATGACAATTTGAGCAATTGAGGCATTGAGCCCCTCTTGCGTCAGCAAAAATGTATGGGTTCAGATCCAGTGTTTTACGCGGCAAAAGTTGTTTTGTGATGCATCCAACTTGTTTAGATTCGAAAAGGAGCATCTCTTTAAAGATCCAACGGTCTTAAATTAGGTTGTATACAAATTCTCTTATGAGTGATAGCACGGTTGTGATCAACTCTCCAAAATATTAGCAACAATCCCAATGCAGCTATGCTTGACTGAAACTCAAAAGGCACCTCTTGCGTTCCAAATTTTTATCTGGCCAACTTTTGATGGAACCACATACACCATACACCTGTAAGTGGGCCTTAATAGTAGCCACTCTTTCTTTCAACTACCACCCGTCGATAGACCATTTTCACATTATATAAATATCTCCTCCCCTCTCTTGCATTTTTGTCTGTCACTTTTCTGTTTCTCACTGGCCACTGCACTGCACACTGCGCGCTGAGAGAAGAGATAGAGAGAGAGACTGCCAAGAATAAAAAAAAAAAACAAAGAGAGAGAGAGAGATTGCAGAGATGGTCGGAGTAAGAGAGGAAAGTGATAAGATAAACGAGTTGTTTAAGTCGGACCCGGTGACATACAGAGTGGATCGACGATCGGCGCTGAAGATGAAGCTACGACGCGCCTTGTCCGAGAAGCTCACCGTGTTCCTCAGCAGCTTCGCCGATGAAACCCTCGTCGTATCGATCTTTTCTCCTTTATCCTCTCTATTTCTTCTTTCTTACTTTGCTATCTTGTTCGTCGTGAATGTGATCTCCCTCGAACTCGGAGACCGTAGAGTAAATTATTTGCACATCTCACATAGGAACTTTCTCGAATTTTTTAGGCTAATTCTTGCCAGGGCAAGAAACGTATTTTTTCTTGAATTGGAAGAAATGTATTTTATTCGTTGTACTGGATTAAACTTGACAATGGGTTGCTGATAGTTGTTCAATAAAAAGGATAAAAAATGATAATTAATTTACAATGGGTTAACTTGACAATCTTGACAATACTTTTCATGTCAAGCCAAAGAAATTTAAATAAATAGGAGAAAGTTTATAGACGTACTGTTGGCTTATAAATTGGATGTGTTTCAAATTTTCATACAATTTTAATGTCATTTGATATTCCATCAAAAGATGTTAAGTGCAAAACATTGGATATCTCAAGTCGTTTGATGAACAGCTACACTTGCATCAATTTCATGATTTCAAAATTAGAAGTTATTTTTCATTATTCGTATAATTGCCAAATTAATCCATTGTCAACGGAACCCCACTCTTAACAATACTCATTCAATCCTATGTTTGGTATTATGGAAGGTGGATAAATATACAAGAAGCAAAAATATCTTAGTTCATGCATTTTCTTTTCCAATTCTTGTATTTTCTTGCCTCAGTGACTTGCACACACAGTTCGTTTTTTCATTATATTTCTTTCTTAATTGAAGGAATATGTAATTGTGCTTCTTTGCAATGGAAAAGACCAGTACCAGGCACGCAAGGATCTTGTAGACTTTCTTGAAGACAGCACCGAGAGCTTCGTGGCTTGGTTCATACCATTTTTTTTCTTTCTTTCTTTTTTCTTATAATTAGTATTATGAATTGCATTTTTGTTTATCATTTGGCTTTCATTTTTTTTTTCTCTGTGTCTGATTAGGCTTTTCCATGGTTCAGTGGAGAAGCCAAATTGGTGCAGTTCTGTTTGGACAGTACATAATCACTGCCAGTCTGGCACAGTTGTCTCATTGTGTTGTGTGGAAATAAAATATGCAGAGATACAATTCCAATAAATAGTTGGAAAGGCACACAAATTACTGAGTTATTTTCTAAAACTTAGTAGTGAGTTTGAGATATCCTTTTGTTACCTCTTTTTAAATCCATTTAGGCTATGGGATTTCTTGAGTAGAAAAATAGATGCTGTGGAGAAGTCAGGTCATACTACCTCAAGTTGTAAAAGAACGGAGGTGCAAAGACCTAGCAATGAATTACGGGCTCATGCTGGGAATGCATCCTTGGTTAGACCCCAGGTTCCATCTTTTTCTAGCTTTTCTCAATTTTTTTAACATGCTTTATATCTGGAGAACAGAATAATAAATCATTTTGAGTTGTCCCACCCCCACCCCATATTTCTGTTATCTCTTGTTTCTCTTGTATTGTCAATAAAATTATCATTGTTCAATTAGTGGACTTTCATATTGGTATTTTAGGTCTAGTACCCTTATGTATAGTACTAGCCAATATTGTTACGGTAATCATGTTCACCGGTACCTCAATTTGCCAGCTTAATTTTAACAGGATAATGAAGGACCTGCCGAGCAATCGAAGTACTTTGCGGGGTCAAGAGAAACTTCTAACAACCTGGTTCTAAGATCGAGGAATTTACAGGAGGAGATATGTGGGGGTGTAACTCATGAGAGGTCACTGGCACTTGAAGAGGATTTACATGAAAGGGTAACACCCAGGAGGTCATTGCGAAAGAAGAAGATAGAAGAAGATCCTCCAATTAGTAAACCCAGAGGAATATCTTCTTTGGGATTTGTAGGTGGCCCATACTCACCTTGTCTCGAGAATGGTTGGCATTACAAGGTCAGTAGGATATTTGTATTTATTTTAGTACCAGTTGCAGTTATGTTCAATTTTTTCTCAAGTAAAAGCTGAAAGAACTACTGAACCAGTACAGGATGGGACTTGGTTATATGTACTGGCACATGATTAGAACCAGTACAGGATGGGACTTGGTTCAATTTTTTGACTAGAAATTTTGTTAATTTTTTCGGTGTAAATTTGTTAGAACAGAAAGGAGAAAAGGCACATGATTCTACCAGACCTTCTACAAGCTTCCAAAGACCTAGGTCTGAGGTTGTGGCTATTGGGAGGAAGAGCAAGTCAAGCAACAAAGGCAAGCAATCTGTTTTTGCATTTTCATTGCTTGCAAAATTGTTCATACTTTGAAAAATTGCAATCAAACCAATTTGCAATTTTTCATACTTCTACTATCTTGTTATTTTTGTTAAACCTTTTTGGAGATTTGAAAACAGTTCATCGGGTATCTAATAATTGCAGTAAACTGATTCATACGTTTGTCTGTATATTTAGTATCTGCACCTTTATGTGTAGTTAGTTGCATTCTTTAGGAACAGGGTCATGCGTTCCTTTACAAACATGTATGTATCATATCACCTCTGGAAACGGATATATTACATGTTTATAAATATAGGACTACAGTACTACACATATTCCCCTTCCCTGTTTGCACTTGATCTGGTATACAGTGAGAACTACAATGAAGGGAAGAAAAAAACAAGTACAGATAAAGATAAACAGTGAGGAAGTGGGGGTACTAAGGAAACTTTTATTATGATGCATGGGCAGGGAGGGTAGATAGGGTAATTTCCTATGTTTCTTCTATTTCTTTTAGTGCCCAAATACCCCTCTTGCTTTTCTCATCTGCTAAAGCGGTAAATAGCAAGGAAAGATGATCTGGAGGAAGATCTTACGAGAGATATCCCCTATGTTTTGGAGTGTCTTTGCTATACAAGATCAATTTCTTAGGGTGCAAGTGGTATTCTAACATTTTGCTGGGAAATAAAATTTCACTGCTCTTTATTATTTCGATGTGTGCACTCTTTTACTTTGCAGAAGTACTCAGGACTAAACATTCTAAAAAGCTACCTAAATTAGCAATGGACAAAGAACTGAAGCCAGTACAGCGCAATGTGTGGGACCGCTTAGGCAAGCCTCAAAATGAAACTAACAATCCCTTTCGAGAGAGAAATAACTCTCTCCTGGTGCCTACTGCATCTGTACCACCTATCGATCCTCTTATAACCCAAAACCTACCATCTGCACTTCCTCTCCACCCTCATGCACAAGACCATTTTGTCTCTACCAGTTTTTACCCAGAGCAGGTGGTTAAAACCTCCTCAATTTGCACCCCAATGCGTGCCAATGGAGTGATTGTGAACAAACTGAAGAGGCAGTTTGAGCAAATAGAAAGCCATTTACTGGCAAGTGCGGTTACATCAAAATCAAGGGAAAGGGTCCCCGCCAAGCAAAGGCTGGGAATTTCTGTGGGGGCTCCCCAGCTGTTATCAGTGGGAAACTGCTTTTCGAGCAATATGGTGAAAGAAGAACCAGCTTTGGTTGAAATAGGGTTCAAGCCGGAGATTGTTTGCAATGCAGAGTCTGTAAACAGTGAGCAGAGGCCCCCAATTGTAGGAAATATTTCTATTTTTTTAATCTCTTTTTCTGTACTTGTGTGCATGTCTAATCGGGAATAACTCTACAGACACCGACAAAAGAGAAAGCACTGGAAAACTCAGAGTCTGGAAACAGCAGTGAAGAGCCTCCGAGTGTAAGAGTTTTTTCTACTTTTCTTTTTGTTTTGTTTTTCCTCTGTTCTTTTCAAGAACTTCACAATTGTCAATTGTGAGATGTTTTGGAGTATAGATTGCAGGGTCTTTCGCATATATTAGCATACAAATATTTGATATTTGTTGGAAAAATAGTGTTTGAATAACTTTGACATGAAATCATGTCAAGTCAGCAGTCAGTATGCAAGACTACAAATTACTTGACACTTCACTCTTTTAGAACCTTTTCAAAAAATGCAGTTATCTTAAAATTCTATTTAATTTTAAATGTTGCAGAAAGTGGCTCATATGAAAGTAAAACTGGAAGAGATGGAAAATTATATGCAAGAGCTCTGCACAAAGCATGCTAACCTCGAAAATTTAAAACCGTATTCAGAAACAAACCCTTCTTCAGGTTGAGATTTTTGAAATTCCTTTTTTATGTACAAGTACCTTCGCATATGCACTGTATTGTTTATTTATTTGTTTGTTCCTTTTTCTTTGGTCGGGGTGAGGTGCAGGCTAGCCTTTCCATGTTACATCTCTATATAAGAATTGATGAATAGGGGATAGTTTGATTAAATATTGATAAGTGGAGGTTTGTGTGAAACTCTACCTTTGTTTTGCTAAAAATTGACATTTCTCTCATCAACTTTTTATGTGTAATTCTCTAGGATCACAGCCAAGTCAAATGGAGGATATGGACTCAAGGACTGTTCTAGTAACAAATGTAATATATGTTATATTTTTTTCTATTTGCAAATAAGTACTTGTTCAATTTAATTAACTATAATTTTCATATTATATGACCAATAGGTACACTTTGGGGCTACGAAGGAAGCAATAGTGTCCCATTTTGCGAAATGTGGAGGTGTGACGAAAGTTCTCTTGCTGAGAGATACAATTACTGGCAAACCAAAGGGGTAAAGATAGCTTTCTTTTTTGCAACCGTTGAACAGTAAATCTCATACACTCACCTTGTTTATGTAGATGAACTTTTAATGACTTTAATGTGTATGAATGATATTTTTTGTTTTGAAGGGCTATACAAGAAGTTGCTTCAATTACTGATATATAATCAAAACTCTCATAGCTCGCTCTAGTTGAATTTGTCTTGCAAACTTTTTACATCTTTTTAGGGCTGCGTGTGTTGTATTTACAAAAAAAGATTCAGTTGAGAAGGCCATTTCTTTAAGTGGCACCTCTCTCTTCTCTCGTACTCTAAAGGTATGTTTCTCAAAATCTTCCTCTTTTATTATAAAATTCGTACCTTATGTTCATTGTTGTATACATTATATAATCGATCTGGGTAATTTTTGTTTAGGATAAATACTGTGCTGCTTTGCTTTTCCCAGAAAGTGATTCAAAATACTTTGTTTTAACTATTATGGCTTAATAACAGTTTTAACATGACTTTAAAACTTTTGAGAAAATTTTAGTTGGCAAAATCCTAAACCAAACCAAGTAAAATTTCCTTCAGTTATCTCTCAGTTCTATAATGGGTGTGTACCAGGTGGTGTTGATATATTTATACAAAGTTAAAAACATGCATGCTTGTAGTCTGGTATTGTTCCTGTACAGACCAATACTTGTCGTAACATGATGATGAATATTTATTTAGATTATTTAGATGAATATCTTATTCAAACTTGAATATTGAATTTGAAACACAGGTGATGCGCAAAGGCGATGCACCGGCTGGGCTTTTAGAACAACCTCACAGCCTCCAGTTGTCTCCCCCCTCATGGAATTCTCTCCACCGTTATCCTATGACCACTCATCTCCAGTGGAGGCGTGAGACTTATCCTTCGGTTTCTAAGTAAGAGTCGTAGTCCTCTTTTGAAGGGAGTGAGAAATTAGATAGAGAAAAGGTAAAAAGGAAAAAATTAAAAAATATATTTCTCCAGTTTTTTTTGCAGAATGTGGTTTTAGCTGTTAATGGAAGCAGAGTAGGTCCCCCTTACCTTTTCTCACCTGCTTTCCAAAAGGATATTTGGTTTTTGTCATGTACATATAGGTTGAAAGTACCAGTTTTTAGGTTTTTCACGCTGCAAATTAAAGAAATAGAGAGAATTTTGTGCACCGATTCTTGGAGGTTAGGTTATATGTAAAATGTGCTCAAGAAGCTTTTGTGGATGATTTTTATGCATCAGCATAACATATATTAGTATAAAAGTCATAAGCATGGTAAATCTTAAATGCAGCATTGTATTATGGTTGTGGAATTTTGGAATGTTTTGCTCTAGTAATAAACCGGAATAGCTTGGTTCCAACTCTGAAGGGCAAAATTGACTTTCTTTCTTCCATTTGAAATGTTTGTTTTTTTTTCAAAGAGTAACCACTAACCAGAGTGAAGTAGTAATCCACGAAAATCATATATTTTTTTTAAGGTGTATAAAGCTTATTCCTGTACCAAAACAACTTTAAAGTTGACGGGTTCCATTTCATGTGCTTGTTTCCTTTGAAAAACTATTTACTGTAGCTTATTCTCAACTCCAAAGATCTCTCCAGGTGATTAGATTTTCTTCTCATATTATGACACTTTTGCTGCTGTTACTGTTAGCTTCCTAACACCGGGGAAGGGGAACTTGATCCATGTGAAAATGAAGTGCAAGATTCCTGAAATTAAAAAAAATTGAAGTGCAATCCCAGTCGTGGAAAGATGCGCGTCTTTTAAAATTGACAGGTGCATCTTGAAATAAGTACAAAGGCGATAAGATTTAGACGCATTGGAATAGATAAGAGTGCTCTATCTCTTTTCTTTTTTGTGATAGGACATAAATCAGTTACTTCTTTATTTAAAATACTACACTTTTTTGTGATGGAAACTGAACTCAAGACATTTTTTATGGAAATAAAATGATGGTTTTTTGCCTTCCACGACTTGTAATCACATCCGACAAAAACTTGTGTTGAATATGAAACTTCTGTTTCATATTATTCGAGTTATTTTCAATATATATTTTAAGAGGATGGTGATCATTGATTATTTTCAACGGCTGAGATTTACAAATTGACACCATCTAGAAGTTCAAATAGCCAAGTGGTAAAATCTCAGCAGCTGAAATATATTGTTAGCTTGTTATTCATTTTACTTGACAAAGAAACAACTTGTCAATATGTTATTATCACTGGGAAAGAAAAACAAGACAGTCTGTCTCGGATTTTTCTTAGTTTTGAAAAAAAAAAAAATGTTCGCAAATTGCCGCTTTTTGCGTCTTGCATTTCTCATCGAGCTTTTACTAGTAGTCTAGGACTTATTACCATAGTGACAAACAAATAGTTCGGATTCGGTTCGGCGGAGTTAAAAATTCGTGAATCGGGTATAATTCCGGTATAATTCGGGAATAATTCGGTACAACGAGGAAGCAAAAAAAAAAAAAATTCGCGTTTTTCTCGCGAATAATTCATGACTCGCGTTTTATTCGTATTTTATTTGCGAATAAAATGTATTATGCGTTTTTTTGCGTTTTATTCTGAGTTTGATTTGGAAATGTAAAAAAAACAAATATTTGCGAATTATACCACGTATATTATTACTATGCTTAGTACCACGTACAACGATATATTAAATAAGCCCCTTAGCTATTTAATTGAACTAAAAAATTGAAAAGGTCAGAGGCTTATTTGATTCAAAAGAAAGTTTAGAGATTCATTTGAACTAAATATGTTCGTCTCTTCCTAATGGAGGCTAATTTAACCAAAAGAGAATAAAAAACAGCAGGATAATGATAAAAAGAATCAAATTTTATTAGAGTCAACAGTGCACTGTGAACTGAATTATATTAACGTGGCAACAAAATTGGTAACCTAAATATGACAATATGTTACAAATATATTTTATAGTTGACCTAAGAGCATCTACACCACTGGTATTATAAGAGTTTTTAATCTGATGTGACAGTTTCTAATTCAGTTTTAAAGATGTGAGAGAGTTTCTTATTTAGAAATTATGCAGGAAAGTTTCTTAATTAGAAATTGTTTATAAACTCCACGTTAGCTAAATGATTGGCTCAAATTATTTCTCTTTTTTAATTTATTGTTGATGGCTTAATAGAAACTCTAAAATTAATTTCAAAGATTTGAGAGTTAGAAATTTTAGACACCTTAATTTCTAAAAAGTAATTAACAATTATTTAGAAACTCATTTAAGTTGCTGGGATGTAGATGCTCTAAGATGCTATATAAATTTAATGAGTATCGGTACTTTCCATGAAATGTTCTATTTAATGAGTATTAGTTTATTTTTAAAAGTATAATTGAGATGAATAGCACAAATAAAGATGGCCTCGAATTGCTGTTTGCATTATTTAAAACCATCTTAATTTATACAATGATGGTTCAAATGTTTTTTCTCCATTTTTTAACTTTAATAACTTAAAATTTAAAATTCAAATATCAAAATAAAACCACTAAATATGATCTATATTATTTTCTTTATGAAAATGCAAAAACATTTGACATCTTAATTTTCTTTTTATTGATACCAATAGTTTACAAAAATACACTGATGTGAATAATTTTTTATTGTTAAATTTTCAAGTTATTAATTCATATAAAAACAAATAACAATATAATTATTTATGTATATGTAGAGAAAATAATAGAGTAGAACTAGGGTGTTTTTAAGCTTACCAAAAGATTAGTAAGCTTGACTCCAAAACATATTGGAATGACTTCAAGTGACGACTACTTCATGATCGTGAAGCAATTACATATCAAATTTATAAATTTTAATTAATTTAGTATTAAGTCAAGTGATCAAAAAATAAAGTTTATAAGTTAATTTTAACACGTTCATTTTTCATATTTTTAACCGCTTAACTTTATACTAAATTAATCTGAAAATTAAAAAAATTGACATGTAAACACATTGCTTGTGAAGTCGATTGATAACAGCAATTCTTTATAATAAAATATTTAACATGAATAAAAATATCATGATTTAGTATTAGTATATAAGTTTAGGCCTAGTTTAAATACTATATTATTCCACTTGAATATATTATTTTTTATTTTATACGTGTTATTATTTATTTTGTTAAGTATTTTATATTTATATTGAGTGTTGTTATTATTATTATTCACATTAAATAAGTACAAAGAAGTTTCGTGATAAATATTAATTATATTTTCTATTTAATGTTTGATAAGATTTAATATCAAACTTAAGCTCTCCGTTTTATTACATTTAATTTTATATTTCTAAGATATTAGATTAGACACTGAATAATCGTTTACAATATCTATTGCATGTTTATTATATATTTGAATAAAAAGAATACAAAAACAAGTGCATAAAGATATTTAGATGTAAGATTTTGAAGAAAAATTGAAAATATATAGAAATACAATAGAGATTCATCGACAGACGGTATTTATTAAAGATCTCATATGACTGCAACGGTACAGGGAAGAGAGCAAAGCCAACAAGTGGATGAGCAACACTCAAAAGCCATCGCCTCTGTGACATGCATATATATCCTTGCATGCATACATGGTACCAGAATCTATGTTTGCATCATCTTACCATTTGATTTTACCCCCAAACAAAACAGAAAAAAACAGAAAAAGAAAAACCGAACCAGCCCGGACCGGACCGGACCGCCGACCCGACCCGACCCGACCCGACCCGACCCGCCCCGCCCCGGACCGACCTAACCCGCCGGGTTTAGGCCGGGTAAGAGTTGACCGACTCAAAAAAAACCCGGGTACCCCTACCCGACTGAACCCGTTGACCCGGGCTAACCCGTGCCCGGGTCAACCCGTCGACCGGGCGGGTTTGGACCGGACCGACCCGACCCGGCCCCTTTTCAATACACTAGCATGCGGTTATTAAATCTCTCATCTTATTAAGAAAAAATAACAGTAATTCGCTACACAGTTTATAGCACAGGTAAATCCACAAGATATCCGAGCAAGGTTAAAAAATGATGAAAAAGGATGAATTCCAGATTTCCAGGTTCCAGCTCTGCAATCGAGAAAAGGTAATAAATCTTGACCATTTTGTTCGCCCCTGATGATTCCAGATCCTCTGAGGTAACTAACATTTTGGGTTTAGATTCAGACCGTCCGATCATCCGGATCAATTCGAAACGGACCGAGATGAAAAGCACGGATTCCTTCATTACAGTGCCGATGCAGATCGGACGGTCCATATCTAAACTGAAAAGTTGAGTTACCTTAGGCGATATGAATTCTCCTGAGCCGCCCCTGACTTGCCCATTTTCATTCTTGCCTAAACTGAATTTGTGAATACAAACCCCTCCATAGAAATTCGTGAAAGGAAAACCATTCCTTCCTTCCCTGACAAGTCTCTCGCTCTCTCTCTCTCTCTCCTTTCCAAGTCTCTCTCTGGCTCCGCTCTAGATGTCTACGGAGAAACCTCACCTCCTAATTCCACGCTACCACATGGAGGTAGTGCGCAAGTTCTGGCTCGCTGGGTCCCACGGCGGAGGGTGGGCCACGGCTGCGGCGCTTCTCTTTCTGGTAGTTCTTAACTTCCTTCGCCGACGTATCCGGCGTCGCTCTGTAATTGTCGGAGCTCCGGCGGTAGAGGCGGTCGAGCACACCTCCACCTCTAGGTGATTGTTATTGTCATTAATATTTGTGGTACCTTTTCGATTTAGAAATATAAATCTCGAGTATTTTTGTGCTCAATTAGTAATTTTACGAACTTCCGATTAAACCTACTTGACGCCTGATTCAAATCACTGTCTGGTTAATTTTGTAAGTTTGGAAATGAAAGTGATGGCTTCAGTTTCACTTACTGTGCCTAAATTGTAAACCATGACTGACTGTAATTTTGAGGAGGGTCAAATATATATATATATTTTTACAATTTTTAACTTTTAGTGATAATTACTAATTTCTCTTGGTTTTTTTGATATTCCAGCATTGCTAATATAGTAACAGAGGACGATTTGAGGGAACTGATTAGTAGCCTGCAAGGGGGTCCCGCAAAAGATAGGGAAGCTTGGCAAGATGTTATTTCTAAAAGAAATAATAGCATATCATACCAAGCTTGGCGTCACAAAAATACAGTATGTATTTTTTATAGTAAGATTGTGTTTCAATATTGAACCGCTATGTACATGGTCAAGATATATAACCCCAACTATACACAAATAAAAAAAGGTTGGTTTTCACCGTGCCAGCATCCTTTTGCTAGTAAAGTACTAGAGAAAAGTCAGTGGATGGTCATAGATTTGTAATGAACCACTTCAGTGCCAGATTGATACAGGTACAGAGCAGGTCAAGTCCAATACAAAAACTTGATAGGGCATTAATTCCTTTTTCTGAATTCTGTACCCTATCAGCTACCTTGGTAATCGAATGATATCAAGATACTTA
This sequence comes from Carex littledalei, assembly GCA_011114355.1. NCBI lineage: Eukaryota > Viridiplantae > Streptophyta > Magnoliopsida > Poales > Cyperaceae > Carex > Carex littledalei. Next base: position 15,949,202 of record CM022083.1, on the reverse strand, counting down.
CCTGAACCTCAATTGACTATACTGGTGAAAATATTATTAGTAATTAATACAGAACTAGTAGTGTAACAGTTAATCTCTGTGCCGATACCATACCAGAACAAATACTAACTATCGACCTGCACTGAAAAAACATCCAATACTAGCTGGGCCAATTAATTAAGATGTATGTTGCATACTGGCAGGTGGGGCCACCGAGGTATCTTAGTGTGACCACATTCGAAAGGTGTTCTCCAGAGATGTTGCGGGATTTCTACATGGACAGTGAATTCAGGAAGGAGTGGGATAACACTCTGTCGAGTCAAGACCAACTCCAGGTTGACAATTACACTGGTACTGAGGTTGGTAGAACCATCAAGAAATTTCCCTTTTTGACTCAGAGAGAATATGTGTTGGCATGGCGTGTTTGGGAAGGACAGGATAACACCTTTTATTGCTTTATCAAGGTAGTGTCATTTGTATAAACATGAAATTTACTAATTTACCCTTGTCAAGCTAGAATCTTAGAAAGGTAATCTTTTGTTGTAAATGTATGGTGTAGAAAACTAGTAGCTGTACCAAGCTGAAAGGGGCCAAGTATGTGTTTTTCAGTTTTTAAGTACAGGAGTTTTGATGGTTTTTAGACTATAAGAAAGTTTTCTGAAATATACCCTTGTTCTCTGTTCATTCCCAAGTCACTGGTTAGACTTAAATAAAAATTCTTAGTTACATTTTGCTATAGTTACCACTTGTCAAGTAGGCCCTTACATTGCTCCTTTATTTTTATTTGGTTTTATCTGTTACTAAAGAAATTCCTCAAAATACTTTTTTGTCAATTTTTATTTTGTCGGGTATTAACTTTTAAAACATAATAGGAGTGCGAACATCCTCTGGCCCCACATCAGAAGAAGTATGTACGAGTTAGCCACTTAAGATCTGGTTGGTGTATCCGTAAAGGTATAATAGATCCTTAAAAGCTGTTTGGAATTATATGTAATCAGAATAATCCTAAGGTACACGGAATCATTAAATCATTTACATTTGTATGCTGGAATTAGACACAATTCGGGTGATACTTGTTTACATGTTAAGCCGTTAATTTTCAGGAGGTAAACTGTAATTGTATCCACTCTGCAATAAATTCATATCACCTAAAGTAACTCAAATTTTGAGTTTAGATCCGGACCGTCAGACCTGTTTTGGCACGAAAATTAAAGGGGCCCCATGCATTCCACCTCAGGCCAGATTGGTCCGGATATTGATCGGACGGACCGGATCTAAACTCAAAATTTGAGTTACTTCAGAGATCCAGACTCCTCTGCCATGGTATTATGGACCTGTCAACCTGCTTATATGAATTTGTAGTTGGATCAATGTTTGATATTGTGGATACACTAATTCGTTTGGATTTGGGTACTGTAGTTGCCGTTGGCTAATCAGTTTCCGAAAGTAAATACCTTATTACATATCTCATTTTCTTTTATAATAATTTTTGCAAATTTGTAATTCAGTACCAGGAACTGATGCCTGTGAGATAAGAGTTGTACATGAAGAGGCAAATGGTATGAATGTGGAGATGGCCAAATTGGCATTTGCAAAAGGGATTTGGAATTATGTATGCAAGATGGATCGAGCATTGCGCCAATATTCCAGTTCCTATCCTCGCAACTCATGTTCCGTCCTTACCATGCATCATCTAATAAAAAAGGTACTTGAAACTTCAATCCTTTTCTTTTGGTTCTGTGTGTGTGTGTGTGTGTGTGTTTGTTATTTATTTTATTTTTTTTTGGGGGGGGGGGGGTGTTATTGGGGATCAATTTACTGGTATGTGGCCTGATATATTATCACCTGACAGGAATTTTTGGTTTTCCACTTTTGTTATGTAGTATGTACAACATCCGGAGGACAATTCAGTAAATGTGTATACACTGTTGTTTATTCAATTTGCTGTTTGTGATACCCAGTGCAATGTTTCTCTTTTGCTTATTTATGAGATAAAAACCCAAAACAATTCAGGAGTATGGCTAATTTTATGCTGTAGGTCACTTAGAAATGGCCTAATATGAGTATACTGTTAGTGGAATCCGTATAAACTTTCTTTTTTTCCTCTTGTTCATATTTGCATTTTAAATAATAAGAAGTAACTCTAATTCCACTTTTTATTTAACCCTCCCTCCTCCCTTTGCTCAGGTTCCTCCATCACTGGAGACCAGCACAATGGAAGAACATCCGGAGACTTCCAATGTTGTTTCGGTAAATAAACAATCGAAAAGTGGTGAAAATCCCAGCAAACTAATTGCGAAAGGAATACTTTTGGTGGGGACCATCGTATGCCTCTCACAGGCCGGCTCTTCTGTTGGGGCGCAGGTTGCCATGGCTTGCATACTGAAAAAGCTGACCAATAATAATAATAGTAAAAACAACCGAAATCTTACTGGCAACAAGGGAAAAAAATATTGACATTATTAGTAGTGATCGTAATAGGTCTAGATCTAATAGATGATGGTTTTGAAATGGCATGCCATTTATATGTATAGGTTGGCGGAACAAGGCACTTTTGATTTTTAGGAGTCTGGCTACTATGCCATCGGTAGCATTTAAGCTTAAATGCCATCGGCCTTTAAAACCTATCAAATAGGCTTCAAACGATGAATTCAGACCATTCAATCTGATCTACTTCATGAGGGGTGCGTTTACATACAAAATTTATAAATTTTCGATGGCATTTAGTACAAAGTTAAATGGTAAAAAAAATGATGAAAATGGAATGTATAATATTAATTTAAAACCTTTTTTTAACTGATTAACTTCATAATAAATGAATTCAAAAATTTATAAATTTTGCATATGAATGCATCACTCGTGAAGTAAATCAATTCGGATTCATTGTTTGAAGTCTATTTGATAGGTTTTGAAGTTGATGTCATAGTAGTCAGACTTGTTTTGTAGATTATAATTATTATTTTTAGTTCTCTTTCTACTTTCATGTAAAAACAAAAGTGAGAAGCTTTTGAAGTTGTGAGCACAAGGGGATATAATTCTGTCTTTCTCTAACTGAAATTAACAGTCTTTATTTCGTAGATGTAAATATGTAATGCTGCTTTTTATATATACACACAAATAGACGAGCTGCTGCTTTGGTTTTGTTCTTATAATTTTTCTGGTAATATGATAGTAGGTGTAGTTTTCAAGTATTTATATTTTCAATAAAGTTTTTTTTTCTCTGGTTTTAATTTCCAAATCATTCTAGAAGTACCCTGTACATTTTAGATACGGTCAGAGAGCTGCATTTATGGTGTAATAATCTAATACATATTTCCCGAGGGTGTATGCGCATAATTTGGTACTCTCCAGTGTCCAGTCTACACTGGACTGGAGACGTGATACGGATAAAACATTAATAATCTAATAAAAACGTGGAGCCTTGGTTGGAGCGAAAGAAAGTAGGAGAGCGGGAAGCTCAGCCATGGCCGTCTCCTTCTCTACTCACTCATCACCGGGTTTCGTCGCACCCAAATCGAAACAATTACGACCTCAGTCTCTTCATCTCCTTTCAGCAACTCTCTCTTTCAATTCCTCGATTCGACCTCTCTTCTCCACCAATCGCATCCGTCATCGCCGCCTCTGCGCTCAAGAGAAATCCAGCGACTCCTCCACCACCGCCTCTGAGAAAATTCTACTAGACGAACAATCTGAACTTCAGACTCAAGCGCAAGCTCAATCTGAGGAGAAAGAGGCGGATTCCTCCACTGATGCGGCATCGGAGCTAAAGCAGATGCTGAGAGAAAGGAAGGAGAGAGAACAACAAGGAGATAATTTGTTGACAGGGGTTGCACAGGAGGTGAGAGGGTTTGAATGGCTTAATTTGGGGAAGGTGGTGGGAACCACTGGGATTGTATTGGCCGTAATTGCAGGGTCCACAGCGGCCTTGTTGTCAGTAAATGGGATTCTGGCAGAGCTCTCAGATCGGTTGTTTGATGGAAGGATAAAAATACAGGATTTCTTCTGATAAGTATTCCTTAATGATTTTGTTAGTTCAAGGAAAGGTCCTTTTCCATTGTTACTGTTGCTGTGCATTGCTTTGTTTATTTAAAAATGCTGTTTCATATTATGTCAGTATTCCTTTCTGTAGCAAAGCAATCCTGCACATCAATACTTTATTTTTTTCTAGGAAAAAAACCCTATAATGCTATTCTCCTAAAAATGTTCTCTAATTGTACATTTGATACAATTAATTATGGTTTAATTGATAAATTATTTTAATATTCGGTTAATTGATCCTAATTTGGTTTCTGTTTGATATTTAGCCTGAGTCATAGTTCCACGAACTATTGTACGTTTAGGCTAAATTGGTACTCTACTGGTTACACATGAATGGCTACACCAGAGTCAACCCTAATATGACATTTTCTTTTTGTTCCATCCAAAAGCAAATCAAATCATGCAGCTTGGACTATTATTATAATAAAATGGACTGGCCAATCTAAAATAAATGAGCGGATTGAAGCCGTTTGCTTCTTTAAAACTGGTAAAAGTACCATTTGATCAATCAAATGATCGAATGGTTCTGGTTTAGATGGCCGGCCTGGCTTTCTATAAGCATGAAAAGTATCTAAAAAAGAGGTAAGAGGTTCTTAGGCACTGGCGATGTTATGATAATTTGCTGTCAGAAAATAGACAGGCATTAAAGAAGTCTTGAAATTTGAGCATGGTGAGAGAAATAGGGAGGAGGTAGAGGACATGGTGAAATTTTTTATACAGTCGAAGTATTGGCTCAAAAGATTGTGGCGCTTTTCAATTCCCAGGCGGCAGGTGCCTGTAGTTCAGTGAAAGAAGGATAGAATCAGAAGTACCAGGTGAACTCATAATTTTTGTGATTTACAAAAAAATTACTAGCTTAGGAAGAGGCAATAGTAAAAGAACTCAAGCTTTCTTGGGTTTCTATTTCTGGAACAATTATGCTTGGTGTTTACAATTTCAGCTTCCCTGGAAAGATTTGAATTTCTAAATTTATTGAGTTCTATTTTGGTTCTTAAATTGTGCAAACTTTGAGTAATCATTGGACTTCAGGCAGGAAGACTTCATAGAAAAACAAATTATTGATCACCAAAAGAAGAAAAGACTCATAGAATAAAAAGTAGGTTATTAAAAAGAAAACAGAAGTAAAAGCAAAATGAAACCCAAAATATCTTGCATCATTGTTCAAAACTCTGGAGATCCCAAAATTAACAATCTTTGCCATGAGATTTGCATTTGAAAGAATGTTGTTGGCTTTCACATCTCTATAGATAATTGCACGCCTTATGCAAATACTTAAACCCTTCACTGTACTGTTTACACAAAGAATTGATTTCTTTTTGTAAAGAAGTAGCACAGTGCTACAAGCTTTATTGAACATAGAACATAAACAGACTCTTGTTTTAGAATTTAATTTTTTTGAAGGATAGAGGAAGGGACTAAAAGGAAGAGGAAATTATCAAGACTGTACGAGCTTCATCAATTTTGTACCTTCAAATTGAGGTATGCGATTTCACTTTCCTTTCCAATCAATTCCTTCCCCTCCCTCTCACCTTCATTTTTGTGGAACACAAACTAAAAGATTGGTACCAGCAAAATACCTGATACTACCACAACCAAAACTTAAATACTTAATTAAAAGATTGGTATCAGCAAAAACACCTGATACTACCACAAATATGTCTTTGCTGATATATTTAAGAGGTAAACCATATAAATTTACTTTCCTACCCTTAAGGGTAAACTATACAACAGCCATTCAATTAAAATTTATACGGATCAATTAATTTTTTTTAATGTACTAGAGAAGGATCATTTTGTTAGGACCACGTGGCAGCAGAAGCTCTGATACCAATTGTTAGGGTCACGTGGATCCTAACAATTGATATCAGAGCTTCTGCTGCTCCTACCAATAGGTATCAGAGCGGAAGCTCCCAAGTGGGATCCTACCAATTGGTATGAGAGTTGATGGTTCGGTGGGACAAGCCGTATCAGAGCTTCCGCTGCGACATGTGATCCTAATACATTTCTCATTATGGATGAATAATATCATGGTGGTGTTGTTGGTGGGCAGAATGGCAAAATATATGGGGCCAGGTGGCGGTGGTGGCCTGAGGATGCTGATTTGCTATATTTTTGGTACTTCCGAATTAAATTTGAGGAAGTAAATATAAATAACGGTAAAGATAATAAATGTCACAAGTACTCAATTTCGATAATTAACAATCTGAATAAAGTAAAAGATACAATGCAATAAAAGAAAGATTGTTCCTAAACAAGCACTGAGCAAATTTGCTCTGAAATCAGACCTAAAAATCATATTGCTGATCTTTTTCACCTTAGTATGGAATTAATCAAGTAGAAGCAGGTTGTTACATATTATTCCTTTGAGGATTGTTCACTCCTGGGGTATTTTGATAGTTTCCCATATGACTGTTTGGTAGATGGGTTTCTGGACTACTTGCATAGTTTCCCATATAATTATGTGCTAGAGGGGCTTCTGGATTACTTGCAAAATTTTCCATATTATTATTTGCCGGAGGTGTCGGTCCGTAGCTTCCATTTGGTTTTGGTATGTTATTTAATTGATTAGCTGTAAAAAAAAAACATAATCAAAGTTATATCTTTCCAGCTTTAATTTAAAAAATATAAAATGATACAACTATATTTTAGGATAAAGCTAATAAAAGGAAGGTAAGAACTCTATTTAACCTAAGAAAATCAGTCCCTGACAGCCTCACTGGTACTGGTTTTGAACCACCTAGAATTTTCTGGTGTAGTGTTGAACGGTATTCAAATTCTAAGTTATTCCTTTTAAACAATATCTCATCTTCATTTAGAATTATTTTATGCATTTAAGGGGGGCCTTAAAACCCCACAACCAACTGCTTTATCTGAAATTATAATCTAACAGAGACCAATGATTTTATTTATCTTGAAAGAAAAAATAAAGAAGAGAAGGCAGAACTTACATCTACGCCTGTTCATCAAACATAGAATTGTTACAAAGGCGGATATAATGAGAAGCAGCACAACCACCCCAGCGATCGCTACTATAATTACAGGAAATTTCTTTTTCGTACTCGACCTTGTATTATCTGTATGTGGAGATGGATTTGGAGTTCCATATTGAAACCTACGTGAAAAAAAAGAGAAATTGAAAAGGCCAACAGAAATTAGAATCTTGAATAGCTCAATCCTGCTAGGTTATTTAGAAAATTAGGCATCAAACAATATTCTTTACTCCCAGTTATTATGCAAGTACTGTTTCTTACATGATTTGTTTTGAACTTTTCCTTGTTTTTGGGCTTAGAATAGGACAGAGAGAATCTCTATATTTGTTTGTGATAAAGGGACAGAGAGAACCGTTTCTTTGATAAGCAAACCAGCACCAGCACATGTGCATACAAAGGGAGAAATAGAGATGAGAGAGAAGAAAGTAAAAGGAAATGGTGGAGACCAGGGATTTTGCCGAAATTTTTTTAGTTGACACTAAAAAAAAATCAAATTAAATGAATACCATCCGTTTGGAGTAATTTTCAATACTATCACCCTCGCTAACCCAGTTCGCGCACCAAAATGACAGGTGCGTGGACTGGGTTGGCGCACCCAGATAATGCAGCATCTCCTTCTTTGAATCTTATTAAAATTTGGAGGTGGGCCCTGTTACCTTCTCTCTCTATTTGTTGGAAAATTATAAAACAATAAAGGTGGGGCCCATAAACTTATAAATTAATGCCATATTATCTTCTTTCTCCTTCTTTAAATCTTATTAAAATTTGGACCGGCCCTATTACCTTCTCTCTCCTCTTTCTATTTGTTGAAAAATTATAAAATAATAAAGGTGGGGCCCATAATATAAATTAATGCGGCAGTAACATTTTGAATTGGTTTCGGCAAAACAACTGGTGCGCCAACCCAGTCCGCGCATCAACTTATTTGGTACGCGAACTGGGTTAGCGAGGGTGGTAGGATTGAAAATCAGGCTTCAGGGGTGACATTCATTTAATTTGATTATGGGGGGCGTCAACTAAAAAAATTTCGGGGGATTTTGGATCCTTGTTCCACAACCCAATAGGGTTCATCTATTTTACCAGATGTTATATATAATAATAAAGACATTCAAATAAAAAAAATGTCCAGTTATTTTAGTGTATAGCAGAAAAAAAAGTTGAATTAACTAAAACAATAAAACATACTTAAAGGTTAGAGTCCCATCTCGGTACTTTTTTTGAAGACTTGGAGGAAGGGTGGTTGAAATTTTGGTATTTCCTGTTATGTCCCTGAAATTTCAAGATATTTATAATCCAATTGATGATGTTATTGTTCTTGATCAAAAGAAAGATTAATTTGGAAACCTACAGATATGTAAGAGCTGTTAATTGATCCAGAGAAGTAGGAAGAGCCCCAGACAAGTCATTATAAGATAAGTCCCTGAAAAAAAAAAAAAAATCAAGCAATAACAACACAAAACTGAAATTCACCATTGTAGTAAAAATTATTGCAATTGTAAATATTTAATTGCACAACACTATCAACTTTAACTGTGTTTTGATGGAGATAAAAGGTACATACAATGACTTCAGAGCACTTAGATCTCCAAAAGCTGATATAATGGAACCAGTCAGTCCACTGTATGAAAGGTTTCTGGAAAAGAAATTATTTACAAGTCAGTTTTAATAGCTTTTCTCTTTTTAAGAAATAAAATATATGGAAGTATTCAAATACTCACAAGGCTGTGATCCTTGGATTTTTGCTGGAATCAGAGGTGCAATTGACACCAGTCCAGGAGAAGTCTGTAGGAACACAAGGGTCACCACTCCAGCCTTTGTTTACCCGGTAGTTCTTCTTAATTGTTTCAATGGCGGAAACTGCGATTGAAATATACATATACATTATCGCAGTATCCTTCCAATATACAGGTTTATTAAAGTACTAAACTAGGATTTTCACATTGGAGGGATCAAAGCATATTACATGAATAGTTCAGCGATGTACCTAAAATGAGATTATGACCAAACTTACCATCTCCACTATAGGTGGGAATTCCATTGGGTTGAATGGTATATAGCTCAAACGCATTCAATAGAGGCGGGAATCTTGAGCGTGAAGAAGCCACAAGTGACACACTATATGTAGTGTTACCTGTGAGACTGAGTGGTACCGATAGCGGAGAGGCGCCCGGTGTAATAGTAAACACTGGATCTCCATTAACAAACATATAGAATTCCCTAACTGTGCTAGCTTCAACCTCACAGAAGTGAAGAATCATTAAAAATACGGTGGATTCATTGTTGCTGTGCCATGGGATAGTGAGGGGTTGTAAGGTGCTTAAGGTTGTGACAGCAGTTTGCATCACGAAAGAGGGGACCATGAAGTCTGTTTTGGGTTGCACGAGGGACCTGCTTGAGATATCTTTCCATCCCTGTGATGTGGCTGGAAGCCAAAGTCGGTCGAACAAATCGTCCGGGTACCTATTTTAGTTGTATATCAAGAGGGAGAAGAAGAATATATATATGAGTGCTACCATATATTAAGTATTTTCATTGACTTTAACTTCTTCTGATGTATAGCATAATAACCTGATTTTTTTTCTTTTGTAATCTCTTAAACATAATATGAATTTCATATATATAGTAAGTTTGCCTTTAATTTTCTTTGAAGTCTGAACATTTTGGATCAAAATTTAGAAGTTTGGTACCTTGTGCACCTGCGATAGTCTAACTTTTAACTTATGGTATAAGATTTGACATAACATAAATTAGTGCTATAGAGTACAAAAAATTCTTTAAGATGTATTCCTGTAACAAAGAGCAATTCTAGCAAACAATAATTAATTATTAATAAGTTAACATCTTTTGTTTTTCTAAAGGAGTAAATAGCATATTTACCTTACATATTCTTTTGCTCCTAGATCCAGCCTTCCATTGGAAACCAATGAATGTGTAGAATTTGCATCTGCATAAACTCTTGTCGGTAACGGCCTCAATTCTAAACCAGAGATGAAAGGAGTGCCTTGATTCTTATTTATGAGGCAAACTTGTAGGTAGTTAGAAGTGGCTGTGGTGATAATCTCACTTATGTATGGATCATCTACGGAACTTACGGTAAATGTGTCCCAATAATTGACCCCCAAATGAATATCAAAGATTGGGGGCTTATTTAAGCTATCGTAGTCTCCATACATGAACAATGCTCTTACAAGGTATTTTGATCCTGCTGTTAAGGATTTTAAGGTGTAGCAGTTTCGGGTTCCATTGGAAAAACTTCTTACAGTCAGAAATTGGCTAATTAGGTTTTTTACGGCATACTTGGAAGCGATTTTAACGTTCAACCCCGTGTCGATGAATTGATCATCAGATACATAAGTCAATTTAGTAACACCATCACTATAACTAGGATCCGTAAGTCCACAGTCAATGTTTATATAGCCTGTAAAGAGTAATTAAGAAAACACAAATTCTTTTAAGCAAATTTTTTTTTTAATGAAAAGGAATAAACAGAGAAATACATACATCATCCCCACATTTTGGGTTTTGAAAAATTACTGCTATTATACTTTTACTGTCGCAATTAAGGATTTAATATATGTTCATTGAGAAAGTATATATTTATCAGTAATAAGCTGATATCCTTTTTTTTTTTTTATCTTAAGCCAAATATTTACTGATTATTTAATGATTCAAAATGGTACAAACATTATTTAAGGACTTCAGCATTATACCCATTGTTTGTTTTCTTCTGTAGCGTATCTTAAATTAACCAGAGCTATCAATATTGACATTTCCTGGAGTATGATTTTGGTTACAAAACTTGGTTTCATTGGTAGAATTATTACATGGAAAGTTGGAAACTGTCTGGACATGTTTAAGCATATACATAAATTGAGATATAATGGGAGTGACAAAAAGAATAAAAACAAAAACATTAGCAAAAGCAACCTAATGAACAAATGTTAATTCATAGTAGAGATTGTAAAATTGATATAATGCATGCACAGGCATACCAGGCTGCTGGCTATCAACCAGTGTAGCAAAGGCACATATCAGCAGGAGAACTAAGCACCATAAATCCAATCTTTTTGGGGTGGCTTCCATTTTTGTTCTCTCTCGCTTGAAGAATTATTGGAGCATTAAAGGACCAACCACTTTATCAAGTCAAAGAATGTCCAGCTTCTTTGAGAAAATAAAAAAAAATGTGCAAGTGGTTTAAGAAAATTTAATTTGGAATCCAACGGAACAATCAAGGAGAGCACGTTAAAACAATAATTAATTCTTCTTTGGTTGGATGTGCATCGTTGTATATATCCGTCTCTATTGAAAAAGTTTTGACCAAAGCTTCTAAACGGGCCTTAATTGGGCCCTGGCCTAGTTGACTCAAAGAGGTTCATACTGACTTCCTAGTGAGGAAAACCTAGTTGTACCAAGAGAAGGTTGACGTGGAAATACAAATGATTTTGCCACCTTTAGATAGATGGTTGTACAGACCGGTGCAGCCCTTTGGCAACGGTAGGATTTGTTTTGGATACGCCCCTGCAGCCCATTTCTGGTGTTATCCTGATGTTAGATTTGTTTTGGATGATAGTTGTTCCAATATTTAGAGCAAGCGCTTATAGGGTCATGTTTTCAAGGCCTTTAAACTATTTCTTCACGGGCCATGAAAGAACCGGGATTCAGATCTTCTTAAGAGATCAACTCGGAATGAAAAATTCAGGATCCATCCGAACAAGCTCCAACAAAAAATCTCATAAAGCCTCGCGAATACAGGCTCAGCCCAGAGTTGGTTTACACCACCTTCGTGCGGGATAACCGCTGGTGCGATTAACATAACCGCCCAGTCTCCCATAACCGCATGGGATAGCGGTTATGGGACGGCCTATAGACTCATTGAACAGCAGTCGAAACTTTTGCTAAAAGAAATATTGTATAGGTCAGAGTCCGAATATCTCCAAACCAACCCGAGTTCCAAACTCAATACACATCTCGATCTGTCATTCCGCGACAGAACGAGTCCGACCCATTTCCCATACGGCCTACTCTCCTCGAGATCCCGTATTCAGGATTTTTATTAAGAGTAGCCAATTTTTTTACTAATATACCTAGTGAGTTGTAGACTGCCGTGTATTAACTAATTCAGACTGTAGATGGTCTATAAATAAACAACAATCTGATTATCAAAAAACTTATATTCGATTTTCAAATTCAGGAATATACCACTCTCTATTCCTGATTCAAATATTTTGTTTGGTATGCTATTGGCTAGGCAAGGGAAAAGATAGTTAATTTTTAGGTTGGCATAGGTTTATTTTTCTTCGTAGTTGGTATTGTAAAACTTATGAACCTTATACCTGGTTCTATTTTTATTTGTTTATATCATTAATTTTTCTCAAAAGAAGAAAAGAAAAATAATAACTAGTACAGTCGTACATGGATTTTTGAGAAAAAAAATAAATGTCGTGCTCCTTGTTTAATTGTTTTGATTACCTATACTTGGTGGGGCCCACAATACGTGGTGGTGGTGAAGTATAGGACAGTGCAGTACATTCAAAAAATAATTAGAAATAGTTTATTTAAAATTTAGGGGAAAGATTATTCTTTCATAAACAAAATCATTTTTGATAATAAAAATGTCATCCTTTATTTATCGGATAATTATCTTTAACGTATATTTACTGCCATCACGACCAACATCAACAACAACAACAATGATTACAATGATAATGTAATAATCACTAAATTATTTAATAGAGTAGAACTAGGTGCTTAATTCAAAAACCTATTGAATTGGCTTCAAACGATGCATTCAAACTGTTGAAACTGATCTACTTTACGAGTTATGCATTTACATGTCAAATTTGTAAATTTTTAACTTAATTTAATATAGAGTCAAGCGGTAAAAAAAAATAGTTTATTAGTTAATTTTAATACGTTCATTTTTTATTATTTTTTTACCGCTTGACTTTATATTAAATTAAGTCAAAAATTTATAAATTTGACATGTAAATGCATCACTCGTCAAGTAGATCGGTTTCAACAGTTTGGATGCGTCGCTTGAAACCAATTCGATGGGCTTTTGAGTTAACCTCACAAAGAAGCTTGGTGAGCTTAAGAACATTTAATATGATATGAGGGTATATGGCCTTTTAACTTTCTTATAATAATTACTACTTTGTTATTTCAAAATGGGATATCAAATGAAATTATGATATATATTGATAGGGCCAAGTACTAAGAGTCCCATAAAACTACTGTGAGCTTGAGTACTAAGTCTAGATAACAAGCTCAAGAAGTAGGCATGTTCGAGTAGTCCGTACGCAATTTTAACTTACTCGCTAGCTCGTGAGATAAGCCCGTTCGAGTCGTCCGTACTAGACTTGAACCGACTTATTGACCTGTGAGATAGACCCAGTCGAGTGTCTGTACGAGACTCAAACCGACCTATAGGCCTATATAAATACCTCGAAAATTAATGAGATCGGGACCACAACTCAGGAATACACGGTACATATATAGAGAATAGAGTTAGGTACCTATTGGATCTACACTCAGTTCTTACTCGGACACGTAATAAATACACACCTATCAGCACAGACAAATCCCTCTCGAATTAGAACGTGCTTTGACTTACCGCGACTTAATCTGTCCGGAGTTAGACCGTAACATATATATATATATATGGAGCTTGGCTACTATGCTTATATAAGCAAAAGCCCCCATATGCTTAAATGAGCATTTTTGCGTTTCCAATGTTCAAATGGTCGATCCGACCGTTCATCTTATTCTCCATATTAATATGTGCTTGGAGACTAAATTTTACATTTTTCTGAATTTTTTTACTATTTATTAAGCCACTTTGAAAGTTTCTGATCTGGTGGTCCAGAATTTTGGAAACACTGTTTTTACTGTTCACCCAGATCAGCAATTTTCAAAGTGGCTTAATAAATAGTAAAAAAATTCAGAAAAATGTAAAATTTAGTCTCCAAGCACATATTAATATGGAGAACAAGATGAACGGTCGGATCGACCATTTGAACATTGAAAACGCAAAAATGAGTTATAAGCATATGGGGGCTTTTGCTTATATAAGCATAGTAGCCAAGCTCTATATTTATGACAATATGTACATTAAATGATGAAATTGGATGTGCGTTTTACAATTCATGATAACTTAATATATAAAAGTCCATGAGTGAGGCTACGGTACTATGCATAGCACGGATTGAGCCGTGCTACGGCTCAATATTTGAGTTTTCAAAATCTTAACGGTCGATCCGAATCGTTCAACATGATTATAAAATGAATATGTACTTGAAAATCAAATTTTATATTTTTTTCTAATTTTTTTACTATTTTTTTAGATAGGTAGAAAATCACTGTCTTTGGATGGTCCAGAATTTTCAGATCAATGATTTTCTACCTATCTAAAAAAATAGTAAAAAAATTCGAAAAAATATAAAACTTGGTTTGCAAGTACATATTCATTTTATAATCATGTTGAACGGTTCGGATCGACCGTTAGAATTTTGAAAACTCAAATATTGAGCCGTAGCACGGCTCAATCCGTGCTATGCATAGCACCGTAGCCTCACTCAAAGTCCATAATTATTAATATATGATGAAATATCAAATAATATTTAAATTACACAAACTTATACAAAATCAATCTATTAAACTAATAGCACGCTCATAATTTTTTTCTATTTTAAACTTTTTTCTCTTGATTTAAGAAAGTGTGTTTTAAATTTTGACAAGTAAAATCGTTGTCAATAAATTTTCATCCATAATATAAGCTCATAAAATCAATCCATCAATGCCTAACATAACTTGGACTGAAAAATTTATTGTTCTATATTATTTTTGGAGGTTCGCTTTCTAATTGAGCTAAAATTCAAGAGTCTGATTACCATTACCATTTCTTTATCATTTTTTTTTTGATAAAAAAAATCCCCATTTCTTTATAATTATGATAAATTGGTCCCGCATTTCAGGTACATAAATGGGATCCAAATCTGCTGAAATTCTAATACATGAACAGTGTTCCTGAAATTTCTGAAATTCAGAATCCAGCCGTTGAACTTATTTCGAGATACGTGTACAGAAAAACTAGCTGTTTCGAGATGCGTGCACAGAAAAAGTTGAACGACTAGATTTGGAATTTCAGAAATTTCAAAAACACTGTTCATGTATTTTGGATTTCAGCTGATCTGAATCCACATAAATGTGCTCCTTTTTTTTCTTAATATGAGGGAATGTATGTCTCTCTTGGGAAGTTTTCAAACAGTTGTCATTTTGTGATTGTTATTGTTATCACTGTTGTAATTGAGATTGTTTATTTTGGCGGCATGCATTTGACTTTATATTTAAATGGTTAGCAGCTGTGCTCATCATTGAGAGGTGTTCTTTATTACCCAGACAGTTTGTGTTATGTTTCCATCAAACACTTATAATAGTTAATTTAGCTGTCATTGCAGTTTGTGTTTCCTTTTTGTTTCTTTTTATTACACAACTTATTGTGTAGCACGATTTACTATTTCTCCTTATTCGTTATTATTTTTTTTCATTTACAACACTGACAAGTACTGAAATATATACTAAGTGATACTAAATAAAATTATGATACATTCCCATCCATCCGGACCCAAATTATGATACATAAAGAAATCCGAAATTTTTAGAACTACCATTGTTTTAAAAAAAATAAACCAAAAAATTATTGTTTTTGGAAAATTCAAAATCTAACACGGCCGCAGAATGATTCTGCTGCTCCAAATACTGGAGACAACACAAGCGTTTTGCGGACCCAGCCAGAGGTCCGCAGAACCATTATGCGGACCCATTTTTTTTTTTTCAAACTTTGAGATATCTCATGAAGGGGGCACACATTCCTAGAACTGCATGTGCGATCTCCAGCATTTGAGTCTGCAAAATCATTCTACGGCTGTGATAGATTTCGAATTTCCCAAAAACAATGATTTTTTGGTTTATTTTTTTTTTAACTGTGCTAACTTTAAAAATTTCGGTAAAGAAATAGATAGTTCAAACGTGCATATAACTTTATGATACATTGAGTCAATATCTTAAAAAGTATTATCCAAATTTTAAAAAAATAGATATATAATTATTTAGATAAGTCTTATATCAAATTTGAACAAAGTTTACTGTTAAAATTTAATTCGTCATAGAAACTATTAAAATTTTGCTGTTAAAAATTGAAATTATTCAAGCAAAACTAAATGTCTTTTAAATCGGTACAAATTTAACCACATTTCAAAATCAGTAGAAGACGAGAATCAACCTTTGATCTAGTGACAAAGACAATACTATCTATATGAAAGGTTACATGTTTTATTCCTTGAGAATTTTTCCATGGCATCGGGCTCAGGCAATCTGAAACTGGATTTCATTACAATTTTTTTATTTATAGAATTATTATTAAATATAAAGGGAAATAAAAATAGTGTTGGAATCTTTCTATGGAATAGATAGACACGAAAATAAATTTCGGATTCGAATTTTGGGTCCAAAAAAAAAATATTCGAATTCAAAACTTGGAGTGAGAAAATTCTTTAGATCCAAAGTGTTTTCTGTTTTAGAAAAAAATTCAGCCACTTTTTTGTTTTAAAAAAAGTTCCAGCACTCTTTCTGTTTTTAATAAAAATATATTTTTTCTTTCTATTTCCAAAAAAATTAGCCACCATTTTAGAATAAAAAAAAACACACTTTGAATTAAAAAAAAAAAATTCAGTTCGAAAGCTTAAATCCAAAACCTTTTTTCTGGATTCATATGCCATCGAAAAGTCTCAACACACTTAATTTTTGTTTCTCTTTATTATTTAATAATAATTTCTGTAAATGAAAAATTCTCGTTTCATTGACCATTTGACACGTCATCCTAACAAGATATCTGGAAAAGTTGCCCTGGAATAATGGGCCGAGAACATAAAAGGCCGATAGCGTAGTTGGGCCGATATTTTGGGTACTCTTTTAAGGGACTGCAACTCACTTTTGGCCCCATTTAGTGACATTGTTTTTATTTGTAGCATTTAAAAATAAAATTTTAAAAAGTAGCACGCTTTGGAAAAAAACTCAATTATAACATAAATGTGCTTCACTTACTATTTAATTTTAGATAAAACATTGACATTTTAAGATAAAATCGGTCATTTATGAAGTAGGGGTAGCAACGAGCTGGCTCAGCTCGTAATCAGCTCGTTTGGCAACCGAGCTAGCTGGACCGAGCTGAGTTTAGACGTCCGAACTGAAATCTCATATCGTAATCATCACGAGCCAGCTCATATTCTGGACCGAGTTAATTCACTGGATCTGGCTGGACTAAACTGGACCGATCTAGACAACATAAACAAATTCACAAATTCATACCCATCCGAACTAGCTCGCGAGCTGGGGAACGAGCGAGGCCCTAGACCGAACTCGTTTAACAAGAAGACCTTATAATTTTGAAATCTGACAACTAAAATGTAATCTATATGCTAATACCCCTAATAAATCTCGAATTTTTGTATTTCCTCTAAAATTCATAATAATCTATGTTGCATAGATACGGATACGATACGGATACGGCGATACGATAATTTTCAAAAATCTCGGATACGATACGCTAATTAAATATATTATTTTTTATTATTTCAATTATATTATTAATTAAACACTTATATTATACCATAGTTACATATATTAGCAACAAAGGCTGTTGGCAACAAAGGCTTGTGTAGTGTAGTGGTAATTGCTTTGATTCTCAACAAACAAGCCCAGGTTCGATTCACGTTATTGGGAAATTTTTTGGGTTCTTGCGTGGCTCATGGTACACCATGCTTGCGCGGTGTACGGGTGCGGTCCACGGGATGTACAAGTATCTGTGGCATATCCGAGAGTATCCGTGGCGCATCGGGAAGTATCGGAGCATATCGATGGAGTATTGGAGGTATGTAGGATACACCATGTAAGCCGATACGCCAGCTGGCGTATCAGACACGTATCGGGGCCATATCGGGTGCGTATCCGTATCTAATACGCACTCGATACGATCGAGTACGGGACCCTAGGTGAAGTATCAGGGTAACAAAGATAATAATATAGTTACCCTTCTAAAATTTAAAAACTCACAAATTAAGCAATTTTTTTTTTTCTAAAACTCATTTTAAATTTATAAATGGCCCATTTTACCCTTAAAAATAAAATAAAATATATGGTATTCATAGAACAATGTCCGGTGATCAAGCCAAAACATATAGTGAAATTCACTATCTTTTCTTGCGGAAAATAGTCAAAAGCGAATGCAAAGTAATCATTTTCCCAATTTATTTACCGCAAACGTGTTTTTAGGCTATTTTGGCAGGTTTTGGAAAAACTTGCGTATTTAGACCAAAAATTGAGCAAATATGTCATATTTAGACGATTTCTGGTGTTAGCACCAAATTAGAGCATCGCCTGGAGCATGCAACATTTCATAAGAAGTGCATAACATGCGAAATGGCGAAATCACAGCAAAATCCGCTAAGTCAGGTAGTCGTGCGGGCTCACCTATGCCGCACGATCCGTTGGCTCAATCCGTGGACTGCTCAGGTTCTGATCAAATCTCCACCGTTGATGCTAATTTCAACAAAATTCTTCTAGAATAACGTGATTGCTTCATAACCAAGTTTACTTCGCTATTTTTGGCTCCATTTATGCAAACTTGGAGTGCACTCCAAGTCTCCACAAATATAATTTTATGAATTTTAGATAGAGAAGTACGTAATTTTGAGATTTTCGAGAGGTATACATAAAATTTTCCTTTTTCTTTTTCTCTTTGTGAATAGGACTCGCACATATCTCAAAGCAGATCGGACAAGACTTCAAATTATTAACACTTAACCCGGCATCAATACAAGGATTAAGGCCACCAAAATCAGGCTTCACTGGATTTTTTTTTTAAATATAGGAGAATTTTATAAGTAACAATTAAAAATACTTTTTAATTCTCATATTGGCAACATTATGATTTTTTATTCTCTCATTGTTAAATGTTAATCACTATTTCTACATTGAATTTTCAATTAATTTCTAATAATTCAACGTGACAATCTTTAATTAATTTAAAAAGAAATATATTCTAAGTTAATTTTTATTATTTTTATGACAACTGTATTAAACTTTTGATTTTTTTCATGTGATGCTCTATAGATATTATTTTACAAAAATACTTCAAAAATATTAATGACAACATGTTATTTTAAATGTTAAAAAACAAATCGAGTTTCTAGAAGAAATTCAGATAAAGAAAACTGGTCTAGTTTGTGGCCAAACCGCACCGCTTTACAAGCCAATCCCTACCATTCAAAGGTTTTCATGCACGAATTTCAACGAAATTGAATGGTTGGGATCAGAATAACAGGAACCTGTTATTCTATTGGAATTACAGAAGATTTATTTCCCCAATTGTAACCGCACGCACCATATATTTTGTTTCCGTTACGAGAACGAGCATTAAAGACCGTTTTCATCACATTTTGCTTACGGTGTTGATCCGCAAAATAGAAAAGATATACCAAGAACATATATTTTCTCTATAAAAAGAACATTGCTTCATCACATATTCATCATTCAGATCCAAAGCTCTTAAGCACAATCTCCCCATCAGACTGCTAATGGCATCGACTTCTCTTCCTCTAAGAATCATGGAGACATCCCGGGTGGCTCCGCCACCGGGCACCACACCCAACTGTGCATCTCTCCCGTTCACCTTCTTCGACGTCTTTTGGATAATTCTACCTCCAGTTGAACGGCTTTTCTTCTATCCGTACAGCCACCCCACCACACATTTCCTGTCCTCGCTTCTCCCCTCCCTCAAGCGTTCTCTCTCACTCGCACTTGCAACATACTACCCACTGGCCGGCGGTTACCGTCTAAAGCCCGGCACCGACAACCAGCTTGAGCATTACTATAATGAAGGTGATGCCGTGTCATTCACCGTGGCAGAGTGCATTGATGGCCGGTTCGAAGATCTTGCCAGCGACCAAGAACGTGATGTATCACAGCTAGATTGCTTAGTCCCGCTATTACCTAAATCGGGGGCTGATGAGGAGTTGAAACCAGTTTTGGCCGTGCAGGTGACGGTCTTTCCAGAGCAAGGCATAGTTATTGGGACATCGGTGCATCACACGGTGTGTGATGGATCGACCTCCATGCAATTCATGCACACCTGGGCTGAAACATGTTTGTCGGGAATCCTGTCGTCTTCTCGGGTTCCGGTTTTCGATCGATCATTAGTTTCCGATCCTTCTAACCTCTACTCTTTTTTCTACATTGAAACTAAAGATATGCTTAAATCTGCTCCTAAAGGTGTCTTCAAGCCTCGTTCGGACCTCGTTGTCGCCACATTCACATTCAGACATTGGCATATCCAAACGCTGAAGCAACTAGTTTCAGCCAAGGTTGAGCAAAGAAAGATGAGCTCTTTCCATTGCTCGACAATAGTCGTCGTGTTTGCTTATATTTGGTCTTGCTTTGTTCAAGCAAAAGGCATCGACAGCAGCAAAAGAGCTTGTATGGGGATAGCGGCTGATGTCAGAGCGAGGATACAACCGCCAATCCCAGCTGAGTACTTTGGGAATTGTATCGCAATTTGCTTGGCCTCAGCCAATGTCGCCGACTTAATTCAGGATGACGGGATTGTAATGGCAGCTGAGGCCATCGGCAAAGCGGTTGCACAACCGAGCGAAAGATTGAAATTGGCACGTAATTGGATGCGAGAGTTTGCAGCCTATGCAGGCATGCCGGTTCTCACCGTAGCCGGGTCACCAAAGTTTAGAGCATATGATGTCGATTTTGGATTTGGGAGGCCGGCGAAGGTGGAAATCATATCGGCGACAAAGACAGGCGCCATGTCGGTGGCAGAGAGCAGAGATGAGCACAGCGGCATTGAGATTGGTATTTCATTTCCAAAGGACGAGATGGATTGCTTCAAGAAGTGCTTCTCAGATGGCCTCAAGCTTTTTTCTGAATAAATGTGCAGTTTAGTTCTGGCTTCTTTAAGTTTATTAATAATGCACTTTTGTTAATTTCTGTTGTTCTGTACTTTGTATGGGTTTTAAAAGGAGGAAGAGGTTGAATTTTAAGGCCAACCTTTATTTAGCAAATCCTTTTTATTCCTTCTTGGTATGGTATATTCACACTATTTTCTTAAATCGAATATCCTTTCTCCAAGAAAAAAAAACAATAAGAACAAAACCCAAATAATTACTTATTTTCATGCTGGGGAGCATTTCTTTTAATGATTGAAGTTTGAATTGAAGGGTAATTTGGTAAATTGCGAAGTGCTTTCTGGAAAAATGCAGAACCCCAATTTTCCTGCATACCTCCAACAGAAATCAAAAATGTGTATTCTGCATCCAACATTTTTATGCTTTTTTTTTGTTTTTGTTTTTGGGTTTTTACTTTTTCTTTCTTTCTGGTACTTGCCTCAGTTTTCCAGCCCAATTAGCCAATTAATTAATCAACCCAATTAGTCAGAATCCACATTTTTTATTTAAATGGATGCCGAGTGCAATGGACAATTTCTCATCTTATTCTATGATAGTGACACAAACAAAATATACTTAAAAAGTTTACGTAATAAAAGAAAGAAAATCAAATGTGACATCATAGAATTTCTCTAATGAAGAACTTTTCTCATGGAGCAAAGTCTTCCATATATTTTTTAATTAGTGATAATAATAAAAATAATTTTGTTATCAAAGTTTGACATAGTTTCTTGTCACTGTTAAATGTGGTGGCCAGCCAAGGTAAGGATATTATTTTATACAGAATAACAAAACATATATTAATCTAAGATCACTGTTAAATGGGGTCTCCACCTTAATTATTTCATTATCCTAATCTAAAATCAATTTAGCATGAACTTACTAGTGTAATGGATAAAAGTCATTTGAGTAACAAATGTTCTTTCTTTTATTACGGTTGCATTCTGGTTCATGCCAGTACCAGAAAAAAAAATATAATAATATTTGACCAAATCATATGATATTGTATTATTGTTGCATTCTGGTTCATGCCAGTACCAGAAAAAAAAAACCAGCAGGGTAATGAAACTTGGTGTCTATTTCAAGCTAACACATGGTCAACCTAACTAAAATTGAAATTACATGCATACAAAAATTGGGAAAATTAACTTATAAAAGCACCTGTCAAACCAATATGTGAAGTTGAAGTCGAATCCTTCAGAGAGATGAGAGTGGAGGAAGGGTAGCACCTGATAACGCAAGAGGGAGATGAGCATGAGAGAGAAGGAGCAACAAATCAAGTATGATTAGAACTTACCGGCGAGATGATTTGATTTCGAGCTTCAGGCGGGTCGGGGTCAGAGAGATCAGCGGTCAGAGAGGTCAGAGCTTCAGGCGGGTCGGGGTCAGATGATTAGAACTCACGACAAGACAACGGGTCGGGGTTAGAGAGATCAGCGGTCGGGGTCAGAGAGAGAGGTCGGGGTCAGAGAGCGGGTCGGGGTCAGAGACTTCGAGCTTCAGGCGGGGTATGCGAGATGATCGAGGCCGAGCGGCGGGGCTTCGATCGGGTGGCTGGCCAATTTGGTCGCCGAGACAGAGAGACTTCGAGCTTCGCCGAGCGGCGGGGTACGCGAAAATTTTTGGTAGCTAACCTAACCGCGGGAGACGAGACAGAGAGAAAGGGAATCGCGTGTTTTTTACAGAAAATTTTCTGCGACCGGGCCAATTTGGTCGCTGAAAGGTATTTGCGCCGGCCGCAGAAAATCTCGTCGCCAAAACCATTTATTTTTTATTTTTTTTGGGAGAAAAATACTATCAGCGACCGGCGATTTCAGTGGTCGCTACTGCCGGTCGCTGATATTATAGTTTGCTGTAGTGCAAGTTGACAATATTTTTTAGCAATGCACCAGTTAGTAAGCCTAAAATTTATATTATTGTAATTTTGCTTCAGTAATATCACTAAAAGCTAAAAAAAAAAAAAAAATACTATTTTTGATGTTTCTCCGGCGGTTTAAGCAACGAATTTGACGACCTTTTGCTTGTTTAACTCCTCTTGAGTTGATATTGCAAGATTTATTATATTCAAATAGGTAATGATTTGTTTTTTTTATTAATGAAAAATGACCCGACATTTTTATTAATATCCAAAGTTAATTAGAAATTAATATTTTATATGCCCAAAACTCCGGGGTTTCGCCAAAAATGAAATCTTGCAATATGAAGATTTTTAGAGACACTATGAAGAATAATGAAATCTAACACTGAAAATTTGAATTTTTTTGTTTAAATTATTTGTTAGATTACTTCTTTTGATATATAATTAGCATATTTATACTAAAATACGCTAAATTACTTGAAATTATGTTTAATTACACTATATTACATTAAATTACGCTAAATTATGTTAAATTACGCTAAAATATGATAAATTCCTGTAAATTACTGTGTGTCTTCATAGTGATGTATAATTAGAAATTATTTTTTGTTTCTCTTTTATCTTCATAGTGATTATAAGAGACACTTTGAAGAGCAAGATAATAAAATCTAACACTGAAAAATTGAATTTTTTGTTTAAATTTTTTGTTAGATTACTTCTTTTGATGTATAATTAGCATATTTATACTAAAATATGCTAAATTACTTGAAATTATGTTGAATTACACTATATTACGTTAAATTACCCTAAATTACATTACATTATGCTAAAATAAGGTAAATTACGCTAAATTACATATGAATAGAGACGATATCTTCACTGAAAAGGCGATAAACGACGACGAAACTTCAAACTGCCATTAAACGGCGCTCGAGTGTCCAATTTCATCAAATGACCACTTTTCGGAAAGCTTGCGAAAATACGCATGTGTCCATGCTAGCGATGCCGAATTTCAAAATTCAGAATTACCAAAAAACTAAGGGAAGTGCCTCAAAACTTGAGTTGAAGTTTCCGATTAAGATTTTCATTTCTATTATTCAATCCAAGTAGTTCAATAAATTAGTTACATAATGAACTTGTCGAAAACTAATTTTTACTATTTTCAGAATTTTTTTACTATTTTTTATGATTCATGAAAGATGGCACAAAATCGGTCTACTTTATGTAATTTTGCGTAGTTTAGCGTAATTTACCGCATTTTTATCAATTAGCAAAGTTATTGTAATTTAGCGTAATTTCACGTAATTTAGTGTAATTCAACATAATTTCAAGTAATATAGTGTATTTTAGTATAAATATGCTCATTATAAATCAAAAGAAGTAATCTAACAAATAATTTAAACAAAAATTTGAATTTTCAGTGCTAGATTTCATTATTTTTCATAGTGTCTCTAAAAAAAAAGGAGGAAACCGGTCATTTTATGGCCGGTTTGGGCATTTTTGGCGAAACCCAGAATTCTGAGCGTAAATATTAATTTCTAATTAACTTTGGATATCAATAAAAATGTCGGAAAAATGACCTCATGATTCATAACTCAATTATATCGATTATTCGCTATGTTCGAAAATAAAATGTGTGAATCTTTTTTAATTTGATAAGGCGTTAATTCTAATTAAATTAAGGAATTACCATGACAGAGAACTATAATATTTGATTTAGTGGCAAAGGCACATGATTTTTAATGTGGGAGATCATGGGTTCCAAACAAGAGCGGATTTAGGATTTTCATTAGGGAGGGTAAGAAAATAGCGAATATGGTTTAAATATCAAATCGGGTTCAAATTCATTAGCTAATAAAATATTAGATAAAAAACAATGCCCTAATTTATAATTTCTAATACTCTGATTTATAATTTTCAATGCTCTAACTTTTAATCATAATTATTAATCAGAATTCAAAGAATTTGTTCTAATTTTAATCATAAATTTAACCCAAATTAAAAATCAGGATTCCAGAAGAGGACAAAAAAATTCCAAGGGAGATCAAAGTTGATCTAGCCTATAAATTTCTATAAAAAAATCAAAATCCAGGGGGCAGTTGTCCTCCTTAATCTATGTGGGTATGTCCCTAGTCCGAAATCCGAATAGAGAAAAATTATTTGTTGTGATAACAGGAGTACAGAATTTGGAGGCTTGACCTCCATCTTTTTTTACTAAAAAAAATCCACCTACAATTGTAGAGAATGAGTCCCTCAAATACCTGAGGGGTGCAATAAATAAACGAACGATCCACGTTGATATTAGTTGGGCCAAACTCAATTTTTTAATTTTGTGCCATGTTAAAAGAACGGTCCAAATTTAATTATTGCACCTCAGGTATCTGGGGTATCTGAATTCTTGTAGTCCTATGTAGAGAGAAATTATGGAAATACGCTTAAGACTGTTGGAGTAAATTTTTGAAAAATTTGAATAGTAAAGAAATTAATTAAATAAATTAAATTGAAAGAATAATATTCAGATCGTGCGAAATACAACCCTTAAGCGTATTCTGTCTCAATCGTTCAAAATTTGAAATTAACACTAGAACAATCTGGAATGTTGTTCCTTAAGAGCCCCCTGATTTAAAGTAGTGCGAAATACAACCCTTGATTTAAAGTAGTGCTGATTCGATGGGTGACCTTACAACATCTCACCATGGCCAAACTTAAGAGCCTTCTTCTCTGTCACGAAGACCTCTCCCTTCCTCAGCTACCCACCGGTTCCCCTCCCCGGTGCATTTAATCTCAAAGACCAGTACTAAATGGATGATGGATTTAATCTCAAAGATCCCCTTCTCAGTCAACTTTTTCATTAATTTAATCTCAAAGACCAGTACCCTTATTAGAATTAACATGTCTGAATTACATGTCTTGGTTGATTGGTTCTTCAATGAGCTGCAGAGAAGAAATTTTGGATGGAGCGTTTGATGACAAGATGGAGAGAAAAAATCGAAAAAAAAAAGAATATGAAAGGAAGGGTATAATGGTCTTGAAGTAAATTTTACACTATAATATTATTAGAGCAAAACTAGAGTGTGATGTGCTCACCAAGAGGGATTGGTGAGCACACTTCCAAAAGGCTATCGGATTGACTTCGAACTACGAATCTAAACCGTTGAAATTCATGTATTTCGTGAGTGATGCATGTACATGCAAAAATTTTAAAGTTTCGAATTCATTTAGTACATGGTCAAGCGGTCAAAAAAATGAACATTTTATAAGTTATTTTTTAAATTGTTTTATGTATTCATTTTTCATCATTGTTTTGACCGCTTGATCATGTACTAAATGTATTCAAAACTTTAAAAAATTTGCATGTACATGCATCACTCACGAAGTACATGAATTTCAACGGTTTGGATTCGTAGTTCGAAGTCAATCCGATAGCCTTTTGGAGGTATGCTCACCAATCCCTCTTGGTGAGCACATCACACCCTAGTTTTGCTCATATTATTATTTGATTATTTTTAGATATATCAATATATTTAATTGATGATTTGGGTAAATATGTGAGTTTTTGCAATTTTGAGAGAGAAATATGATATTACAAAGTTTTGAGGGAGAAATACGTAATATTGAAATTTTTGAGGGGATATATGAAATTCTCCCAAAATATAATTAACAAAATTAAGATGATTTTTCACCGCCATTGCGGAGGAGAAACTAATAAGTAATTTTTAAAGGAAACATAATTTTATCATGAGCCCTCGTAATATTTCTCTTTCGCTAACTTGACTAGATTAAGTTAGAGCATATTTAAATTTATAATATTTTATTTTTATTAAGTATATGTATGTGTATGTATGTGTATGTATGTATATATGTATGTACACACATGTATGTATTGTATGTATGTACATACATGTATATACACACATACAGAGACGGACCTAGGTCAAAGGAATGGGGGTCAACTGAATCCCCATTTTTTTTTAATTTTTGTTTGTACATATGATTTTTTATTTTAATATAACTTACATGTCATGGTATTTTAAAATTGATTATCATTCTACATAGGAAATTTTATATGATTGACTCTCATTGTTTGTTTGACTCCAGTCTGACTCCGCTCTTGCATATGTATGTATGTATGTATACACACACATATGTATATACATACATAGGTACGTGTGTGTGTGTTTGTATGAGTGAGTCTATGGTACTATGCATAACACGGATTGGTCCGTAATATAGATTAATATTTTTATTTTCAAAATTCTAATAGTCGATTCAAACAATTCAACATGATTCCATATAAATATGCACTTGCAAACTGAATTTTATATTTTTTAGATTTTTTATTACTATTTTTTAAGATAGGTAGAAAATCACTGTTTTGGATGGTCTCGAATTTTCAAATCAAGTGATTTTCTATCTATTTAATTAGTAAAAAAAATTGTAAAAAATATAAAATCCGATCTACAAATACATATTCATATGGGAATCATATTGAATGGTTTGGGTCGATCGTTAGAATTTTGTAAATGAAAATATTGATCCGTATTATGAACCAATCCATGCTATGTATAGTACCACTCACATATATGTAATTTAAGCATGAATCATATGTAATATTTGATTAATTGTTGAATTTATACTTCGTTTTTATTAAACCTATTTAGCACATACATTAAAATTGTACTAAAGAATGTGCGCTAACAACGTTCCCAATCTTCAACATTGAATTCTTCACATTATTATTTAAAAAAATACTTAAAAAATATTAACGACAAGTTGGCAACACTTTATCACAGGGATGTTGTCATTTATTGACAACCCACAAAAAAAAGTTGTTAACTATAATATGTTGGTGAGCATGGTTAAAATGCATTATTGATTTTGTGCTATAATCATACTCCACATTTTTTTCTCTGTTTCTAAAGTTCGAACAATCGATCCGAACTACTCAATATGATCTTCATATTAAAATGTGCTTGGAGATAAAAGTTTATATTTTTTGAATTTTTTTTATTATTTTTTTAGATAGGTATAAAATCACTGTTTTGAATGGTCCAGAATCTTCTGAAAACAGTGATTTTGTACCTATCTAAAAAATTTCAAAAAAATATAAAATTTAGTCTCCAAGCACATTTTAATACAAAGATCATGGTGAATGGTTTGGATTGACTGTTCGGACTTTGAAAATGAAAATAAAAATGTAGAACATGATTGGAGTACAAAAAAACATTTTAACCCTACTCTATGTTGGTAATGTTTCGAAATTTAAATTTAGTTATTATAAATGTTAAAAAAAAAGTTGAGTTCAAGAAGAAAATTAAAGAAAAACTGGCCTAGTTTGGGGTCAAACCGCGCACAGCCTTACAAGCCAATCGCCCAATCCCCTTGCTTAGATTCCTCTAATTCCTCCAATTGTAACCGCACGCACCACCATATATTTTGTTGCTGTTTCCGTACCACAAAACAGATTGCGTGCTGATTTAACACAACTATCTTTTTTATTAACACAATAGTTTTCAAATTTTCAAAGTATACAGACAACTTTGTTCTATTTGATTATGCAATCAACACTTTTTTTATTTTAATAATTATAAATTTATAATTTACTTTATTTTAAAAATCAAAACATCTCCTTTAATGCATTTATTTTCTAAAAAACGGTAGACACAAATTAAAACTCATAATTAATGAGATGGAAAATCAATTTATCAATCAACAAAAAGAAAACTTATAATTAAATTAAAAGATAATAAATTGTAGATTATATTAATTAAAAGGATGAGAATTAGAGATAAAAATTATCTAAGTATTTAATTAAATTTTATAATTTACAATTAACAAAAAATACTGTCAACATAATTTTTAATCAATTGAGTAACATAATTAAAAGTAGGAAGTAATTACATCTTAAAAAAAAGAAAAAAAAATCAAAGTTGCAATTGGAACATATTATTTCAAAATTTGGTTGAGTAACATGCTAAATAATTTCTTCTTCTTTTCATAGTATAGTATACAATTTCTTTTACCAAAGAAGATAACATGAATGAAGATGACAAATTTAGAAGGTTGTTAATTAAAAACAAGAAACAAATGACAGCTTGATTGAGAAAAAAATTGAGAGGTAAACTTGTCTATTACTCTATTTATTAAAATTTGTAAATCTTATTGTGTTAATAATATTTTTTGTGTAAAGCTTATTGTGCTAATAATATTTTTTGTGGTGTGAATATCTGCACCTCCTTTAAAGACCATTTAGTCAAATCAATCTCCGCATATATTATCACATTTTGCTTCCGGTGTTCATCAGCAAAATAGAAAAGATATAGAAATAACATATATTTTCTCTATAAAAAGAACTTTGCTGCATCACATATTCATCAGTCAGAACCAAAGCTCCAACCACAATCTCCTCCATGCATCAGACTGTTAATTTCTTGAATTATCACGGAAAAAGGTTAGAAAAAAATGGCATCGATTTCTCTTCCTCTAAAAATTATGGAGACATCCCGGGTGGCTCCACAGCCGGGCACCACCACTAACCGCGCACCTCTCCCATTCACCTTCTTCGACGTCTTCTGGATAAATCTACCTCCAGTCGACCGGCTCTTCTTCTATCCGTACCGCCACCCCACTGCACATTTCATGTCCTCCCATCTCCCCTCCCTCAAGCATTCTCTCTCCCTCTCACTCGCAACATACTACCCCCTGGCTGGCGGTTACCGTCTAAAGCCCAGCACTGACAGCGAACTTGAGCATTACTATAAAGAAGGTGACACTGTGTCTTTCACCGTGGCAGAGTGCGTTGATGGCCGGTTTGAAGAACTTGCGAGCAACCATGAACGTGATATATCACAGCTAGATTGCTTAGTCCCGCTATTACCTAAATCGGGGGATGATGAAGAGTTGAAACCTGTCTTCGCAGTGCAGGTGACGGTCTTTCCCGAGCAGGGTATAGTTATTGGGACATCGTTGCATCACACGGTGTGTGATGGATCGACCTCCATGCAATTCATGCACACTTGGGCTGAGACATGCTTGTCGGGAGTCCTGTCGTCTTCTCGGGTTCCGGTTTTCGATCGATCATTAGTTCCCGATCCTTCTAACCTCTACTCCTTTTTCTACAATGAAACTAAAAAAATGCTTAAATCTGCTCCTAAACGTGTCTTCCAGCCTCGTTCTGATCTCGTTGTCGCCACATTCACATTCAGACAATGGCATATCCAAGGGCTGAAGCAACTAGTTTCGACCAAGGCTGAGCAAAGAAAGATGAGCTCTTTCCATTGCTCGACAATAGTTGTCGCGTTTGCTTATGTTTGGACCTGTTTTGTTCAAGCAAAAGGTATTGACAGTAGCAAGAGAGCTTGTATCGGGATACCGGCCGATGTTAGAACAAGGATACAACCACCACTCCCGGCAGAGTACTTTGGGAATTGTGTCACACTTTGCTTGGCCTCAGCCAATGTTGCCGACTTAATTCAGGATGATGGGATAGTAATAGCAGCTGAGGCGATCGGCAAAACAGTTGCACAATCGAGCGAGAGGTTGAAATCGGCACGTAATTGGATGCGAGAGTATGCCGCCTTTGCAGGCGTGCCGGTTCTCACCGTAGCCGGGTCACCAAAGTTTAGAGCATATGATGTTGATTTTGGATTTGGGAGGCCGGCGAAGGTGGAAATCATATCGGCGACAAAGACAGGCGCCATGTCGGTGGCAGAGAGCAGAGATGAGCAAGGCGGCGTTGAGATTGGTATTGCATTTCCAAAGGACGAGATGGATTGCTTCAAGAAGTGCTTCTCAGATGGCCTCAAGCTCCTTTCTGAATAGATGTGAAGTTTATTAATGCACTTTTGTTAATTTATGTTGTTTGTATGGGTTTTTAAAGGAGGAAGAGGTTGAATTTTAGGCCAGAATGGCCTTTATTTTAGCAAATCCTTTTTATTCCTTCTTGGTATGGTATATTTACACTATTTTCTTAAACCAAATATCCTTTCTCCAAGAAAAAAAATAGAAATAATAAGAACAAAAACCAAATAGTTACTTATTTTCATGCTTGGGAGCCTTCTTTTAAATTTTAATGATTGAAGTTTGAATTGACGGGTAATTTGGTAAATTGCGGAACCCCAATTTTCCTGCATACCTCGAACAGAAAACAAAAATGCATATTCTGCATCTTACGTTTTTATGTTTAATTATTCTTTTGGCTTATCTCTTTTTCTTTCTTTCCGGTACTTGCCTGATTGCCCCAGTTTTCCAGTCCTTGTACCAGTACAAAATTATGAATTGAAATATATGTTTTCTTTTACTTCTTTGCAACTTCACACAATTAATAGTTCGACAATTCGATACAATTTGAACTATGATTCTGCTTGAGTGTGCGTGCGTGCGTGCGAGAGAGGTACAGTGAGTGACCTGAGAGTTTGATTTAGGCGGAGAGGGATCAGCATCCATTGCTCTCGTCTTTTCATATCGTCTTCGCTAGTGATCAACGACATAGGGTTTGTCTCGAGAAGGAAACGGAGCAGCAAGTGAGAAGGTTTCCTTCATGAGAGCAGCTTGGGTCCGATGGGTTTCGGGACCTTCCGATCTGCTTTAAGATTCGTATACACGAATCAAAGCAGATGCGAAAGTTAGGGTGCTATCTTAATGCAGATCGGACGGTCATAAAACACATCGAACTCAGAGTCCGATGGGCATCGGACCCAAATTGACGAAGGAAGAGAACGAACACGCTTTTCTCTCCATTTCTCTTTGGCAAAGGCCGAAGGGGGCTCGCACGAATCTAAAAGCAGACCGGACGGACTAGGTTATTAACACTTCGACGCAAATGCTAACGTTAACACTTAACCCGCATTAGTACAAAGGATTAAGGCAACCAATATCAGGCTTAACTGGATCAGTTCTCCAAATATTTATTAGACTTAAAAGAGACTTTTTATTCTATTTATAATGACAAGCGCTGCCTCTCTCTCTCACTCGATGAAAAGCTCAATTCACCATTTCCTCCTCCATTTTTACCAGGTAAGCTTTTCCTTTCTCTCATTTACTCTTAACGTTCCATCTTACTCTTTCTCTGACACACATAATATTGTGGCAAAATTTGAAGATTTTAAGGGATGGTTTGATTTTGCCACAATTTTGAATTTTGGACTAAAAACCTATATCTCCCCCATTTTATTTCAATTCTTCCTTGATTAACCAGTACCATCACAGTTTCGAATTATTGTACTTGTATCTGCACATATTAACTGGTTTAAAGCCCCTATAATGATTGTTTTGGGTTTTATTTAGCTGCAACATCTGGTAAATTGTTAATATCACAGTTTCTGTTGCTTATATATATATATTTTTTAAGGTTCTTTCTGTTGCTTATATTAGCTTATCCTGTTAGGGAGAAATTTTTGTCTGCTTATATAGACAATGTAATATGAGCTAGATACCAGCTGTTTGGTACCTACCTCCAACATTTGGGTTTCAATAGAATCGATGGCTAATGGGCTAATGGGTTCAGACCCCATTTTTAACAACAACCATAAATGTTACTATTATGCGATGTGCTCAATTTTGTTTCTTCTTTACATTGAAGGCACCAACCTAATTTAACCTTTTTTGCTTCTCAGACAAATAGGCACACAATAATCCTGATGCAAACAACACAGAGCCGGGCTTCTAGAACCTTCCTGAATTATAATTCCATCAGAAAAGGCATTAATGGTACTTGATTTTATAAATTGCACTCTTCTTTTCATTTAAAAATCTAAATAAATTGTATTCAAGGTTGGTCCCTTCTAAGTATATATAGTACCATATACATGTACCCACTGAAATATAGCGTGCACTGTGGTACCTCTACTGTACCAACTAATGCTATACAATTTTAGTACTTGTACCAGGGTTGGTTCTTGGAATTTCTTTTTGGCCATTGCTTAAACTATTGACAAAATTCACAAACGAAGGAAAAAAAAAGAAGAAACAGTAGTGGAATTTCTTATACCAGTAATCAGCTTTAGTGTATACACAATACCTTCTAGTGCCGGACATTTTTATATTCTAATCCTCGGAAGAGTTCTAGCTGAAATTGCAATCCTTGATAGAAGTAGCTTCACAAAGTTTTATTTCTGATTAAAGAATGAAAATCTGCTAACTTGCATGTTTAAGGTTCGATTATGCATGGGCTTAATTGCACACCTGAAAGAATATATTTTTAAGTCACTGGCCAAAATTTGTATCAAACATGGGCTTAATTGCATACCTGAAAGAATGCTGGTACTAAATTGCATGTATGGGAAAATATTTCATAAGTTATCAGAATAATCGTTGGTACAGATTAATTGAAAGAAGTTTACTTGATTTAACTCTGCATGTATTGGGAAGCCATCTCTGAGGTATGCCGTTTTCATTGTTGTTATAGCAATCAGCTATATAATTGTATTTTTAGAGCTATTCCAAAAAAACACTTAATTATTTGGAAAAACAAACAAATTATTGTAATTTAAATATTGATAACAAGCAAACTATTTTGTTGGAAGTAAAAAAGAATTAAACATCATCTAAATTGTGATTCATAAATCCTCATGCAACATCTTCTCAGTTGTGTTGTCATACAATTTTTTTTAATTTGAAGTCATTGTTGATGTATCCATTTTCATAAATGCAGCTCTAGATGCCAGCTCCATACTCTTAATTGTTTCGTTCCTCTCTATATCAACTTTATGTTGAGCCTCTATTTCTTCCTTTTTTCCTGTATTACTCACAGAAACTTCTTTTTGTTTGCCATGAACTGTTTCGAAGGGGAGGATATTGATTAATTTGTTGTACTAATAAAATATCTATATAGTTTTCTTTTTCAAATTGTGATTATAATCCCTCATAGCTTTGTTACCGAGTACTCAGATTTTGCTATAATGTTTAACTTTGTGATAGTGATATTTCTCGCAACTATTCTGACATGTTTTAGTGTTTTATTGTTCATCCATTACTTTCAGTGTTTTATTTGTTCATGCATTACTTTCAGTGTTTTATTGTTCATGCATTACTTTCAGTGTCTTTTGTACCGGTATGTGCAGTCGAAAGGCAGTATGTATTTTTGACAGGTTCCCGGATGGAGACAGCTATTTTCATGGAGATATTGAATATATATCATGGTGTTTTTATGAAGATATCGGTTATTTAAATGTTTGTATGGGCACACTGGAAATTATTAAATTTCACGAACAGACAGAAGGAACCGCACAAGAGACAGATGCTGGCGTGCACCCTAAAAAAATTGATTTTAAATTTCACGAGTGAAGCGTTGCTGAATTTTAAATAAAGTTAATTTCAAAATAGCTGATCAGAGCAGTTGTAATTAAATTTTGGTGTGGATCCGCTAAATATAATAAACATATAAACAATTAGAAAAAAAAATCATAAATTATTTTATAAAAATAACATTGCTGCATCACAAATCCATCATTCAGATCCAAAGCTTCAAGCACAATCTCTCCACCAGTCATCAAACTGTTAAATGTTAATTCCTTGAATTAGAAAGTAGAACTAAAATGGCATTGACTCCTCTTGCTCTAAAAATCATGGAGACATCCAGGGTGGCTCCGCCGCCGGGCACCACACCCGACCGCGCTTCTCTCCCGTTTACCTTCTTCGATGTCTTCTGGTTGACTCTACATTCAGTTGACCGGCTTTTCTTCTATCCATACCGGCACTCCACCGCGCATTTCCTGTCCTCTCATCTCCCCTCGCTCAAGAGTTCTCTCTCACTCACACTCGCAACATACTACCCCCTGGCTGGCGGTTATCGTCTAAAGCATGGCACCAAAGACGAGCTTGAGCATTACTACAAAGAAGGTGATAGCGTGTCTTTCACCATGGCAGAGTGCGTCGACGACCGGTTTGAAGATCTTGCGAGCGACCATGAACGCGATGTATCACATCTAGATTGCTTCGTCCCGTTATTATCTAAATCAGAGAATGACGAGGAGTCGAAATCGGTTTTGGCCGTGCAGGTTACAGTCTTTCCAGAGCATGGAATTGTTATCGGGACATCGGTGCATCATACAGCATGCGATGGAATGTCCTCCATGCAATTCATGCACACCTGGGCTGAAACATGTTTGTCGGATGTCCTGTCGTCTTCTCATGTCCCAATTTTCGATCGATCATTAGTTTATGATCCTTCCAACCTCTACTCCTTTTTCTACAATGAAACTCAAACTTTGCTTAGATCTGCTACGAAAGGTGTTGTCAAGCCTCGTGCCGACCTCATCATCGCCACATTCAAATTTGGCCAACGTCATATATATCCAAAGGCTGAAGCAACTAGTTTCAACCAAGGCTGAGAAAAGAAAGATAAGCTCTTTCCATTGCTCAACAACAATCGTCGCATTGCTTACGTCTGGACCTGTTTTGTTCAAGCAAAAGGCATCGACAGCAGAAAGAGAGCCTGTATTGGGATATCAGCCGATGTCAGAGCAAGGATACAACCGCCAATCCCGGCAGAGTACTACGGAAATTGTGTTGCAGTTTGCTTGGCCTCAGCTAATATTGCCGACTTAATTCATGATGATGGGATCGTAATGGCAGCTGAGGCCATCTGCAAAGCAGTTGCACAATCGAGCGATTTGAATTTGTTGCGGAATTTTATGCGAGAGAGTGCCTCTTTTAAACGCGTGGCGCCAGTTCTGTCCGTAGCTGGGTCACCAAAGTTTAGATCATATGACATCGACTTTGGATTTGGGAGACCGAGGAAGGTGGAAATCATATCGGCGGCAAAGAGAGGCGCCATGTCGGTGGCAGAGAGCAGAGATGACCAAGGTGGCGTTGAGATCGGCATTGCATTTCCAAAGGACGAGATGGATTGCTTCAAGAAGTGCTTCTCAGATGGCCTGAAGCTTCTTTCTGAATAAATGTTCAGTTTAGTTCTAAAAGGAGGAAGAGGTTGAATTTTCAGGCCAGGTTGGGCTTTATTTTGGCAAATCCTTTTTATTCCTCCTTGGTATGGTATATTCACACTATTTTCTTAAATCAAATATCCTTTCTCCAAGAAAATTAAAAAAAAAGAAACAATAAGAACAAAACCCAATAATTACTTATTTTCATGCTGGGGAGCATTTCTTTTAATGATTGAATTTTGAATTGGAGGGTAATTCAGTAAATTGCGAGGTGCTTTCTGGAAAAATGCCGAACACCATTTTTCCTGCATACCTCGAACAGAAAACAAAAATGCATATTCTGCATCTAACATTATATCTTAATTTTTTTTTTTTGGGGGGGTTTCTTTTTCTTTCTTTCTGGTACCTGCCTCAGTTTTCCAGTCCAAGGATCCCCCCCTTGTACTGGCCGTATGAAACAATGAATTGAAAATTATGTTTAGGAGACGAAAAGAGTGCTTATTGGTTGAAGGATGACATCAAAATGCAGATACAACAATGGATTGCGGTAGTTTGAGAGAGAGCGGGAATCGACTCTCAATTATGACCCTCTGTTTTTTATATTTATTGGTGTTTTGTATGCTTTGTAACTTTAAGATTTCAGACCCTTGAATTCTGTTTTTCCTTTTTTCGGAGCAGTGGTGGTGTAAATAACTGTGTACATAACTTTTTTATTTTAATGAAATAGTCGGTAGCGGTTTGCTAACTTACCTTAAAAAAAAAACTAAAAAGAAAACAAACAGACATCCCTATTACACCAGAAAAGCAATCAGACATCTTCTTCACTGGTCTCTACTATACATTGGAGTGTGGGTATTGCTTCGTCCATCCTCCACTGACATTTTCATTAATATCCAAAGTTTAATAGAAATTAATATTTATGCCCAGAATTATGAGATTTCGCCAAAAATGCCCAAACCGGCCATAAAATGGCCGGTTTACTCTCCCCATTCTGGGCTTTAGTGTAATTCAACATAATTTAACATAATTTAGCGTAATTGAATGTAATATAGTGTAATTCAACATAATTTCAAGTAATCTAGTGTATAAATATGCTAATTATAAATCAAAAGAAGTAATCTAACAAAAAATTTAAACAAAAAATTTGAATTTTCAGTGTTAGATTTCATTATCTTGCTCTTCGCAGTCTTTCTAAAACAAAAAAACAAAAGAGTAATCCGGCCATTTTATAGCCGGTTTGGACATTTTTGGCGAAACCCCAGAATTTTGGGCATAAATATTAATTTCTATTAAACTTTGGATATTAATAAAAATGTCGGCATCCTCCATGTCTCTTCCATAATTTTATTTTTTAATTAGTAGCAAATAATTAAATAATCTTTTTATTTCTAACAATAATGTTTCTAAATTTCTCAATCAGTTACTTTAACTCTTAATATAATCTAACATTACTAAACATTATTAATATCAAATAATCATTCCATCTTATGGGCATTGACTAAGGAAGCAACACTCTCCTCTCCTCTACTCTCCTCTACCCTCTTATGAAGCACACTCTAAAAGAAACAAATTAGTCAAGGAAAGGTTACACCTGGATTAAGAATTTAAGTTAAAGAGGAACTTTAATCCTGTGTGAAGAACTTGTATTCAACTGGATTAAAAGTCTAAGGAACCTTAAGGAGACTTAATTCTCTCAGACGAACAAATACACTTAGCTCAAATTCCATCAATTAATTTCCAATTATTGGCTTAAGTTCAAAAATATGTGTAATTTTTTTTTATTTTGATGAGAAGTGAATTTCAAAATTCAGAGTTCATATATATGAACAAGCATGTATAATTGTCATGCCATGACAGAGTAGGTGATACTAATGGACTAATTATTTAGAATATTTGATTAGTAAAAAATAAGGTGATTTTCCACCGCCTACAATTGTAGAAAAGCCCTACACGGAGAGAAACTAATTAATGAGTATATTTTTAAAGGAAAATAATTTTATCATGAGCGCTCTTAATATTTGTCTATCACTAACTTGAGCAGATCGATTATGTTATAGCACGTATATTTTCTTGTTAATTCTATATTGTATATTGCACATTTAATATTTTTATTTTATGCATTTTTTATATCTTTATATTAAAATTAAGCATGAATCATATATATAATATTTAATTAATTGTTGATTTTAGTGACAGAAATGTTGCTAACTATAATATGTTGGTAATGTTTCGAAATTTTGTTCGAAATTTAAATTTAGTTATTTTAAATGTTAAAAATAAGGGGGAATTTCACGTATACCCCTCAAAAACTTCAAAATTACGTATTTCCCCCTCTAAACTTTGAAATTACGTATTTCCCCCTCTAAATTTCAAAAACTCACAAATTTACCCATTTTATTGTCTTTTATATTAAAACTCATTCTAAATTTATAAAATACCCATTTTACCCTTTATTAAAAGCATAAAACGCCCCATTGGACTCAAATTTGAATCTGAAGAGTTCCTCTACCGTCCGATCCGCGCGCATCGCATTGTGCGCATCGCTTCAATATATGTACAGGTCCGCTTCAAGATTCGTGCTGATCTAACACGCACGGATCTTAAAGCAATTCCGATCCACGCACATCACATTAAAATATGTGCATGTTGCTTCAATATCTGTGTGTGTTCGCTTCAAGATTCGTGCTGATCTGCGGGTACGGATCTTAAAACAGTTCGAACAGTAGAGGAAGCCTTCATATTCAGATTTGAGTCTAATGGGCATTTTATGCTTTTAATGAAAGGGTAAAATGGGTATTTTATAAATTTATAATGTGTTTTAATCAGTGTTCTAAATAGCGCGCTATAGCGCCGCTATAGCGTTTTTGGACCCTAAACGCTAAGCTATGGCATCAAAATGCACTAATTGAGCTATGGCCGCTATAGCGGTAATAGCGGTCCGCTATAGCGCATAGC
Organism: Carex littledalei; assembly: GCA_011114355.1. NCBI lineage: Eukaryota > Viridiplantae > Streptophyta > Magnoliopsida > Poales > Cyperaceae > Carex > Carex littledalei. The sequence continues at coordinate 15,910,495 of CM022083.1, read as the reverse complement.
GTGTAACGCAAATAGCGCGCACTATGCATAATGGGCTTTTTTAGGCAATTTATATGGGCTTTAAATAAAGACCCAAAAAAGTTAAATAAAAGCCCAAACCGAAATCAATTAAAAGCTTTGTTGCTACAGATCTTTTAATTTGCCCAAACCGAGAAGGAAACCCTTGTCGCTGAAATTGGGAAAATTTTAAATAGAAATCATGATGCTTAAGATATTTTGAAATTTGAATAGAAAAAAAAATAGATTATGTCATGAATCATGATGCTTAAGATATTTTGAATAGAAAAAATTGATAATTTATGATATTAATATGGATATTTTGAACCGCAATTTGGACTTTGTACTGGTTCAGTAAGAATATTATAATTTCTTAATTAATTTGATGTTATTTATTGTTCTATGAGACTTTAGATAATGTTGATATTTAGTACATATATATAATATAATTTTTGTAAAAAAAAAAAAAACCTATGTAGCATAGCTTCCGCTATTCGCTATAGCTTTTCTTGTAGCATTCACGCTATGACGCTATAAACGCTATTTAAAATATTGGTTTTAATATAAAAGACAATAAAATGAGTATTTTATAAATTTAGAATGTGTTTTAATATAAAAGATAATAAAATGGATATATTTGTGAGTTTTTAAAGTTTAGAGGGGGAAATACGTAATTTCAAAATTTGAAAGGAGAAATACGTAATTCTGAAGTTTTTGAGTGGTACACGTGAAATTCCCCTAAAAATAAAATGAGTTTCTAGAAGAAAGATAAAGAAAACTGGTACACTCTGTGGCCAAACCGCACCGCTTTACAAGCCAATCATTTCCTCAATAAATCTGCTGTTATTCCATTGGAGTAATAGGAACCTATTATTCTGATCTTAACTGTTGGTTTTCTTTGAGATTAGTGTATGAAAAATTTAGTACTTCGAGATTCTCATTTAGAAAAGTTTGAACGGTTCAGATTGGAAATTTTGAAATAACCAGTTCCTATATTCATTGGGACGAATAACAGCAGATTTATTTCCCGTACGAATGCAGTAAAACATGTGGCATTAAGACAAAGAACATTAATTAATCGACCTAGATATTTTGCTTATTGATGTTGATCCGAAAAATAAATAAGATAAAGAACATATATTTTCTCTATAAAAGCATCACTTATTCATCATTCAGATTCAAAGCTCCAAGCACAATCTCTCCATCAGACTGCTATTTCCTTGCATTAGAGAAACTTAGAACAAATTAATATGGCATCGACTTCTCTTCCACTAATAATCATAGAGACATCCCAGGTGGCTCCGCCACCGGGCACCACACCCGACAGTGTATCTCTTCCGTTCACCTTCTTCGATGTCATCTGGATAATTTTTCCTCCAGTCGACCGGCTCTTCTTCTATCCGTACGGCCACCCCACCGTGCATTTCCTGTCCTCTCATCTCCCCTCACTCAAGCATTCTCTCTCGCTTGCACTCGCAACATACTACCCCCTGGCCGGTGGTTACCGTCGAAAGCCTGGGACCGATGATAAGCTTGAGCATTACTATAAAGAAGGTGATGGTGTGTCCTTCACCGTGGCAGAGTGCATCGATGGCCGGTTTGAAGATCTTGCCAACGACCATGAACGTGATGTTTCACAGCTGGATAGCTTAGTCCCGATATTACCTAAATCGGGGGATGATGAGGAGATGAAACCAGTTTTTTCCGTGCAGGTGACGGTCTTTCCCGAGCAGGGTATAGTTATCGGGACATCGGTGCATCACACGGTGTGTGATGGATCGATCTCCATGCAATTCATGCACACCTGGGCTAAGACATGTTTGTCGGGAGTCCTGTCGTCTTCTCGGATTCCGGTTTTTGATCGATCATTAGTTTCCGATCCTGATAACATCTACTCGCTTTTCTACAATGAAACTCAAAATGTGCTTAAATCTGCTCCACAACGTGCCTCCAAACCTCCTTCTGACCTCGTCGTCGCCACATTCACACTTGGGCAACTCCATATCCAAAGGATGAAGCAACTAGTTTCGACCAAGGCTGAGCAAAGAAAGATGGGCCCTTTCCATTGCTCGACAATAGTTGTCGCATTCGCTTATGTCTGGATTTATTTTGTTCGAGCAAAAGGCATTGACAACAGCAAGAGAGTTTGTATGGGGATACCGGCCGATTTTAGAGCAAGGATACAACCGCCACTTCCGGCAGAATACTTCGGGAATTGTGTCATGCTTTGCTTGGCCTCAGCCAATGTCGCTGACTTGACTCAGGATGACGGGATCGTTATGGCAGCTGAGGCCATCAGCAAAACAGTTGCAAAATCGAGCGAGATGTTGAAATCGGCTCATAGTTGGATGCAAGAGTGGCTCTTTTGCACGTGTGGCGCCAATTCTTACCGTAGCCGGGTCACCAAAGTTTAGAGCATATGATGTCGACTTTGGATTTGGGAGGCCGACAAAAGTGGAAATTGTGTCGGCGACAAAGACAGGCGCCATGTCGGTGGCAGAGAGCAGAGACGAGCAAGGAGGCATCGAGATCGGCATTGGATTTCCAAAGGACGAGATGGATTTCTTCAAGAAGTGTTTCTCAGATGGCCTGATGAAGCTTCTTTCCGAATAAATCTGCAGTTTAGTTTTTAACTTGTTAAGTTTAAAATTAGGAGGGTGAATTTTCAGGCCAGATTGGCCTTTTATTTTTGCAATTGTTTTCTACTGGCATGGTGAATTCACCCTCTTTTCTTAAATCAAATTAAAAATGGTTCCCCGAAACTGCATCATTTCTCCAAGGAGGCATGGTGAATTCAAATTTATTGGGACCCTTATTTCCTAATTCGGGGGATGACGAGGAGTTGAAACCAGTTTTGGCTATGCAGGTGACGGTCATTCCCGAGCAGGGTATTGTTATTGGGACATCGATGCATCACACGGTAGGTGATGGATCGACGTCCATGCAATTCCTGCACACCTGGGCTGAGACATGTTATTGGGAATCCTATCGTTTTCTCGGGTTCCGGTTTTCGATCGATCGTTGGTTTCCGATCCTTCAAACCTCTACTCCTTTCTTCCCAACAGTCTCATCTCGTCTTGTGAGAGCATCTACATCCCAACAACTCAAATTAGTTTCTAAATAACTATTAATCACTTTTTAGAAATTAAAGTCTCTAAAATTTCTAACTCTTACATCCCTGAAATTAATTTTAGAGTTTCTATTAAGCTACGTCAGTAATAAATTAAAAATGACAAATAATTTGAGCCAATCATTTAGCTAGGGTGAAATTTATAAACAGTTTCTTAATAAGAAACTTTCCTACATAGTTTCTAAATAATAAACTCTTTCACATTCCTGAAACTGAATTAAAAACTACCACATCATATTAGAAAGTCTCATAATACCAAGAATGTAGATGCTACGATAAATTGAGATTTTACATACGATTAGTTTTGATTTTTGGATTCAATATCTTTTTGACCGTATAATATGTTAAAGCATCTCCAATTAATAAATTATGTCATATTACTCTAGCGGCTAATATATGCCAGTAAATACTGCCCCACTCCTGATGCAATTGTACTGATTAAATCTGAATAGGATGTTACACAAATACTTTTCTTTCATATAATAGTGGAATTCTTCTACCGATTTTTATTGAAATAAAAAGAAACGCACAGGTACATAAAAAACAAAAGTCTAAGTAGCAATTATTACACAGCAAGTATGAGCACAACTAAAAAGAAAACAAACAGACATCTCTCACTACAACAAAATATAATATCAGCAACCGGCATTAGCGACCAGTGCATTCACCGGTCGCACCAGAAAAGCAATCAGACATCTTCATCACGAGAGCAAGTTGGGTCCGATGCCCATCGGACTCAAATTTGGGTATGATGGTTTTTGAGACCATCCGATCTGCTTTAAGATTTGTGCGCACGAATCTTAAAGCAGACGCGAAAGTTGTGAGCACGAATCTTAAAATAAATCGGACGGTCATTGAACTCACTTTGAGTCCGATGGGCATCGGACCTAAATTGACCTCCTTCGTCACTAGTCTCTACTATACATTGGAGTGTGGGTATTGCTTCGTCCGTCCTCCATGTCTCTTCCATAATTTTATTTTTTAATTAGTAGCAAATAATTAAATAATCTTTTTATTTCTAACAATAATGTTTAATTCTAAATTTCTCAATCAGTTACTTTTAACTCTTAATCTAATCTAACGTTATTAATATTAAATCTAACATTACTAAACATTATTAATATCAAATAATCATTCCATCTAATGGGCATTGACCAAGGAAGCACACTCTCCTCTACCCTCTTATGAAGCACACTCTAAAAGAAACAAATTAGTCAAGGAAAGGTTACACCTGGATTAAGAATTTAAGTTAAAGAGGAACTTTAATCCTGTGTGAAGAACTTGTATTCAACTGGATTAAAAGTCTAAGGAACCTTAAGGAGACTTAATTCTCTCAGACGAACAAATACACTTAGCTCAAATTCCATCAATTTCCAATTATTGGCTTAAGTTCAAAGATATGTGTAAATTTTTTTGAATTTTGATGAGAAGTGAATTTCAAAATTCAGAGTTCATATATATGAACAAACATGTATAATTGTCATGCCATGACAGAGTAGGTGATACTAATGGACCAATTATTTAGAGTATTTGATTAGTAAAAAAGAAGGTGATTTTCCACCCCCTACAATTGTAGAAAAGCCCTATACGGAGAGAAACTAATGAGTATATATATTTTTAAAGGAAAATAATTTTATCATGAGCGCTCTTAATATTTATCTATCACTAACTTGAGCAGATCGATTATGTTATAGCAGCGTTTAATATTTTCTTGTTAATTCTATATTGTATATTGCACATTTAATATTTTTATTTTATGCATTTTTTATATCTTTATATTAAAATTAAGCATGAATCATATATATAATATTTAATTAATTGTTGATTTTAGTGACAGAAATGTTGCTAACTATAATATGTTGGTAATGTTTCGAAATTTTGTTCGAAATTTAAATTTAGTTATTTTAAATGTTAAAAATAAGGGGGAATTTCACGTATACCCCTCAAAAACTTCAAAATTACGTATTTCCCCATCTAAACTTTGAAATTACGTATTTCCCTCTCTAAATTTCAAAAACTCACAAATTATCCATTTTATTGTCTTTTATATTAAAACTCATTCTAAATTTATAAAATACCCATTTTACCCTTTATTAAAAGCATAAAACGCTCCATCGGACTCAAATTTGAATCTGAAGAGTTCCTCTACTGTCCGATCTGTGCGCATCGCTTCAATTTCTGTACAAGTCTGCTTCAAGATCTGTGCTAATCTAACACGCATGGATCTTAAAGCAATTCTGATCCACGCGCATCTCATTAAAATATGTGCATGTTGCTTCAATATTTGTGCGTGTTCGCTTCAAGATTCATGCTGATCTAGTGGGTACGGATCTTAAAGCAGTTCGGACAGTAGAGGAATCATTCAGATTCAAATTTGAGTCTGATGGGCATTTTATGCTTTCAATGAAAGAGTAAAATGAGTATTTTATAAATTTAGAATGTGTTTTAATCAGTGTTCTAAATAGCGCGCTATAGCCCCGCTATAGCATTTTTGGACCCTAAACGCTAAGCTATGGCATCAAAATGCGCTAATTGAGCTATGGCCGCTATAGCGGTAATAGCGGTCCGCTATAGCGCATAGCGTGTAGCGCAAATAGCGCGCGCTATGCATAATGGGCTTTTTTAGGCAATTTATATGGGCTTTAAATAAAGACCCAAAAAAATTAAATAAAAGCCCAAACCGAAATCAATTAAAAGCTTTGTTGCTACAGATTTTTTAATTTGCCCAAACCGAGAAGGAAACCCTTGTCGCTGAAATTGGGAAAATTTTAAATAGAAATCATGATGCTTAAGATATTTTGAAATTTGAATAGAAAAAAAAATAGATTATGTCATGAATCATGATGCTTAAGATATTTTGAATAGAAAAAGATTGATAGTTTATGATATTAATATGGATATTTTGAACCGCAATTTGGACTTTGTACTGGTTCAATATGAATATTATAATTTCTTAATTAATTTGATGTTATTTATTGTTCTATGAGACTTTAGATAATGTTGATATTTAGTACATATATATAATATAATTTTTGTAAAAAAAAAAAAACCTATGTAGCATAGCTTCCGCTATTCGCTATAGCTTTTCTTGTAGCATTCCCGCTATGACGCTATAAACGCTATTTAAAACAATGGTTTTAATATAAAAGACAATAAAATGAGTATTTTATAAATTTAGAATGTGTTTTAATATAAAAGACAATAAAATGGATAAATTTGTGAGTTTTTAAAGTTTAGAGGGGGAAATACGTAATTTCAAAATTTGAAAGGAGAAATACGTAAATTTTGAAGTTTTTGAGGGGTACACGTGAAATTCCCCTAAAAATAAAATGAGTTTCTAGAAGAAAGATAAAGAAAACAGGTACACTCTGTGGCCAAACCGCACCGCTTTACAAGCCAATCATTTCCTCAATAAATCTGCTGTTATTCCATTGGAATAATAGGAACCTATTATTCTGATCTTAACTGTTGGTTTTCTTTGAGATTAGTGTATGAAAAACTTAGTACTTCGAGATTCTCATTTAGAAAAGTTTGAACGGTTCAGATTGGAAATTTTGGAATAACAACTTCCTAATATTCATTGGGACGAATAACAGCAGATTTATTTCCCGTACGAATGCAGTAAAACATGTGGCATTAAGACAAAGAACATTAATTAATCGACCTAGATATTTTTCTTATTGATGTTGATCCGAAAAATAAATAAGATAAAAGAACATAATATTAATTTTCTCTATAAAATTAAGCATCACCTATTCATCATTCAGATTCAAAGCTCCAAGCACAATCTCTCCATCAGACAGCTATATATTTCCTTGCATTAATTATTAAGAGAAACTTAGAACAAATTAATATGGCATCGACTTCTCTTCCACTAATAATCATAGAGACATCCCAGGTGGCTCCGCCACCGGGCACCACACCCGACAGTGTATCTCTTCCGTTCACCTTCTTCGATGTCATCTGGATAATTTTTCCTCCAGTCGACCGGCTCTTCTTCTATCCGTACAGCCACCCCACCGCGCATTTCCTGTCCTCTCATCTCCCCTCACTCAAGCATTCTCTCTCGCTTGCACTCGCAACATACTACCCCCTGGCCGGCGGTTACCGTCGAAAGCCTGGGACCGACGATAAGCTTGAGTATTACTATAAAGAAGGTGATGGTGTGTCTTTCACCGTGGCAGAGTGCATCGATGGCCGGTTCGAAGATCTTGCCAACGACCATGAACGTGATGTATCACAGCTGGATTGCTTAGTCCCGGTATTACCTAAATCGGGGGATGATGAGGAGTTGAAACCAGTTTTTTCTGTGCAGGTGACGGTCTTTCCCGAGCAGGGTATAGTTATCGGGACATCGGTGCATCACACGGTGTGTGATGGATCGACCTCCATGCAATTCATGCACACCTGGGCTAAGACATGTTTGTCGAGAGTCCTGCCGTCTTCTCGGGTTCCGGTTTTTGATCGATCATTAGTTTCCGATCCTGATAACCTCTACTCGTTTTTCTACAATGAAACTCAAAATGTGCTTAAATCTGCTCCACAACGTGCCTCCAAACCTCCTTCTGACCTCGTCCTCGCCACATTCACACTTGGGCAACTCCATATCCAAAAGATGAAGCAACTAGTTTCGACCAAGGCTGAGCAAAGAAAGATGGGCTCTTTCCATTGCTCGACAATAGTGGTCGCATTCGCTTATGTCTGGACTTATTTTGTTCGGGCAAAAGGCATTGACAACAGCAAGAGAGTTTGTATGGGGATACCGGCCGATTTGAGAGCAAGGATACAACCGCCACTTCCGGCAGAATACTTCGGGAATTGTGTCGCACTTTGCTTGGCCTCAGCCAATGTCGCTGACTTGACTCAGGATGACGGGATCGTTATGGCAGCAGAGGCCATCAGCAAAACAGTTGCAAAATCGAGCGAGAGGTTGAAATCGGCTCGTAGTTGGACGCAAGAGTATGGCTCTTTTGCACGTGTGGCGCCAGTTCTTACCGTAGCCGGGTCACCAAAGTTTAGAGCATATGATGTCGACTTTGGATTTGGGAGGCCGACAAAAGTGGAAATTGTGTCGGCGAGAAAGACAGGCGCCATGTCGGTGGCAGAGAGCAGAGACGAGCAAGGAGGCATCGAGATCGGCATTGCATTTCCAAAGGACGAGATGGATTTCTTCAAGAAGTGTTTCTCAGATGGCCTGATGAAGCTTCTTTCCTAATAAATGTGCAGTTTTGTTAAAAATAATGATTGATCAAAGAGATAGGATAAATAGAATAGGGAGTTTCAACGGTAAAATAAATTAGCTACAGTACCAGCGGTACACTGTAGAGTACCAACGGTAAAATAAAAGAACCGTTAGTAATTGTATTATAAATAGAGACTAGGAACTTGTAATAACAACAACTTTATATATAACAAGATTTTTTCCCAATAACTATAATCTCTGTACGATAAATTCATCATGGTATCAGAGCGGTTCTGAAAATCCAATAACAATACCCGATAAAGCTCCAAGCTTCCAATAGCAATACCCAATAACCCGATAACAATAACAATACCCAATAATCCGATAAAGCTCCAAGCTTCTGATTCCTACCAGCAAACTTGGTAGTCATAAATTTCATAAAAAAAAAAAATCTGTTCTTATCAATAATCGCAAAAACCATCTCCACCAGTAAAAATACCAGAAAAGAACCAGTTACTTCATTTGCCAGAAAAACTCATAACCGCTTAGAATCTGTCCTTAGCAAATCTTAAAAAAAAAAAAAAAAAAAAAAAAAAAAAAAAAATCGCAGCAATACCAATAGACAGCAATCGTTAGCCAAACCTTAAACCCGATTCAAGGCGTAGTGTCATGGGGGTTCCACAAGCCTTCGGCGAGGAACACGGCCGCCATGCTCTTGCCGTACTAACTCCGAACTCTAGCTCGGGATCTCAAAACCCTAGCGATAAAGGGGAAGGAGAGAGATGCACGAACTGCAAGAAGGTCGGCCACCATCGGGACCGATGTTGGTTTTTGTACCCTCATCTCGGACCGAAGGGATGGACAGTTATAGAGAAAGGAGGGAGAAATCAAGAAGAAGAAAGAGGCGATAGAAACAGAATAAAGGAAAGGAGAAATGGGGAGAAGGAGGAAGTATTTATTTCTCTTGCCGAATCCTCTCCATTTGTTACAAGAATGGAGGGCTCCAGTCTAGGCGGAAACGGGTCAGATCCAAGCGGGTTGGGTGGTTTCTGTCCTGGCGGGTCAAACGGGTCTATAGATCAAATGCGAGCCCTTCTCCAGCAACTCTCTGTGCTGCTTTCTAATCAAAATCAAATTCATCGCTCATGTGGTATTATATCTCACTCTCAAAATTTTAATTTATTTGACCAAATAATTATAGATAGTGGTGCTACCGATCACATGTTTGGAAATGAGAAATTTCTTACCAATTTGAAATTGTACCAAAATAACCAATATGTGGTAGTAGCAAACGGTATGAAGGAGAAAATAAATTATGTAGGTGAAATTAATATTTGCAACAAAAAAATTAATAATGTATTATTTTTAAAAACTTTCCCTATAAATTTACTATCGGTAAGACAATTAACACAAGATTTTAATTGTAATGTAATTTTTTCTTCAAAAAATGTTATATTTCAAGATCGAGAAACCGGGAACAAGATTGGTGAATGATTCCTTGAAAATGGGCATTATATTTTAGATAAAAAATCATTTTTTTGTGCTACTACAAAATCTATTAATTATGACATTTGGCACAAGCGACTAGGGCATCCCTCCGATAAAGTCTTAAGTAGTGTCTTAGATTTTCCAAACTCTAATTGTATTAATTGTGATATATGTAAATTGGCAAAACAAACAAGACTTCCTTTTTCACATTCTATTAACAAAAGTGAAGCTTTGTTTGATTTAGTCCATTCCGATGTATGGGGTCCGGCCCCAATTAATTCATATAATGGATTCAAATATTTTGTTATATTTATTGATGATTTCTCAAAAGCCACATGGTTATATTTGCTTAAATCTAAAGATGAAGTCTTTAATTGTTTTAAAGAATTTCTATGTCTCGTAGAAACTCAATTCAATGCTAAACTTAAAATTTTTAGGTCGGATAATGGAACGGAATTTGTAAATAAAAATTTTACAACTCTTTTTAAAGAAAAAGGAATTATACACCAAACAACATGCATAAACACCCCCGAACAAAATGGAGTGTCGGAAAGAAAAAATAGACATTTATTAGAAATGACACGTGCATTATTATTTCAAAATAATGTTCCAAAAATATATTGGTCGGATGCCATCCTTTGTGCTACACATCTAATTAATAGACTACCTAGTGTTACTTTAAAAAATAAAAGTCCAACCGAAATTCTTTATCAACAAAAAAAGAATCTCGATTATTTGAGAGTTTTTGGTTGTGTATGTTTTGTTCATATTAAAAGAAAAGACAAATTTGATTATATGTCAACAAAAGCTATTTTTTTAGGATACTCATCTTCAAAAAAAGGTTATAAATGTTATGATCCAATTAATAAAAAAGTTTTTATATCTAGAGATGTAATATTTTGTGAAGATGAACCATATTTTAAACAAAATGAAATTACTAAAGATACACATAAGAACAATCAAGTAAGACCGATAATACCTTATTTATATGATCTAGATTCCATACCAAATGTGGAATATGAAATTGAGCCGAATAATGATGAGGAAGAAATAAATAATAATAATAATAATATTAATAATAATTATGATAATGAAAATAATAATAATAGTGAGGATAATAATGAGGAAGAAGAAAATACTATGGTACGAAGATCAATTAGAATTCGCCAACCATCTACCAAACTTAGAGACTTTGTAACTTATACGGTACAATACCCTATACAAGATTTTATATCTTATGAAAATATTTCACCTAATTATCATGCATTTCTCACTTCTATTGACAAAGAAATTGAGCCAAGTAATTATAAAGAGGCTATAACCAACCCGGTATGGTGCAAGGCCATGGAAGAAGAATTAAAGGCTCTTGAAAAAAATAATACTTGGGTAATTGTTCCATTACCAAAAAATAAAAGACCCGTTGGATGTAAATGGGTATACAAAACCAAGCTCAAAAGTGATGGTTCCCTCGAAAGGTATAAAGCACGATTAGTGGCCAAAGGGTATACTCAAACCTATGGTATAGATTATAACGAAACATTTGCACCGGTGGCTAAAATGAATACCGTTAGAATTTTATTTTCTATCGCGGTAAACAATAGTTGGAATCTATACCAAATGGATGTAAAAAATGCTTTTCTTCAAGGAACACTTGAAGAAGAGGTGTATATGACATTACCACCGGGCCATAAAATGGAAAATATCTCTAACATAGTTTGTAGGTTAAATAAGTCAATCTACGGATTGAAGCAATCGCCTCGGGCATGGTATGGCAAACTTAGCTCTTATTTAATTTTGTGTGATTTTAAAATTAGTAGTGCCGATCACTCCTTATTTACCAAAAGTGAGGGAAAAAATATAACCATTGTATTGGTGTATGTAGATGACCTAATAATTACCGGAAACAATTTTGAGGAGATTAAAAAAATTAAATCTCAATTAAAAGATAAATTTGACATCAAAGACCTAGGATACTTAAAATATTTTTTAGGAATAGAAATAACTTTTTCAAATAAGGGCCTCTTTATTTCACAACGAAAATATACTTTAGACTTGCTAAAAGAAACCGGTAAACTAGGTTGTAAACCGGCCTCTACACCAATTGACACCAAATATAAATTAAATACCGAGGATGGTGAACCTTTGGAAGACATATGCCAATTTCAAAGACTTGTAGGAAAATTAATTTATCTTACGGTAACCCGTCCGGATATTTCTTTTTCGGTAAGCCAAATTAGTAAGTTTATGCACTCTCCAAGAACACCCCATTTGGAGGCCGTAAATAGAATATTGAGGTATTTAAAAAGGAATCCCGGAAAAGGTATAAAAATGATGAATAATAATTCTAACGAAATATGTGGCTATTCCGATGCAGATTGGGCCGGTAGCTATGATAGAAAATCCACCACCGGCTTTTGTACATTTGTAGGTGGGAATTTAGTCACATGGAAAAGCAAGAAACAAAATGTCGTAGCTCGATCAAGTGCGGAAGCGGAGTATCGTGCTATGGCATCCACCGCAAGCGAGTTAATATGGATTAAACAACTACTTAGAGACATGGGCATTAAAATTGATCAACCTATGAAGATGTATTGCGATAATAATTCCGCTCGACATATCGCATCGAATCCGGTGTTTCATGAAAGAACAAAACACATAGAAGTGGATTGCCACTTTATAAGAGAGAAAGTCCAAGCTAAGGAAATAGAGACACCGTTTGTAAGAAGTGAAGAGCAATTAGCGGATGTCTTCACAAAAGGATTGGATCCGAAACAATTTGAGAATATTTCAAGCAAGTTAGGATTGTACGACATTTACATTCCTAACTTGAGGGGGAGTGTTAAAAATAATGATTGATCAAAGAGATAGGATAAATAGAATAGGGAGTTTCAACGGTAAAATAAATTAGCTACAGTACCAGCGGTACACTGTAGAGTACCAACGGTAAAATAAAAGAACCGTTAGTAATTGTATTATAAATAGAGACTAGGAACTTGTAATAACAACAACTTTATAAATAACAAGATTTTTTCCCAATAACTATAATCTCTGTACGATAAATTCATCAAGTTTAGCTCTATCTTCTTAAGTTTAACAATATTGCAGTTTTGTTAATTTGTGTTGTTCAATATTTGTATTGGATTAAAATTAGGAGGGTGAATTTTCAGGCCAGATTGGCCTTTTATTTTTGCAATTGTTTTCTACTGGCAGCAATAAGAACGAAACCAAATATTTACTTATTTTCATCCTGGGGATAATTTTTTTATTTTTAAATACATATATTGATAATTGGCCTAGATTATAAAGTTGTAGTAATTTTGCAAATAGATACCGGATTTAAAAGATGAATACAACTAAAGTTTATGTGCAGTAAAATATCTAGATTCCAGAAGGAGAACATGTCTATATAGATGTAACTTTTTTACTATTGCATAAGTATCTCTTTCAGCACTTCAACCTCAGATGTCAGTTTCATTGGGGTACAGGTACTGATACAGACAGTTCACCTACAAAAGATCCAATCCCAAGAAAAAGATTTGAGATAATTCACAAAGGTAAACTTGCTGCAAAATGAAGAAAAAGATTTGAGATAATTCTTAGATAAAAGGTTCTAGATCGAATTTTTTTTTTTCCAAATTATAGAGCCCACTTTAACAAGCAAAGATTAGCAGCCCAAATATTGTTTCAACTCATAAAATCAAAAGAGAAAAATTAGTTGATTGAATAAACCTATACTTCAATTCCAGGCTTGGAGATGAGAGGGAAATGCCTTTTTGCTTGACCAGAATTTGGCAATTGTGAATTCATTTCTCAAGGAAAGAGGACTGCTATCTATCCCGAGTCCCGACTCGACGACCGTAGCCTCTCGTAAGGCAGGGAGATGGAATGGAGAGAGAGAATCTGACTGACAAGTGGGACCCACTCATCTTGCTCTTCTTGTCTTTTTGCGTGCGAGAACCATTCTCACCTCGTTTGGGAGTACTATCACATAATCATCTTCATGTCCTGTACATAGTATATCTCCTTCATTAATACATACTATCTATAGTTCTACTTAGAATTTCTTCATTAATTGCAACATAAATAGTTTTTATGAAAGAACCGATTTTTTTACAAAAAAACCAAACCATCCACACATCTTCTTTCATAAAAGACTGCACAGTTTTGGAAAACACAGTAATAGCATATTTTAAACTAGTATTATACTGGTACACACAGTAAAGAGTGTTCACGAATTGGGAAAACACAGTAAAAGCCGGATTGGCCCGAATTCTTTCTAGATTGTGTGTTAATTGTTGTTTTTGTGTTTATTTTGTTTATAATTGGGAATCGGTGTAATTTTTTGGAATTGGCCCTCGTGATAAATTGGTGAAAAGAGGTTAGAGAATTAATCAAGAAAAATAGTTTGTTATTCTCTCAACCTTGATTCCCCAATTGGCAATCTTACAGAGCTACTAACAGGCTGCAAAGGGAAAATATTACTGGTTTCCCCAATCCGGCTATTACTGTGTTTTGCCAATTGGGGAACACTCTTTAGTCTTTACCATATGTACCAGTGTAATAATAGTTTAAAAGGGCTCTAAACATGAATAGTTGGTTAGATTAGTTAGTTTGTTATAGAGTTGTTATACTTGTAAACCATAGCTATAAATACATGATGTATATGTACTAAAAGATTTACACAAGATCAATACAATCATTTCAATTCAGTTCCATACCAGTACAATACTGGAACCCTTGCACTGGAAAACTGAGACAAGTACCAGAAAGAAAGAAAAAAAAAAAGGCACAAAAACAAATAAGCATAAAAATGTATGATGCAGAATACACATTTTTTATTTCTGTTCAAGGTATGCCGGAAAATTGGGGTTCCGCATTTTTTCCAGAAAGCACTACACAATTTACCAAATTACCCTTCAATTCAAACTTTAATGATTAAAAGAAATGTCCCACAGCATGAAATTAAGAAACTATTTGGTTTTGTTTCTATGTTTCTTTTCTTTTCTTGGAGAAATGATATTTGATTTATGAAAAGAGAGTGAATTATATACCATACCAAGGAGGAATAAAAAGGATTTGCCAAAATAAAGAGGCCAATCTGGCCTGAAAATTCAACCTATTCCTACTTTTAGTTACCATACAAAGTATAGAACAACACAAATTAACAAAGCTGCATTATTATTAAACTTAACAAGTTAAAAACTAAACTGCAGATTTATTCGGAAAGAAGCTTCATCAGGCCATCTGAGAAACACTTCTTGAAGAAATCCATCTCCTCCTTTGGAAATCCAATGCCGATCTCGATGCCTCCTTGCTCGTCTCTGCTCTCTGCCACCGACATGGCGCCTGTCTTTGTCGCCGACACAATTTCCACTTTTGTCGGCCTCCCAAATCCAAAGTCGACATCATATGCTCTAAACTTTGGTGACCCGGCTACAGACAGAACCGGCACCACGGGTGCAAAAGAAGCATACTCTCGCAACCAATTCTGCCACAATTTCAAATCGCTCGATTGTGCGACTGCTTTGCCAATGGCCTCAGCTGCAATTACGATCCCATCATCCTGAATTAAGTCGGCGACATTGGCTGAGGCCAAGCAAACTGCAACACAATTTCCATAGTACTCTGCCGGGATTGGCGGTTGTATCCTTGCTCTGGCATTGGCTGATATCCCAATACAAACTCTCTTGCTGCTGTCGATGCCTTTTGCTCGAACAAAACAGGTCCAGACATAAGCAAATGCCACGACTATTGTCGAGCAATGGAAAGAGTCCATCTTTCTTTGCTCAGCCTTGGTCGAAACTAGTTGCTTCAGCCTTTCGATATGACGTTGGGCAAATTTAAATGTGGCGATGATGAGGTCGCCACGAGGCTTGACGACACCTTTCAGAGCAGATCTAAGCAAAGTTTGAGTTTCATTGTAGAAAAAGGAGTAGAGATTAGAAGGATCATAAACTAATGATCGATCAAAAACCGGGACCTGAGAAGACGACAGGACACCCGACAAACACGTTTCAGCCCAGGTGTGCATGAATTGCATGGAGGACATTCCATCACAAGCCGTATGATGCACCGATGTCCCGATAACAATTCCATGCTCGGGAAAGACCGTAACCTGCACGGCCAAAACCGGTTTCGACCCCTCATTCTCTAAATTAGATAATAGCGGGACTAAGCAATCTAGATGTAATACATTGCGTTCATGGTCACTGGCAAGATCTTCGAAACTGCTGTCGACACACTCTGCCACGGTGAAAGACACGCCATCACCTTCTTTATAGTAATGCTCAAGCTCATGTTCAGTACTGCCAGGCTTCCGACGATAACCGCCGGCCAGGGGGTAGTATGTGGCGAGTGTGAGCGAGAGAGAACGCTTGAGGGAGGGCAGATGAGAGGACAGGAAATGATCAGTGGAATGGTGGTAGGGATAGAAGAAAAGCCGGTCAACTGAATCTAGAATCAACCAGAAGACATCGAAGAAGGTGAAGGGGAGAGATGCACGGTCAGGTGCGATGCCTGGTGGTGGAGCCACCTGGCAAGTCTCCATGATTTTAAGAGGAAGAGGAGTCGATGCCATTTTTGTTCTACTTTCTAATTCAAGGAATCTATGTATTTATCGTTTGCGGGTCAACGCTCAACACCTCGGTGTAATTTAACAAATAATATCACAGCTGTTCTGATGAACCGCGCATATGTCTGTCTGTCTCAAGAGTCCGAATCTGCTGCGATTTTGGATCGCAGTATCCTGAAATCTGAAATTTCGATATCAACGGTTCAAATTTTTTTGTGTGCGGATTTCGGAAACATTCTCGGAAAGTAAATTTTCATGCACGTATCTTGAGAAAGACCAACAGTTGAGATCGGATCGCAGGGTCCTGTGATCCTCCGAGAATCACAGCAGATTTATTTTCCTGTCTCAACACCTCTATTTGTCTCTGTCTGTCTCTTGTATGGTTCCCTACAGTGTTGTAAAAAAAGTCCGTTTAGACTGATTAATCGACAAATTAGTCATTGGCGGTGATCAAATCGTGATGAATTTTTTCGACTAATTGACCGATTATTTTTATTTATTCCCGATTAATTACTTTGCCGTATCATGTCCGTCCGACTAGCACATACCGTTATTTACAATATTGGTTCCCTGTGTCTGTTTCTTTTTATAAAATATCTATTTTATTCTTTATTATAAAAAAATATGTATAATGTTTTAGAAAAATATTAGTCTTCTTATTAGTCAGTTTTCAAATACAAATGGTAATTTCTCTACTTCTGACACTTACACAGTGACATTTAGATTTATATTTTGTGTAAGCATCAGAAGTAGAAAAAATTACTCATTTATTCTTAAAAATCAACTAATTAGAAGACTTGATACTTTTTTGAAACATAATATATATTTTTATTATTTAATAAAATGTAAGATGGATATTTTATAAATTAAAAATTAAATTTAATAGAAAAGAAAACAAAATCGATAAATTTGTGAGTTTTTTACTTTTAGAAGGGGTAAATATGATATTATGAACTTTAGAAGAGAAATATGTAATTTCAAAGATTTTGAGGGGCATACATGAAATTCTCCCTAAAAAATTAGGAAGAGATTAAAATTTTTAAGGTAGCTTGGCCTATTTTGGCAAACCCTTTCTGTTCCTCGTTGGTATTATATATTCTCTCTCTTTTCATAAATCAAATATCCTTTTTCCAAGAAAAGAATAAAAGGAAGAAACAATATGAACAAAACCAAATAGTTATGTAATATTTTTATTCCAAGTTAATATAAATTAATAATTGGACTAGATTTTAATGTTATATTATATAGTATTTCTCCGAATAATTACTGGATTTGATATATGGAGAGTCGTAATATATTATTTCTCGAAATTAATTAACTATGAGCATCAAACAATTATTCACAAAGGTAAGTAAAATTGCTGCAAAATGATAAAAATAGATTCAAATAATTCTTAGATAAAAGGTTCTAGATCAAGACTTCACGATTGTGGCCTCTCGAAAGGAAATAAATTCTAATTCTATCGAACGGATCTTGCGCCATGTCAGCGTTCTTTGCTGATCTGTGTAACGGCCTCTTTAATAGAATCAACCCTTATCCTCTCCAGTTTTTAATAGCAACCTTTTCCGTGGACCGCGCTGCATGCTCCTAACGCCTGAATCCAAATCCTCGACGGTACCGTAAAAGATTCCCTTTTACAATTAGCTATTTACGGTTTGAGATTGGATTCGGACTGACTGAGGGGGCAGTATTATTTGGCTTTGAGATTCGTGCCAAGTTAAAAAGAACGGTCCAGATCAAGTAATTGTAAAATATTCCCTTTTACGGTACCGTTGGTGATATGAATTCCTAACGCCTTCGGTCAAAGCATTAATTGACATTATAGTATTTATTTATTTATTTTGCCAAAGTAAACTACGGTGTTCCTTATTTGATTTTGGATTTATTGGCTGCACCACCTCTCCAGTTCGTTATTTTACAGCGAGGCAAGAGAGAGAGAAAAGGAACCGCACAAGAGAGAAGGGAGCGAGCAAGTGAGGTTGATTGATTTTAATAAAAAAAAAACATACAGAAAGAATTTTGGGTAAATTTCGTTTGAGGTCACTCAACTTTGTCATTTGTCACGAATTAGTCACTCAAGTTTGATTTGTCTCTTTTTAGTCACTCAACTTTATCATTTGTCTCAATCAATCACTTTATATTTTTCCGTCCAAAATGCTAACGGAATATTCTCATTCCGTCCAAAATATTAACGGAATATACTAGTTCTGTCCAAAATACTAATGGAATGAGAATATTCCATCCAAAATACTAACGGAATGAGAATATTCCGTTAGTATTTTGGACGGAAAAATATAAAGTGACTTGATTGGAACAAATGACAAAGTTGAGTGACTAAAAAATAACAAATTAAAATTGAATGACCAATTCGTGACAAATGACAAAGTTGAGTAACCTCCAGCAAAATTTACCCAAGAATTTTGCACAAGAGAGAGGTGCGTGGACCCCAAAAAATTTGATTTTAAAGTTCACGAGTAAAGCGTTGCTGAAATTAAAATTAAGTCAATTTCAAAATGGCTGATCAGAACAACTGTGATTAATATTTTTTTAATTACATCGATGCAGGTGTTGATCCGCAAGATTTACAAAATATAGAAACCATTAGAAAAAACACATAAATCTATAAGAAGAACATTGCTTCATCACAAATTCATCATTCAGATCCAAAGCTCCAAGCACAATCTCTCCATCAGACTGTTAATTTCCTTGAATTAAAAAGTTCAACAAAAATGGCATTGACTCCTCTTCCTCTAGAAATCATGGAGACATCCAGGGTGGCTCCGCCACCGGGCACCACACCCGACCGCGCATCTCTCCAGTTCACCTTCTTGGACGTCTACTTGATACCTCTACCTCCAGTTGAGCGGCTTTTCTTCTATCCGTACCGTCACCCCACCGTGCATTTCCAGTCCTCTTATCTCCCCTCCCTCAAGAATTCTCTCTCACTCGCACTCGCAACATACTACCCCTAGCTGGCGGTTACCGTCAAAAGCCAGGCACCGACAACGAGCTTGAGCATTACTATAAAGAAGGTAATGGCGTGTCTTTCACTATGGCAGAGTGCGTTGACGGACGGTTTGAAGATCTTGCGAGCGATCATGAACATGATGTATCACAGCTAGATTGCTTAGTCCCACTATTACATACATCAAAGGAAGACGAGGAGCCGCAACCAGTTTTGGCTGTGCAGGTGACTGTCTTTCTCGAGCAGGGTATAGTTATTGGGACATCGGTGCATCACACAGTATGTGATGGATCGACCTCCATGCAATTCATGCACACCTGGGCTGAGACATGTTTGTCGGGAGCACTGTCGACTTCTCGGAGTCCGGTTTTCGATCGATCATTAGTTTCTAATCCTTCTAACCTCTATACATTTTTCTACAATGAAAGGAAAAGTTTTCTTAAATCTGCACCTAAAGATGTCTTCAAGCCTCATCCCGACCTCATCATTGCCACATTCACATTTGGGCAACAACACATCCAAAGGCTGAAGCAACCAGTTTCGACCAAGGCTGAGCATAGAAAGATTGGCTCTTTCCATTGCTCGACAATAGTCGTCGCGCTCGCTTATGTTTGAGACTTTGTTTTGTTTGGGCAAAAGGCATTGACAGCAGCAAGAGAGCTTGTATGGGGATACCGGCCGATGTTAGAGCAAGGATACAACTGCCAGTTCCAACAGAGTACTTCGGGAATTGTATCACACTTTGCATGGCCTCATCTAATGTCGCCGACTTGACTCAGGATGACAAGATCAGAATGGCAGCTGAGGCCATCAGCAAAACAGTTGCAAAATCGAGCGAGAGGTTGAAATCGACTCATAGTTGGATGCGAGAGTATGGCTCTTTTACATGCGTGGCACCAGTTCTAACCGTATTCGGGTCACCAAAATTTAGAGCATATGACATCAACTTCGGATTAGGGAAGCCGACAAAGGTGGAAATCATGTCGGCAACAAAGACTGGCACCATGTCAGTGGTGGATAGCAGAGACGAGCAAGGAGGCATTGAGATCGGCATTGGATTTCCAAAGGACGAGATGGATTGCTTCAAGAAGTGCTTCTTAGATGGCCTGAAGCTTCTTTCAGAATAAATGTGCAGTTCAGTTCTATCTTCTTAAGTTCAATAATATTGTAGTTTTGTTAATTGGCCTAGATTCTAATGTTCTAGTAATTTTGAGAATATATAGCTATTGGATTTAACAGATGAATACAACTAATTGTAACTACAAAGGATCCAATCACAAGCGCACCACATTTCTCATCAAAATTAATTAAATATGAGCATCAAACAAAATTCACAGAGGTAAACTTGCTGCAAAATGAAGAAAAAGATTTATTTCTTAGATAAAAAGTTCATAGATTAAGAAAAAAGTTCCAAATATATAGAGTCAGCCCACTTTAACAAGCAATGGCAGCACCAGATTAGCAACCCATTGGTTCAACTCGTAAAATCAAAAGAGAAAATTAGTTCATTGAATAAACCTATAGTTCAATTCTAGTGCTTGGAGATAAAGAGGGATATGCATCTTTGCTTGACCAGAATTTGCCAGTAGTGAATTCATTTCTCAAGGAAAGAGGACTACTATCTAGCCTGACTCCACAACCGTAGCCTCTCGTAAGGCGGGGAGATGGACTGGAGAGAGGTTGAATCTGACTGACAAGTGGGGCCCGCTCATCTTGCTCTTCTTTTCTTTTTGCGCTGCGAGGACCTTCCTCACCTCATCTGCGAGTACTATCACATAGTCATCTTCATGTCCTGTACATAGTATATCTCCTTCATCAGTACTATGCTATCAATAGTTCTACTAGAATTTATTCATTAATTGCAACAAAAATAGTTCGTAATTACAAACTGTTCTTTTTACAAAAAAAAAACAAAATGAGAAGGGCACAACCGCATAAAGTGATACCTTGCCTACTTTTAGTTTTCATATTTACCATGTAACTAGGATAAAAAAATAAATTGTTTAGACATGTTTAGGGGTAGTATTACAGGCTTTAGGCCATATGACTAAGGATTTGGAATTAAGGACGTAGAGCTTAGGACTTTGGCCCCTACGATCTAGTAGTGTAGGTATAATATAGTTAGTATATTAATAGTATTATTACTATTATTAGTGAGTAGAACTAGGATGTTCCTAAGTTAATCAAGTTCCTTTGTGAACTCAACTCTAAAATCTATTGAATTAGCTTCAAACGACGAATCCAAACCGTTGAAATCCTTCTACCTTACGAGGTGATGCGTCTACATGCGAAAATTTTAAAATTTTAAATTAATTTTGTATAGAGTCAAGTGGTCAAAAGGCATCCAAAGATGAATGCATTTTAATTAATTTATAAGCCTTCTAATTTTGACCACTAGACTTTATACTAAATTAATTTGAAACTTTTGTAAATTAATTTGAAACTTCAAAATTTTCACATGTAGACGCATCACTCGTAAGGTAAAAGGATTTCAACGGTTTGGATTCGTTGTTTGAAACCAATCCGATAGGTTTTTGAGTTGAGTTCACAAAGGAACTTAGTGAACTTAGGAATACCCTAGTTCTACTCATTATTAGTGGAATAGTGGTACCATTATCACCAATGTTGTAAATAACGGTATGCGCTCGTCAGACGGACAGGGTACCGCCAAGCGATTATTCGGGAATAATCGGGCATAATCAGAAATAATCGGCCGATTATTCGGAAAAATTCGTGACGGTTTAGTCACCGCCAATGACTAATCGGACGATTAATCGGCTTAAACGGACGTTTTTTACAACACTAATTATTACTATTAGTACTATTATTATTTTTATTATTATTTTATTACTATCTACTTCACCTTCACCTTATGACTACAATTGGGTTTCATTTCTAACCTACCCAACTTGTTTAGGACTAAAGGCTTGGTTGTTGTTGTTGTTGTAACTAGGATAAAAAAAAAAGGTGGATCAAAGATGAACTTACAAAAAAAAAATTAGCATTCCTGAAAGGATATAGAGAAAGAATGATATACAGTAATATATGCTGAGAAAGATATGACAAGAGTACCTATATCAAACAGGGCCTTCTCCAAAGAGAACAAGTATTCCCTGTTATTCCCACAAGGCCCATTTGCTGTAGCAATTTGCCTAAATAAAATCAAAAGAATGGTAAAAAAAACAAATGAAGATATAACAATATAATGAGCCATTTTCAAAACCAAATGGGTCACAAGAAATTTTCTTTGTATGAAAGATCAACAGCATTCGCAAAAACACAATTCCAAAATGTCAACAAAGTTGTCACTGGAATTACATAGTTTTGGAATTGGCCGTATTTTAGAGAAAGTCTGTATTATCCCCTTTTCCCCTTTATACAATATTGCACAGTTTTGGGAATTGGCTATGTTTTAGAGTTATTAGCCTTTTTTTCTTTATAAAAGACTTCATCTCTTTAGTTCATTATGTTAAAGCAGCCAAAACAGCATGAATAGTACTCCAATTGAATATAAACAGAATATTTTTCCCGATTAAAATGACATTGCCATAAAAAAAACTCACACTAAAAAAGAAAAAAGAAAAAGAAATTGCGAGAGATGATACCTTGCCATTTGGTCAAGAGGGGCAGGTCCAAGATAGTATTTGTTGATGTTTCTATCTGGTGTAGACACAAATCTGCATGAAAGATGACAATTTATTGTTTCAGCTATCTCAGATTAAGAAAAACAGCAATATTGATTTACAGAGAAATTATGGGTTCTTGAAAAGTTTTGGTTCATACACTAAAACTCCTGTAATTGCTGGGCTAAGGCAAGCTCCTTCCTGCAAAAAAGAACTGTCTAATCACAAAAATAGTTTATCTTAATTTAATCGGGGAATTTCATGCATACTCCTCAAAAATCTCAAAATTACATATTTCCCCTTCTGAAATTTATAATATCATATTTACCCTTTTAAATTTCAAAATTCACAAATTTACTCAATTTAATCTTTTCTATTAAAACTCATTTTAAATTTATCATGTTCCCATTTTACCCTTTATTAAAAAAAAATATGTAGCATGTGTAAGACATATTCAGCCTTCTAATTAACTTGTTTGCGAGGACAGATGATTTATTTTCATACTTATGACACACACAAGCGTATTACCTAAATGTCACTGTGTATACGTTAGAAGTAGATAAATGGATAGTTTACCCTCACAAGGCCAATTAGGTCTTCTACACATACTACATATTTTTTATTTTCTAAAGGAAGGTATAATGGGTACTTCATAAATATAACATGAGCTTTCTATAAATTGGGTATAATTTGTCAGTTTTTAAAATTGAAAAGGGTAAATATGATATTGCAAATTTTAGAAGGGAAAGTACTCAATTCAAGATTTTTGAGGGGTATATTCTCCTAATTATTGCCCCTACTTTGTTCATTTATGTGCACACAATTGACACCTTAGAATTCATTTAAAGGTAAATTTGACGGCTTTACCTTGTAGAAATCAAGAGAGATCTTCTTGTCATACTCACATTCTCTTCTCTCCAAATACTAAAAAGCATTACAAAAAAAAAACCATTAAAACAAAAATTCAGTTTAAGAGTGCACAAATTAATAAATTTAAACAATGCAGAGGAGAAAAAAAATTATGTACCTTAATTGCTTCTGCTTCCTTCTCTGCTCCACCTCTAACACAGTACGCAACCCCCCACTATTGGATAGTAATTTCAATTAGAAGTTATTATACATTTTGAAAAAGGTTTCAAGTTTAAAGTATCGTAGTACAAATGATGATTGCTGAAATGAAAATTCATCTCTTTATAATCATAATTAAAATGTAACTATTGAGTATCTGCTTACACAAATTGCTCCCTTCTTAGCTTCAAGTGTAAGTGTTCGTGCTGGGTTTGCGGGTGTGCCCCTATGGTCTATGCATGCTACGATAAAAATAAAAATATATCATATAGTAAATGAATCATACAGAAATTTTGGGCCTAAGAAATTAAAAATTATGAAACCACTTACCAAGATCAAATACTCGTCTATAGTCCTTGATGAAACCAACTATTTTCTCATCAAAATCAAATCCTGGGTTCCACGCAAGCGACCCGTATCCAAAAACCCACAGCACCATTTCCTATTAATTATTTTCTGCACAGAGAATCAAAATCTATAATGAAAATCCAAAGCATCACAAACACATGTAGGTGGGTTTTCAACTAGGAGACACATTCGATTCAATTTTTTCACATAGTAGTAAACAGAATAACATACAAGTAAAGACTAGAACTAGAATTACACAAATATAACCTGAATGAAATAACCCAACTTCAGGGTATTGGATCCAGTAAGTCCAAACCCGCTAGACTAGCTTTTACTTCTTTAGATCCATCAGAAAATAACAAAAAAAAAAAGTTTCTACTGGATTTATCCATAAATTGAAGTAACATGAATCACAAGACAGTTGTAGAATACATGTAATTAAAATTGCTTACATTAATTAACCTCAGGTAGAACAGAGCGCTTGGAGAGAGAGATTGGGAGCTAGGGTTTGTTTTCCCTAAACCTCTCCTTCTCCCCCTCTCTCTCTTCTCTCTCTCTCTCTCTCTTTCTCCTGATGAGGTCAGTTTGGTGCTTCAGAGTTGGAGAGGTCAAAAAGGTTGAACAAAGCATTATTTATACTGAAGGGGGCAAATGGATATGCATGCACGCAAATTCCAATGACATCACATGCCTGGAACTATAATTGCTTTTACAATGTACTGTAAAATTCAGATATTAATTACAGTTTTTACTATGTACTCTAAAATTCAATGACATCACATGCCTGAGGATATTATTTTTTTTACTATTTTCTCAAATGTTCTCGACTCTTCTGTAGTTCTGTATATTTTTTTATTTTTTGGGTCATCATATTCATATGAATAATGGATATACTGGATAAAGAGAACACTTTACAGTTTATGACAGGAGCAGAGAGATCAAAATTGGGCCGGGTTGGATGGGCCCTCTTCAACGTCCGATTCTAAAGTCTGATTTATTGCTGGATTAGCGAAGTCGTTACCTGAACTCATAATAAATCTGTCTTTTCTATTTGAAATCCAATTTATCAATAGAGACATTTTATACCTTTGGTTAGTTTTTAGGGTTAGGATGTTACTGCTGTTTCTTTTTTTAGTTCTGCTCATGTTGATGCCAGCTGTTTGGTATACTTGTTGTTTGTAATAGGAGTAGGGTTAAAATGCATCGTTAGTTTTGTGCTCCAATCATGCTCCACGTTTTTTTTTCTGTTTTAAAAGTTCAAACAATCGATCCGAACCGCTCAATATGATATTCATATTAAAATGTGCTTGGAGATCAAATTTTATATTTTTTTGGAAATTTTTTACTATTTTTTTAGACAGGTACAAAATCATTGTTTTGGATGGTCCAGAATCTTCTGAAAACAGTAATTTTGTACCTATCAAAAAAAATAGTAAAAAAATTCCAAAAAATATAAAATTTGGTCACCAAGTATTAATACGAAGATGATGGTAAGTGGTTCTAATTAACTGTTCGGACTTTGAAAACGAAGATAAGAATGTGGATCATAATTGGAGTACAAAACCAATGGTGCATTTTAACCCTACTCTTGTAATAGACCTTATATTTCGACATGCTCTTAAAATGAAAACACAGCTGTGCTCCCTTTGCATATTACCCAAAATTAATATTATTCTAGATGCTTAATAAAAGATGCATCGTCAGATCCAAACTATGCTATTATTACATCAAAGGCAATTGCATATCAAGGCAACATTATTACACATCAGCTAAAAATGGAAAAGAATCTAGTTTATCAAACACAAACCCCATTAATAGTGAATAGACAAGTTTTGAGTGGTTAATTGAAAATCTGCCTGGATGAAATATAAAATCTCAGTAAATAACAGGGATTACACGGTACCGCACTTTGTCACAGTACATCTTCTAGTACTTCCCGTACCTATAAATATTGTAACATAATATCAAAATAAAATATTATAATTTTATCTGCTGTTGCATGCACAGATATTGTACCAGTAACTAGTATTACTAAAACCTGTCAGAAAGGTCCTGAGAACAAGTCCAGTGTTTGAAGAAGAGGAAAAGCAACATGTTATTATGTAATTAAAATGCATTATTGAGCATTGGAACCAGACTAAGTGTTCTGAACCCTTGATATTATGTCACAAAAAATGAAACCAAAAGGAAAAAAAAAAGTAAATTAATTAAATTAAAATTTGAAAAGATGTTTACTTTGACGAGCAGCGGTCATCATCTCTTTTGGCTCGGTCAAAGAGAAGGATTGTGAGAAAGATTACGTAGAAATATGGCAGAAACTGAAAATTGTAAAAACAAAAATTTAGTAATACATTCACATGTAAAAAAAAAGAAATAAAATCATGCGACATGATTGCCGATAACCATCAAAAAAAAAATCATGTGACATGTGAGTATGTTTGTTTTGAGGATACATACATGATTGAAAAGTGCGGGTACAGTCCAGAAAAAAGCAGCTGATATCTCTGGCACATAATGGAAATGTCGAGCAAGGCCCCACCTATTTTATTGGCAAAGCAAGAATCAATAATCACATTGAAGCCCTCATTTTGAGTTTAAATTTATGCTTATATGAAGAAATTCACCATCCAGAAGTCAAGAGAAGACTTGTTTTGGTTT
The DNA here is from genome assembly GCA_011114355.1 of Carex littledalei. Classification (NCBI taxonomy): domain Eukaryota; kingdom Viridiplantae; phylum Streptophyta; class Magnoliopsida; order Poales; family Cyperaceae; genus Carex; species Carex littledalei. The sequence continues at coordinate 15,883,465 of CM022083.1, read as the reverse complement.
CTCCTTTTGTGGTACGATAAGATGCTACTATCTGTAAACATGATTAAAACAAAACAAAAGTAATAAACTAACCGACCAAATACACTAAAGATGGTTTAAAAAAAGAAGAAGAAAACTAATGTTCTCAATTTCAGATTTTAACAAACCAAGGATTAACATATAGTTTTTATGTTTTGGTGCAAATTTTTGTTAGCCAACTGCTGTTTATGATTATTTAGAGAACTCCATGCAAAATGGATTTCTTTTTCGGGAAAAAAAATTGAAAAATAAGGGAATGATTAAAACAAAAAGTTACCTTAGAGGGAGCTTTGCCCCAGATTTTGCATTTCCCATTTGTTCGTCTAAACTCCTGGCGCTGTCTGTCACAGTCGTAGTTTATATATATGCACAGAAGTCCTGAAAGTAGTATCAATACTGCAAGCTACAAGAAGAAAAATGTCAGTCAATTAACAGTTGTAAGAGAAGTAATAAATCTATCAAGGGGTTCAATTTACTGGTTCCTTTCTTTCCAACTTTTCCTTTGTATAATCTCCAAAATTACCTAATTTATACAAGAGGAATCTATGTTCGTTCTTGCATTGTGAGGGTAAATGTGAATGTTCTGATTCTTCAAAGGTGCGAGGATATTGAAAAAATAATGTTTGATATGATGATTCCAAAATACAAAAATCTTTAAAGGGTATATAGAAAAATGTACCGGAGTACCCAGTTGCACAGGATGGTTAACCAGGTACATCCCCGGAGAGGTATAGATAGATGGAACCCACACCAAGCATCCCCAGCATATGTAAAATCCAGCTAAATTCACAGATAAAATAGTTCAAAACAAGGGTTACTAAACCTCAGTGCTAACTGCTCAGCAAACATAGGAGGGCAACAAAAAAAAAATACCATGAACTATACAATTCTTATAATTAGGAGCATTGTTGTGACTTCACACAACATGAATTAACAAACTTGCTTCCTTAATGTTTTCATTTTCTTGTAATTACTATTTCAAAGAAGGATCTTTCTGCAAGTAATGACTTATTTTATATGGAGAAAAAAAAACCCTACAAGTACAACTATTCTTTTAACTCTGGTTTTTTTTTTTCCATGCCACATTACCAAAAGATTATTATGCTTCCTAGGTCATGAGCCAAGTCCATTTATCCTTTCCAAAAAGGCTTTATACAATTTGATAAAAAGACCCAACGAATAAATAAAATAAAAAGGCACCTCGGTCATGAGCTATGTCCATGGTACACCAATAGCCAGATTCCCACCAAAAGAACTTGGTTATGTATACCAGCATCAGCACCGTATTCACCAGCATTGAGTCTGACACTTTCCCATTCATTTCATACTGGAAAGAATCGGTAAAGAAATTGGACAAGAGAACATTAATTAAGAAAAAAGACATCTGGGAAAAAAGTTGATGGTGCCAGAATTAATTTCTGTTTACAAATTATAACAAAAATAAAGATGCACATAACAATTGCAGTATTGCTCATTATTGTTTATATTTTGCTACCAAATCTGGATGAGTTGCTTTTTCTATTTTAAATGGTCTCTATTGAGGAACTAAGTATTTCAATTGAATAGACTAAGAATGGTTTGTGCTCTTTAGTTATACTGGTACATTCATATCCAGTATGCAACATCAGAATCCTGAGACCCAAAAGTTGCAATTCAACAACCAACACAGGCCATTGAGATACTAGAAAACTAGAATGCATTTTAAAATACCAGTGAAAGGTTACATACCTGTTTAATGCAATAGGTAACAGCCAGTACTGCCCAAGACATCATACCAAATCGGCAGTTTGTGAAAACTTTTATGTCAAAGTATTTTCCAATTCTAGGATACAGCTCCATTCCCTACATAAAAACAGTCATAACTACAGAGTGGCATTTCATTCTGCCAAAGGGACAAAAGTGTAATGTTTTGAGAGTCGTTTAAGCTCAGGTTACTTTTAACACTTCAAAATTACAATATTGGACTCAACTTGTCCTGTATCAAAATCCTATTTATTCTGAAGAAAGATCAATTTAGAAAGAAATTACAAAGAGAGAAAATTATAAACCTCATGAGCAATTAAAAATGAAAGACATTGAAGCGAACAAAAAATTAAAATGTAACTGAAAGAATATTATAAGAGTTACTTACCCAATAAAAATCTACAATGGGATTTCCTGAAGATCCTGAATCAGTTGAAGATGGTGCTATATGACCCTTTCAAGAAATGAGACACGAAAAGAATTAAGATAATAGTCCGATAAGTTTCTGTGTGCCTACCAAAAATCTCAAAGCCGTTATCTCCATCACAAAAAAAAACATAGGAAATAACACTGATTAACATAAAGCATGTAATATATGCACCTGTTTCTTCAAAATATTTAATATCCCTTATTTATAAATAAATCCCTCTATCTACAAGAAATATGGAGGGGGTTCCTTGAATATTTCTCTGAAGAATTTGGGGTAGGGGGTGAGGTGCTAACTTTAATATCTTGTATGGTTATGTACTTATCTCAATTTCTGAAGGGTACACATTAAAATCTGAGAGTTTTGAGGGGGGCACTTCTTTTAGACTATTATTGCCAAAAAAAAAAGGAAAAAGACAAAAGAAAAGGAAAGAAAAGGGATATACCTTGAGGTAGAGAAAAATGCAGAAAATAAAGCTACCAAAAACAAGAGCTGAATAGATCTCCCCCAAATGGTCATACACTATACTTGGATCGATTATACCAAACCTAAAACATACAAAAACCAGTTAGCATCAAATCTTAGCTTGACCCGATAAATATCAACATTTACAAACACACTTACCACCAGAGACCAAGATATGTCAACAATGTCACAACATAAGCTTGTAATCCATTTGCCTGCATCAAACAAGGTGATAATACATTATAAGTTCATATGTGAAGTTTAGCAATTAAAGGTTTTTCCCCATGTCAGTACATACCACTTCACTCACCAACACCTGGTACCGAGATCTTTTACCCTAAGTTGTCTTGAAGTTTTGTATAAGTTCACACTGGCACAGCATATCTACTGCTCTATTCAGTTGTTCAATTTTTCTTTATTTACACCTTGTAATCGACTAATTGGTAGTACCAAAGCTGACATCTACCAAAATAACTTCCAAGACAACAGAACATAACACTGACCTTGTAGACAGGTACATTTCCAGCTGGTGAAATAGGTCCCTCAAATTGTTTACCAGGAAGTGCCAACTGTAGAAATGCTTCAAATGCCCCAAAACAAGCTATTATTTTCCATGCAATAGGGGTCGGCATCGGCCATATGCTCTTTAATCCATCAATTCCATTTTGTCTTAGATACTCGAAAGTTTGCAAAATCGACCCATCAGCATGTACCATTGTATACCAACTGCACCAATTGTATCATGTCAGTGTTGGAAATATATATTTATCTTACCAAAATTTATTCTTTTTACCAAAGATAATTCTATTTGATAATAGTAACACCAGCACCGGTTAAAAGTGCAGAAATGACAACTCCTATGCAAAGGCCAGAAAAGTTGTTTGCATTGTTTATTTTTGTAAAACTCAGGTCATGAAGTTTAAAATTTTGCTCGTGGTAATATAATCACCCATGCATAAAGTGGTACTGTATTCAATTTTGGATAAAAGCAGTAAATTAGTTAAATCAAAGTTCATGCATTCCAGTCGTTCAAAATGCTCGAAATTATTTTATTTTATTTTATTTTTTGGATGTAGAAAAAAGATGAAATATGCTCGAAATTATTCGTCTAATCGAAAATTAACTAATTTGCTATTTCCCGATGCCAGATTCTGGACTATTTTCCTTACAGAACTTGATTTTCGAAAATCTTCGTAAATGGCTTCGGCCGATTACGGTGCATGAAACTCAACTAATGAATTACAAAATGCAAATAAAAATTCCAAATGGTACTGAATCCTGACGTGCTGCTATCACGAGCATTTAAGCGCTACTAAAGATCCATGCTTTTCGAAGAAATCGAAATCGAGCACAAAACAAAAAATGCTCGTAAATTAGCAAAATTAGAAAAAAAAAAAATTCGAAAAGACAATAACAATAACAGATCTCAGATGGAAAGAGAAACATGAAAGAATTAAAATGAGCAGCGGATCAGACTCACAGTAGGATAACAAAGGGCGGACATAGCGTAAGAAGAGAAATCATGGAAGTGTAGGTCAGCCATGGCGAGTGCACAGTCTCTGCCATTTCTCCTCTCTCTCTCTCTCTCTCTGAGGAAAACCTCTCTCCTAGTCTCCTCTCTCTTTCTAACAAGTCCAACTAAAGTCTGTTCATACAAACCAGTAAACAACTGGTCTCTGTTATGACAGGAATCTCTCTCTCTCTCTCTCTGTTTTTTTTAGAAATCCTCCCAGGTACCGGACAAAGGAAATATTTAGACTTATTGGATTCAGACCGTCCTTTTAACTATTACACGAATCTCAATGCACAAATAATACTGGCCCCTACGATATCCCCGAATAGGCAACGGATTAAGTTAATCTGAACCGTAAAATTGTGGAGTCCACTGTCCAATACCTGAGAGGATATTTGTCGCTCTTTTTTCCTGAAATGATATCGGGAGGCAGCTATGTCCTGTGGATTCGTTTCCCCTGTCCTGGCCGTCCGATTTGGAATCAACGGATTAAATTACATCAATACTTCGTCCTCGATAGCATCATGATCGGATCTCATTTGTTGATTTAAAATCAGACGGTCCAAATATTAAAACACCACCTAATTCATACAACGAATAATCGCAGACACGAAACCCCTCTCACCCTCCACTTGTTTCGGACTTTCGGACGGATCCGAAACAACAGAGAACAGTTCAAATCCTCACTCCATTTTTACCTAAATGGATGTATCCATTTCGCAATTTTTCTAGTCAATTAAAGCATGAGTCTTTCCAGCAGGAAATAATTCCAAAGTTATTCGTTTCTTAAGTTACATATAATTACATTCAGAGACAAATATAAAAGGTTGAAATATTAAGTTTCCATCAGCAATTTTCTATATTTAAGTTTATGCTTAAATTGTACAAAAATTTGCATTGTGTGAGGGATGCTTTACTCGGCGTGTAATGAAAATTACTAAATTAACCCTTAAATTTCTCCCGAGATGATTGAATTTTGTCTGTCATTAATTGCAAATTAACCCTTAAATTTTGATTTATTTGACTGTCCAAGAAAACAAATACCTTTGATTACATAAAAGTTTTGCTTTATTTACCGAAATTAGTTTTATTAAAGATAAGAAAATAAGAGTGAATTGATTGAAATAAATGTAAACTTCAATAATTTAAGGATAAAAATCAGTGATCAATTTATACTATTCAATAATTTATGGGTAAAAACTAACTTCATTTGAAATAAAAAAAATTACGGATAAAAATTCATATTCAAATATTTTTCTTCTAGAATGCATGCATTGCGGTTCACTGGAGAGAAGAGAAGAGAAAAGAAAACATTTGAAGAGTGATCAGTACATACACATCACCCCCGGTACCGTAATAGGGAATCGTTTACAATTACTTGATCTGGACCGTTCTTTTTAACTTAGCACGAATCTAGAAGCCCAATAATACTGCCCCCTCTGTCAGCCCGAATCTCAAACCGGCTGGGAGTTAATCTCAAACCATAAAGTGAAGGGAATCTTTTACGGTACCGGAGAGGATAGAATCCTCAGTACATAATATCCCGTCGACAGTACAGATCGGAAATAAATCTGCTGTTATTTCTTGGTAATAACAGGAACCTGTTATTCATATCCCGACCATTCAATTTTTTCTTTGCACGAATGTTAACGAAGAACTTTTTTCATGCGCAAATCTCAACAAAATCAACGGTTGGGATTATAATAACAGCAGATTGTGTGTTCTCATGTGACATGTCACGTGTTTGGCCTGGCGATAGAAAAAAATAAATACCCCACGGTGATCGCAAGGAGCAGACCAGCTGGTTTCCCTTTAACAGCTGGTTTCCCTTTAACAGTGATGCTTTTAAAAACCCACTATGCATATTGCTATGCTACACCGAGCACAATAAATAAGCTTGAATTAATGGATCCTGATTTGAATTTTCCAAGTTTACGATGTTTGGGATCAAACAATTATGTCTTATTTAGAGATCAAACAATTACATCTTATTTAGAGATTAAACATTTATATTCCGAGAAAGAAGAAACAATTTTCACCTTAACCTATGGACCGTTCTATGTCAAAAGCCAATCATAAACTTAAATCTGCATATATGATTAATGGAGGAGCTGTTTCATACAAGTTTAAATTCCGACTGACATCAATATGATATCTTCTTGAATGAATAAAATGCAGAATCTTGAAAAAAGATCTCAAATGCAGGATTTGTTTTATTAAATTAAGTTACCTTTTGTTTAATTTGTAAATGAGTGAGGCTAATTATTGTACTATGCATAGTGTGGATTTGTCTGTACTATGGATCAATATCTTCTATTTTTGAAGTCTAAACAGTTGATCTAAACCGTTCAATATGATTTTCATATGAAAATAATTAATGTACTTGTAGATCAAATTGTACATTTTTTTACAAAAATTACTATAATTTTTGCTAGGTAAAAATCATTTGATCTAAAAATTCTGAACCATTTAAAAGTAGTGATTTTCTACCTATCTAAATAAAAGAGTCTGGTTAGTATGATACCGGTGTCATATGATATCAACTCCAAAATTTATTGGATAGACTTCAACCGACTAATTCAAACTGTTCAAACCAATTTATTTTATAGAGTGATGTGTTTATATGCAAGAAGTAATTTCATAAAACACGTTGTGGAAACACAACAATATCCACTAAAATAGAGAAATTAATATGGAAGACACACAAGAAGTAACTACAACAAGCAATTAAGCACAAGAAAATAAAAGAGCAAAACAAGATTTTACGTGTAAACTTTTTCAAGAGAAAACCATGAGAGCGCGGTGCAAAATTACTATATTTGAAGGATTTACAAATACAAAGAAATTAACAAGCCAATAACACTCTCTCTCACACATACACTCTCTTACAATATATGCACTAATCCATGAGATTAAAAAGTGTATTTAATAGATTAAAAATGAGAGAGCAATTAAAATTTATGAAAGAGCTTGGAGAACAAACAACATAAGAGACTCACGACTTCGCTTATTATTTTCTCCGAAATTTTTAAAACTACCATCGTTAAAAAAAAAATAAACCAAAAAACCATCGTTTTTGGGAAATTTGAAATCTAACACGGCCGCAGAATGATTATGTGGCCCCAAATACTGGAGACCGCACAGGCGCGTTCTGCGGACCCATTAAACTTTGAGATATCTCATAAAGAGGGCACGCATTCATAGAACAAAAAAATATTAAAAAACTAAACAATTTGAGATATCTCATACAGATGCACGTGGTGCCTCTTTTAATTACATAAAACACCAAATAAACTAAAAAAAAACATTGCACGAAGTACATCACTAGCCATGTTGTCCTCGTTTGCTTCTTGCTCAATAGGTAAAACCAGCATTATGTAATTTCTCTTTAATAATTTCGTCTAACTTGAAAGCCATATCGGACGTCATGTGGTTTTGCCAATCCCCCACAACAGCCTTTCTGAAGAAACAATCATTACCTATTCCTTCATTTTTGTTGATGTCAAGATCTTTGAGTTTATTAAAGCTACAAAACTCTACCATCTCTTTCACTAGACCATTTTTCATCTCCTCCTCTGAGAAAGGGCATCCGATGAACTTTGCTAGCCTTATAACACCATCAATCGGATCCTTCATCATCTCTTCATACTTAAGGAACAAAACTTTCTCAGGAGAGTGCAAGCTCTTCATGTAATATTCAAGCACGTGATCCCAGACCGGACCATACGGCGTTCGACCCTCGCAAAATAATTCAAAGGCACGAGTAAAAGGAAATGGTTCCTTGAACGACCATTCAAATCTTGTGACCATGTGCCAATGGGAAACTATGACATCTTTCGGGTCTCTACAAATATAAACGATATGACATTTTGATGTCTTGATGCTCTCTGGGAGTATTGAGTATGAGAGATGAGTTCCAAGCACTCGAGGAGAAGGAAGGGTTTCGAGATACTGTTCATCTCGTGCAGCGTAGAAATATTGCATGAATGGAACACAAGCATGAGGATTGAGTTTAAGCAAAGGGTGAGACGAGAAAGTATATTTGTTTCGGTACATTATAGTGAAAGTGAGAGCTTTGAGCCAAGTTGTTCCGGATTTCGGATAACTTGCCACGATTACATCACTGGGGCGAGGATGGAAAGCCTCCTCCATTGCCATAGTGCCGTAAAGAAGCTGCTCATGTTGCCAAAAACCTTTGTAATTGCGCATGGGAAACGGCAGCCATGCTTCTTCTTTTGGGAGTGCAAGAATTAGGTCTTTGTATTTCTTATCCAGTTCTTCAATTTTTGGAACATCCTTATAAAATGGACGTGACCTTAGTAGTATTGAATCTTCTCCTTTTTCATCCTTGAGAGGATATTTGGAATTATTGTTAAGTGAAGGATCGGCCATGGGGATATATAAGGGAAGGTGTAGTTTTTTAGCCTGTTAATTCAAATGAATTTGCTATATATATGATATATATAGCACCAATTAACCTGCTGATCATACAATATTATCATACCATTAATTGTATTATTTTAAAGGGGTTGAATAAGATTTATGGTGATTCTGAATGAACCGACGATATATTAAAATAAAATTATTAGTTGGTTTCGCTTGCTATACTAAATAGAAAATTAGTGCAATATGTGCAGTGGTTGTAATCGTTGTATAATTAAGCTGTACAAGAAAAGCTAACTGTATATGCGTGTAAATAATGAAGCGCGCGTCACATCAATATGATTTCTTCTTGAACTGATATATTGATTAGAAATGAAATTTTTAGTTGGTTTTGCTAGCTATAGCTGTACTGGATAGAATAATTAAACGGGCAATTATGATCTTGTATAAGCTAGCTGTTTCAGACAACCTTACATGCATGTATATGCATTGAATTAATGAATTAAGCGAGATAGTTGTTGTCTGCATATAATTAGCTCTGTACGTAGAAAATGAGATGCCTCGCTACCTAATTAAGCCAATATATCATTGCCAGTCCTACTTGTATAGTGGTTGATCTTATGAAAATAATAATAATAATTACATTAATCAAATGCATACAGGCGTATGGTCTTTTTCTGCATATATGATTAAGGGAGGAGCTGTTTCATGCAAGCTTACATGTATATATGCGTTTAATTAATGAAGCGAGATGAGGCCGACTGACAATATCAATATGATTTCTTCTTGAATGAATAAAATGCAGAATCTTGAAAAAATATCTCAAATGCAGGTTTTGTTTTATTAAATTAAGTTACCTTTTGTTTAATTTGTAAATGAGTGAGGCTAACTATTGTACTATGCATAGTGCGGATTTGTCTGTACTATGGATCAATATCATCTATATTTAAAGTCTAAACAGTTAATCTGAACAGTTCAATATGATCTTCATATGAAAATGTACTTGTAGATCAAATTTTATATTTTTTACAAAAATTACTATAATTTTTGCTAGGTAGAAAATCACTTGATCTAAAAAGTCTGAACCATTCAAAAGTAGTGATTTTCTACCTATCTAAAGAAAAGAGTCTGGCTAGTATGATACCGGTGTCATATGATACCAACTCTAAAATTTATTGAATAGACTTCAAATGGCTAATTTAAACTGTTCAAACCAATTTATTTTATAGAGTGATGTCTTTATATTCAAGAAGTGATTTTGTAAAACACGTTGCGGACACACAACAATATCCACTCAAATAGAGAAATTAATATGGAAGACACACAAGAAGTAACTACAACAAGCAATTAAACACAAGAAAATAAAAGAGCAAAACAAGATTTTACGTGTAAACTTTTTCAAGAAAAAACCATGAGAGAGCGGTGCAAAATCACTATATTTGAAGTATTTACAAATACAAGGAGATTAACAAGCTAATAACACTCTCTCATACACACTCTCGTACAATATATGCACTAATCCATGAGATTAACAAGAGTATTTAATAGATTAAAGACGAGAGAGCAATTAAAATTCATAAAAGAGCTTGGAGAAGAAACAACATAAGAGACTCACGACTTCGCTTATTATTTTCTCTCTCAATTTTCTTTCTATTTGTAAATTCATTAATCCGTAAAAGCTACATGGGCCGAAAAGCCCATTTGGTCTCTTCGGCTCCCCATCAACAGTATGAAGACAAAATTCCGCTTGATCTCATAAGCACCATACTCCAATCAGAGAAGAAAATTAGTTACGTCGTTACTAGTTACATCACATCATGACACGTCACGCCACGTGTGTTGATCACGTGACGTACTCACGTGCCGCGTGACGTGACTCACGTGTTGCGTGACGTGACTCACGTGTCGCGTGACGTGATCCACGTGTCGCGTGACGTGACTATTTTTCATTACTGTAAAAGATTCCCTTCACTTTACTGTTTGAGATTAACTCTCAACCGCTTTGAGATTCGGGCTAGCGCAGGGGCAGTATTATTGGGCTTTGAGAATCGTGCCAAGTTAAAAATAACGGTCCAGATCCAATAATTGTAAAAGATTCCCTATTACGGTACCGGAGAGGATATTTGTCCATTGATCCTCTTCCTCCTAAAATTAACATACAAAAGAGATGGAAATAGAGAGAGAGAGAGATTGTAAGGAAAGGAAATGGAGCAACAAAAGAGAAAAGAGGAAGCATCTCAGGTGCGTCAATGTCCGTCCGAGAGCGCATCGAAGCTTAATCCGACGGTTGCGAAGGTGCTGCGGGAAGCCATCACTAACAGGGGAGATGATGAAAAGGGAAAGGAAGGAGAGAGCAAGGAGGGATCCTCTGCGGATGAGGTTCTTGTATACGCTCGTGCGGTGAATCATGTCGATTCCTCTCTGGAATGATTTTTGTATTAGTTCTTTTTTTTTTTATGGATTTTGTATGAGTCTAGTTTAAATTATCTGAATAAGTTTTGTTTATCACCTTTACTCTCAGATTAGATGAACTTCTTTTTTTGTGTTGACAATTGTTGATTTATTCGTTTTCGTCCCTAAGATTACGCAAATTAACTGTTTCTGACAAAGAAAAAAAATATACGAATTTACATTTCTGACAAAGGAGGCCAGTTTTTTTAAAAATAAAAAATTGGCAGAGTACAATTTGTTCTCAAATTGTAAAAATTCAGTATGAACTATTTGATTGCAAATAATGGCAATAATTGTGCAAATTACAAACATTTTTTTAACTAAGATCAGTACAATAAAACATGATTGGAGCAATTGTGGCTCATAATGCATCTATCTGACAATAATTACTTTGAGAAATGATCACTTCATAATAATCATTTTACATTAATACACTAGCACAATCTATATGACAAAACATGGCAATTATTTCATACATGAAATCCTCAAAACTTAAAAAAAAAAAAAAAAAAAAAATTGATCCTTAACTCTTATTTGTACTAACTTAATCATTAGATATACTATTTTTTTTTCAAGGAGGAGTTTAATTCTTTTGACTAAGTTTGAGGATTCAAATCTAGTTATCTCCTATTCTTTACAAACATGGCCACTATGGCTAGAGATTTCATCTCATCCCTCAACAAGGCGGTTGCACAAGGAGCAGCGAAGCGTGCGGCGGCGGCCAGAGAAGCAAACTGGTACAAAGCACAGACGGCACGCCCGCTTCACATCAGCACCGATAATTGGGCCGCCGCAATACGGGCAGCTACCCGGGGCCTGCCATGTCGCAATTACTTGTTCTTCCTGGTCACAAACCCACACAAGACACATCCTACAGCGTACAGACCTTGTATCTCTTTCTCTCTCTTTATGTGTTTGTTATTAGTAGTGTGAAATGGAGATGGAGGTGTGTTGATGGTGAAGAGGAGGAAAGAAGAATTGGATTTCTCTCTCTCTCTTTATGTGTTTGTTATTAGTAGTGTGAAATGGAAATGGCGGTGTTTAGGGTGAAGAGGAGGAAAGAAGAATTGGATTCCAAGGAAGATGACATCAGAAGGAAGGTGCTGGGGCTATCTTGAATTGCCGACATATTTATTAATATCCAAAGTTTAATAGAAATTAATATTTATGTTCTGAATTCTGGGCGTCAAAAATGTCCAAGCCGCCACAAAATAGCAGGCTTACTTTTTTTTTTTTTTTTAAAACCCGTATTTTACTCTATATATATTCCGATATGGTACTGAGGTGCCGCATGATGAAGAGGCTAGTGGTAGCGGGTCTCATACGCAGCCTATCTTTGGGGCTGGGTTCGCCGCATAATTTTCGGTACACCTCCGCCATTACTGACAGTCTACACGGGTGATGACAGATGGGATATCACCGAGCAGATACTCAGGTCCGTCGATGCTGTGTGGTGACCGAGAGAGATAGAGCATGGCCGCGCGAGCGCCGGATGAACACCGGAGTACCGCCTCAGCAATGGTCCCCCTCTCTGTTTTAGTCGTATCGTCGCTAGTTTTGTACTATTTATGTTTGATATATTTGTATTATATTATATTTAGGTTCTTTTGTATGTGTACTTTTATGATACTATTTTTATTTTTTTTAGATAAAATAAATTATCATGATAATGCTAAATAAAAAATATTACAACATTAAAATAATAGTACAACATAAAAAATAAACAGAAAAATATTTAAAACAATTGAATAAGTGCATTAAACAACAAAAATAAGCTTTAAAATTAAAGGCACACCAATTGACGCATCCCGAAATACATTGAGTCGGTGTGAGTGACACAAGTACTCAGAAAAATAATTAAGAAAATAATATTACAATACAATAACAAAATAAAATTACACTATATACAAGAAGAAAATAATTTGTGTAAAAAAAAAACGAGTAAGCCGGCCATTCGTAAGCCGGCCATTTTGTAGCCGGCTTGGGCATTTTTGGCGAATACCCAGAATTCTGGGATAAATATTAATTTCTATTAAACTTTGGATATTAATAAAAATGTCGGCTTAAATTGTCTGTTGGGATTTTTTATTATTGGTCCCTGCATAATCCCATTTTTATGTTGGGGACCTTTACTTGACAAATTTTGAATACTATCCATATCCAGAACCTTCTTCTAATATCTTCTTTTCTGATGAACACAACATGCCAACATTAGTATAAAAACTGGTATTTTTTCTTTTCTTTTTTTTTTTGAAAGGTTTTAATGAAAATTTGACTTCTTTTGATTAATTTTTATTTACTAAAATGAAAATTTGACTTCTTTGCACTTGTTATTAAAGGAAGAGAAAACATAAGATTGATATTTTGCTTAAGCAAAGAGATAATAGAGGGGCATGCATGTATGCGGCTAAGTTCTTCACAATTAGGCCATTAACTTACTGTTAACTTCCTATCCAGAGGTTTATAATGCAAGCAAAAATACACATACCAAAAACAAACAAACAAATTGAACTGACCTCATCATCATTGCTAATGAAGGATATGTAGAAAATTCAAGTCAAAAAATACATGTAGCTGCAAACAAAAAATGAATAGTAGTTGCGCAATTATTATTCTCTTTTGCAAAATGCAGCCAACTTAGTTAAAAATGCTTTCCGGATTGTGTGCCTCTATATCAACATGCCGTACGCCCGGTACGAGATTTTGTATCTCTGACTCAAGCCGATCAACTTCAAACCCCAATGCCTCCACCACATCCTCACCTTTAATTAGTCCAAATAAAATTTAGTAAGAAGATAGATATAACCAAATTAAGAAAATGCTTTGAAGCTTCTAGTGATGGTACTTGTGTATTGCAGATCATTCATTTTAACAGTAATATTTTGGTTGATAATTGCAGAATAAAAAATTAAGAAAATGCGAGAAATATTACAACAACATTGTTCATGAGAGGCAATAAGAAGATTATTAAAATAATATTCACAAAGCCCCTTTGAGAATGTTAGGTTTTTTTAACATACCCCTAAAATATACTTTTCTTCATACCAACTCAGGTGTATTTGAGAAGTTCGACACTCAGGTGTATTTTTTTGGCAAATGACCATTCTAATTTGTATGGCATTTTTATCCTAATTTGGATTTAGTTTGATTACACAGGATTTAGAGATGATGTTTTCAATTGCTGTGATGCAACTTTAACTATAAAAAACTGGAGAACAACAGCAGGCTCCAGGAAAAATGGTGCTATTTTTCATTAGGGACTAAGTAGAGAAAAACATTATTTCTAGGGGGTCTTTTGAAATTAATCCTTTATACATACCATAGTTAGCCATGACTCTCAGTAGAGCAGAATCATCTTCAGACTTGGCTGCCTCTCGAAACTGTTTAATTTAAAAAATATATATATTCATCAACACACAAACATAAATTATGGCTAGTCATTGCAAAATAGGATTTAGTAAAAGTAGATACAAACAATAGGAAAAATTCATAAAACAAGTAACGCACATGTATTGTATCACTGTTAATCCAGATTCATGCAATTAGAAGCATTATCAGTAAGAACAATGGTTTATAAGTTTAAAAAAATTGGCTGAAGTTTAAAAAAATAAAAGAATAAAATCAAAATTACCTGTTTAGCCCATTCTCCTCGTCCTGTTCTCTGCAAGTAATTTTGAACCACTACAACTCCATTGAAATCTGCCCAACAAATAATATATCTATTAAACTACTATAATTCCTGTATGGTTCTTAAAAATATCGAGGAGCAGTTGTAAAAGATGTACCTATCTCAGCTTTGAACCTGAAAAAACCAGGACCAATGACCTCACTCTTGCAATCATACAGAGAATCTACAACCTTTATAAAGACAGTGAAAAAGTACTTCAAAAATAATTTTAAAAGTAATTTGAGCATATCGGTAGCTCTTGTTTTTTATATTATTTCTAATAAAAGGCCAACCGACACAATGAAAGACTTGAATACAAGCAGAGTTTTTTTTTTTTAACAAATCATGGGGCATTTTTGCATAAGGTTTCTCTTATTTTAATTGAGATACAACAAAGAATAAAATTATACCGGATCGGACTTGAGAAATTGAAGAAGCTTCTCCATGTCGTGATCATCCATTGCTCGGCCAATCAAAGCATGTCTATTTCTTTGAATTAGAAATATTGCTACCTGTATATATATGTCAATAAAGAAGGACTTAATTCATATTTTAAGGAACCAAGAGCAAAATATGAAAATATTCTGGCAGAGATCCCTTTTTTCTTACAAGTTTTTTAAGTACGTGTGCTCATCATACTACTGAATCAACTAAGTAGACTGACAAAACCATAGAAGCAGAGGGGAACCAAATTTCAATCAACTCAGAAAGTATTAAAAAAAAGGAATGTAAGATAAAGATGAAGAACCATACAAGCCCAAGTAAATTGCCAACAACAATAGAACCAATGGGGTCATAAATAGGGTTCCCTGTGACTTGTACCGCCACAAGAGACGCCGCAGCTATAGCTAGACCAGCACATGCCGCACCATCCTACAAATTCAAACAGTTTCAGAATGTAGTAATAAGCATTATATAAAAGAGTGAGGCTAAGATACTATGCATAGAGCACCTCGCTCCTTACTATGGATCTATATCTCTATTTCCTAAGTTCAAATAGTCGATCTGAACCGTACAACATGATCTCCATATGAAAATGTATTTGCATGCTAAATTCTGCATTTTTTAGATTTTATTTACTATTTTTTTAGATAGGTAGAAAATCACTTGATCTAAAGATTCTGGACCATCCGAAAGTAGTGATATTCTACCTATCTAAAAAAAATAGTAAAAATATTCTAAAAAATATAAAATTTGGTCTCCAAGTAAAGTTTTACATGGAGATCATGTTCAACAGTTCGGATTGACTATTTAGACTTTAAAAATGAAGATACAGATCCATAGTACGGACCAATATGCAGTGTGTATAGCACCAAAGCCTCTCTAATATAAATCTGAAAAAAAGATGTCTTTTATAAATAATCACATGTATCCAACACTTCCAGATGTGAGAGGTACAATATCAGAATAAACAAATCAAAATGCTATAGTTCCGTGGTGATAGCAACATTCTCAACAAAACTTGCTGGTATGGCACCAGTACTGGTACACGCGTAAGCTGTACCTCAGTCATAACGGCAACAGAGGTGGGGTCATGGCCGCGCCAGATATAATCCCAAACTTTCAACCCTTCGGCTGCAGCACCTTTTTTCACGGCATTTATTGCCACTAATAACGAAGCACCTAAGGAAAGAATAATAAACTCAATGAGGCCTTTTCCGGTAAACATATTGCAACTGTTGACATTTGATTTGATACATTGATGTAAGCTACCTTAGTGTTGGTTCCTAGAAAATGAATTTCTTAAGATTGTACGCAAGAAATACAAACTTCTGGAAATTTATATATGCATATCAAAAGGACTTGAAACAAGTGGTAGAGGATATGGGATATGGTGTCAAGTCAACTGACACCAGTGAGCTGTTGATTTTTCACAAAATAGGAGTTTTAGATGATTTTGTTAGACAAAATAGAAAAACTCTTCCAATTGACCACACTGATATAATATTCCAGTTCAGCACTCACTTCCAATGCAAAATTATAAAAAAAGAAATTGGTTACCCTTAGTAATGACAGAGCTAGAATGTTAGTTGAGTAAAAATAATATAAGCACAGTAATGACAGAACTGCTTATACATTAGTTCAGTAAAAGAAAAGAACTTATTACCACTAATTATGACAGAGCTAATATATTAGTTGAGTAATACAAAACAAGCACTGTTTCTGTATTTCATATAACTAACACAAATCTTCTTCTTGTGTATATGACCCTGCAACTGTTGGAATTTGCAGTTGTTCCTTGTGAAAATTTAACTACACGTATCATCCTATTACTAGACTATTTTTCTTTGGAAGACTGTTTGTGAGATAAAAGTTACCTCAGACATAGAATGAACGAAGATAGTAAAACAAATATACAACTACAATTGATCACCTTCAATAATAAAAGATCCACCGATCACTAAAGCAGCATATTGAATGTTCTCAGGTTGCTATATCTCACCAAAAAGAAAAGAGAATTAATTAGTCAAAATTTTAAATGATATAATTTTATAATTTAGAACGAAGAAAAGAATGTCTTACATGACAGTCCCATAAATTTTGCACGCCGTGCACAATAGTGGCCCCGGAACCGAGACAAAATATTCCAACAGCCGATATAAGAGACCATACAAACCTTTCCTTTGAGTAACCATATCTATTAAATAATAACAAACAAAAAAAATGCTATAAGATTAACATCATGAGGAAACTTACAGCAAGTTCATGAATAAGCACACAACAAAGGAAAAACATTTTTATACTTGACAAAATACAAATACATACGGGTGCATGGCATCTGGGGCCCGCCTTGAGCTAGACAGACCGTATGCTAGAAGGGCCTAGGAACACAGATATTATTATACATAAAAATAGTAAAAAGTAAGAAATTTTGCAACTGATAATTACTCCTTGTTTCCCTACTCTTATTTTCTAGTCTGTAATGGTGTGCGTTTGGTTCCCCTAGTGGATTTTTATGGCACGCATCCACAAAGTACCACACATTATAAAAATATTATGATTAAAAGCAAATGTTACCTGGTTTGCAAAATCGGCAATGGAGTGTATAAGCTCAGCAAGCATAACATGGCTTGAAGTTACAAGATACACCCCAAATTTTAGAGAAAATACAAGAAAATTGCACCACAGTGCAGTAGTAACTGCTCTCTGACTGGAAAAGAAAATCAAAGGCAAACAATTTATAACATAGCAGACAGATAAATTCACTTGTACACAGTTCATCTTGACCTTTTGGTGACAACAAACTGGTAAGTTTTGGTACTAGTGTTAGCACCGATCAAGGCAAGATTGACCTTCATAAAGGAGAATATTTGGCAGGGCAAGTACAAAACTGATTAGAACTGGTATTTAATATGGTAGAATCATGCTAGGAGTGTACCAATTTGATATGTTCCTCAATTTTTAACATGTTCTCATTTTAATTTATTTCGTAAACACACCAGCAATTGGAATCGGTATGTGCATAAGCAAACCAGCACTATTGTTGGTGGAGTATGTTGTCATTTTATCATTATATAATTAATTAACATGTTCTAGGATACTGAGTCAAGAACAATACACAAAGTATAAGAAATAATCAATAGTGAGCCTGATAAGGTACCTGCTCTCGTCATCAAAAGCAGCTTTCTTTACCTTGCCAACACGAAGCGCATAACCTACAATTCAAAACTGAATAATATCATATGACCAAATATAAGTCAAATTAATATACCAATTAATAAAGATATTTCCTTTGAAATAAATAATTGCAGTCTAGTTTACAGACTGTTTAACCAGTTTGATATCAAATTTTGAGAGAGAGAGAACAAAACTTTTCTACTTTTGAAAGCCCCAGAATAATAGTCCCTTGATTTAACATCTAATTAAGATATCCATCAATAAATTTTACTCCAAACAAAAGGTGCAATCACAATACCAGAGTCCAGCTATTACAACTTTTCTGGAATATCCACTGGAACAAGTTGAAATTGCTCACATTATTCTCACCTTACAACAAATTAAGATATAAACAAGGCATATTCTTGACAGAAATCAGGAATAACAACAACAAAACTTTCTTACTTCTAGTGAAGGATAAATGTGACCCAGAAGAGCCAGTTCCTCTATAGGGAAGCAATTGACCCCTGTACTGAGAAGTGCCAAAGGGAGGTATGAAATCATGAGGTCTGACAAGGTGGGTCCCGCTGGAAGTGGGTGTCTCTGTCTGTTGCCTTTCTTTCCGATCGTCCTCTGGTAACAGCTCCACTTGTCTGGGGCGAGAGAGGAGGTGAGAGGAGGAAGGGAGCGAGCGAGATATGGAGAGAGAAGAGAAGAGGAGGAGGCGGAGGGGGGAAGAGCGAGAGACGAGCATTTATGGCAATTGTTGTTTTGGTGCTTCCATTCAAGGGTTTTTAGAGAGAATTTCTATCTCCGAGGTTTTTACCTCTTTCAATGGGTCTTTTTGCTTTACTGGTCGGAAAGGAATATTCTCACGGCTTCAGTTCATGTTTTGCTGCTTGAATTTGGAAGGGAAAAGGGATAATTTTCTTGGAGGTCCCTGGATTTGTTTGGTATCACAGGTTATTCCCTATATTTTAATTCCTCTCTCGTAAGTAGGGCTGTACAAAAAATTCGTAGTTCGTAATTCGATTCGAGTTTGATTCGAAAATTTTCGTAAAAAGTTCAATTCGAAATTGAGTTCGTTCGAAATTAATTCAAATCAAACTTAGTTCGAAATTAATTCAAACCAAACTCAAACTGGACCTAGTTCGTTCGAAATAGGTTCGCAAACCAAACTTAGTTCGAAATTAACTCAAACGTGAACCGTTGATTTCCGCTGATAATGAACTTTAATGTTTTATTTAGAATAATATTTGAGTTTGTAATAATTCTAAGACTTTGGTGATTGTTCTGTACTTCTATTGATATTTAAATTGTACTTTGAATACTTTGGATATTTGAAAACTTTGGTGATGTTGCTCCCGTTGGCTATTTGGAAAACTTTGGATTCTGTGATTGTACTGAATTTTGGTGTTTGATATAAATTTTGGTATTTGTAATGAACTTTGATAAAAACTTTGGTGTACTGTGTAATTAGAATTCAGAATGCCTGAGTTTTTATTGAAGTGTTGTAATTTCGAACTATGGCCCAGCCATAAGTCATAACTCGTAAGTCGTAACAAAGTTCGTAAAAGTTCGAAATTGAGTTCGTAAAAAATTCGATTCGAAATTGAGTTCGTTCGAAATTAATTCAAACCAAACTTAGTTCAAAATTAATTCAAACCAAACTCAAACTGGAGGTAAGTTCGATTCGGTTCGGTTCGTTTGCAGCCCTACTCGTAAGCCACTAAATAGGATAGGATTGTAGTTTATTTTATTTTCTATCAAATCATTGCATCACTCTTTTCTTTTCCAAAACCAACAAAGTGCCGAGTTGTTACTGTCTGTATTAACAAAAAATATGTTCACAGCAGTAAAAATTATTCATATAAAAAAGAAGATGGTTCAAATGCCTCTATTTTTTCGCTATCATTATGTTTTATTTTTTAATTTCAAAAAATTATAACTTAAATGTCAGAATAAAATTATTACTATGATCTATATTATGTTCTTTACATATACATAAAAAATTATCTTTTTTTTATTTTGTTCATATATGAGTCATTAATTTAAAAAATCAATGTCCAAAAATTATCTACATCATTATATTTTTACAATGTCTTAATATCAATTAAAACATGGTCGAAATGTCATTATTTCGTACGCATTCACAAAAATGATATAAACATGTCAACAGTTTATTTTTCATATTGGAATTTTACATTTTAAGTTATTTAAAATTTTAAAAATGAATTAGATATTCAATTATTATATATGAGTCATTTTAAGTTCGAACTTGGTTCAGTTCAACTTGGTCCGTTAATGAGCTAATATATATGGATCATGATTATATGTTGATTTAATCTAAAACCGTTGATATATTAGAATTAGACACTATTCCGGCTCAGCTCAAAAGTTAAAAATAAGTATTAGGAAGCTGATATGAGTACCAGCACTCCAGTACCCGCATTGTATCAGCAACTTAACTGTCATATTTCTGACGATCTGTGAGGAATTTTGCGAATCTAAAACCACGAACATCTTTTACGTAATTTTCTCTTTCAAATGAAATCCATGATGATGTAATTTCGAGCTCGTCTTCACGCAAGGATTATACATATACTTGCAAGTACTTTTTTACAATATTACATCTGAAAGTATTAACATAAAGTATTGTAAGTATTTATACCTATAAAGTCGATTATTTTTGTTAGAGGAAGGTTGACACAGAGACTATTAGGGAATGTTGATGGGGGGATACGAGGTCCCTACTACTTCATTAGAGGAAGGTTGACGCGGGAACAATTAGGGGACTGAAAAAGATGATGATCATATCAAGTTACGCATGCAAGTATTTATATCTTATTTTGCAAATATTAATATTTTATGCTCCAATTATTTATACCTACGAAGGTTGACGTGGAGATGAGTGTGGAGACCGGGAAAAGAGGACCATATAATTAGTGGGGACCATAGTACAACCTTCATCTAATTAGTGGGGACCGTAGTACAACATTCTTCTATTATTGCTGCAGATACAATGCGAATACTGGAGTGGGAAATTGAAATAATTATTCTAAGTATTATTGTTTCCAGTTTCCACAGCTAAGAAGATAATTATTAAAAAAAAAAAAAGTCAAAAGACAGATCAACACAATTGAGCGAAAAATGGAGAAAACTTGTCGACGTGGCATGGCTGGGAGGCCAGATGTCTTCCCCCTCTTTTTAGAAGGTATTTATTAGGCTAAGAATAAGTGTTATTGTTTCCACAGCTGAGATATTGATTTTGCTTGGATTAGAATCATTAGGTCGGCAACTGGGTCGCTTGAACCGGTTTGGCTCGACCGGTTTGCCTTTTAATTTTGTCCTTTTCTCCATTAGTGCTTGTAAGTACTTTTTGCACTTACATCCCTTACATTTTGGAAATATATTATTTGTTTTAAGTTGGGCTAATATGAAGATTTGATATATAGGATTATTTGTCAACAACTTACAATAAATTGGAATTGGAATTGAAATTGAATTTTTTTTTCCAAAGAGTTATGGACAAATTTTATTCAAAATCCGAACTAAACCGTCTGATTTGCTCCAAAAGTTGTGTGAACATATTTAAAACTTAATATAATTAAACAGTCCTGTGAATATATGTAGAGAAAATTTAGTAATTAACCTGATACGTCCTATCTCGAAGAGAGTAGGCCGTATGAGAAGTGGATTGGGCTAAGTTCGTCCTGCCAAAGGGTGACAGGCCGAAGTATGGACCGAGTTGAGAACTCGAGGAGGTTTGGAGATATTCGGACTATAACCTATGCGATATCTCTCTTAGCAAAGGATTCGATTCCTGTTTAATGGGATTTTCTGCCTTATATAGCATGTCCATAACCGCCATCCCGAGCGGTTATGGGGGACTTGGGCAGTTATGCAAACTGTATCGGTGGTATCCCGCACGGAGGCGGTTCAAGCCATTTTCGGGCTGAGCCTTATGAGGCGTTTATTGGGCCCTGTTTAAACAGAGCTTGGGCTTTTCGTATTGATTCCGAGTTGGCCTGTTAAGGAGGTTCAAATCTCGAATATTTCATGGTCCGTAAAGAGTAAGTTAAAGAGCCTGTAAAACATGACCCTATCATAACCAAAATATTAAATTAGTCCACTCATTCATTTTTTTTCATTTGGGAGTACTTTTTTCTCCATCACTGGAGAATACTGCTAGGTGACACAATTTGGATTACAAGGGGGATGATTCAAGTTAAATAAGATAAATTTGAGAAAAAGTTAAAAAATATATTGTTTTCATCCATTTGATTTTGATCCGGTGGCCAAAATAAAACTTAACTTTACAATTAATTTTGGAATCAGAATATTACTTTTACAATTTTTTCTCAAAAAATATAGTAAGATTGGCATGATTTTACAAAAAAATTGCACGCTCGTCAATAAATTGATGCATGAAATTTTATTACCTCAAAACTATCAAAGTCTTAACTAATGATCTTGGACATAATGAATTTCACATTTATGATTTTTTGACATAAATATATGAGTAGAATTAGGGTGTTTTTAATTTTTTAAACGTTTTTTTTACCACTTGACTCTATACAAAATTAATTTGAAAATTTAAAATTTTTGTATTTGAACACATCACTCGTATGGTAGATGGGTTTCAATGGTTCAGAGTCGTTATATAAAGCCAATCCGATAGGTTTTTAGAATTGAGTTTACAAATGAACTGATGAACTTAAGAACACCCTAGTTCTACTCTAAATATGGATATGTTTGGATGTATCAATAATAGGGGCTATTCGAAATAGCAATTGTATCCAGATAACATTTTTGCTATTCGGAATAAGCTAGAATAACTGTTATTATCTATTCCTTGCAAATATTAGAATAACTACTATTCGGAACTGTGAAAAGAGAGAAAAAAAATACTTCATTCTTGGATTTTCGTCAACACAGTCCCGAAATGACAAAGTTTACACCATTTCTGACATCTCCACATTGTGACAATTCATTTGAGATCCCACTTACCTATCTTTTCTCTTAATTAGCACCTTATTAACAATATTATTTCTCAATTAAAGTTGATCACTATTCCGAATGTATAATCCAAAAAACATTTTTACTAATCCGAATAGCATTATTTTCATGAAAAATCACTATTTTTCTCTATTATCATTTATTAATCTCAAATTTTCAATATTTCAGTAACAATAGCTTGTAATTTTCGTTTGCTATTTGAGTTTTAATTATATATGTCAAATAATTTTTTAGTATAAAATAATAGGCGCACGCCGCACTCACATATCTTTCAAAATTTTCAAATTCAACCCAAATTTTGTTGAAATTTGACATCTGAATCTTCACTATAGATATTATGCCACTGCAATTAGGCCAAATTATCAGTATACTTACATTTTTTTTTTCTTTTTGGAATATAAATGTCTCCATAATATAGTTATTTGCTTAGAATAAAAAAAATGAGTATAATTATTTTGAGGTTTCCTGAGGTTTGCAAAGACAAAAAAGTCTTAAGTTTAATACTCTTTAATCATTGAAAAAATTGAGTATAATTATTTTGAGTTTGATAAATTATTTCTTAATTTTGTCCAATTTATATGGATATCTAGACAATATTTTTTAAATTCATATTTGCAAACTAATATATACCTAATGAGCGAACCTAACTGTTTGATATTATTATTGACACATTAAAACAATTTTCAGGGATATATTTGGGAAGTTCATATTTAAAGAGGTATTTGTGAAAAGTCCCAGGAAAAAAGAAAAGGAGAAATGATGGGGAGAGTACAGATCCTCTGCGGTAACTCAAACTTTGGTTTTTGATCTGGACCGTACAATCAAAATCCGGGACATACCGGTCCGACGTGGAACGCAACAGAACCTTTAATATTCGTGCTTAGGCAGATCGGACGGTGAAGATCTAATCATAAAATTTGAGTTAACTGAGTGATATGAATTCATGGTGGGGAAGGAAGAACACAAAGCAACAATTGGTTGGTCCTCCATTAAACTAACATAGAAGAGGAAAAAGAGGAAAGCTCAAAACAAACAATATAAACGAAAGAGAAGAAAAGAGCCTCGTGGCAAAACGATCGAAGGAGAGAGAGAGAGGGGGGAGACAGAGAGAGATAGAGAGAGGGAAGAGATCTCCGGCGAGGGGGCGGAGCCGGGCGGCGATTGTGTTTTGATCGCCGTGGATTGCGGTCATTTGCGGATTACAACCCTCTCAAAAGTCTGGAATCGCACATTGGATCATGTGGCTGTTCTGGCGAGCCAGGAATCGATTCTCTCTCGATGAACTCAGGTTATTTTCTCGATTTTCTTCTTCTTCAGTTAGATTTTGCTTGGATGCCCTTGGAAATCAGATTTACCATCGCAAGCTTGTCTGAAATTCCTTGATTGGGATTTCTTCTATTGGCCTGTGGCTTGAAAAAAAGTTATATTTGCGTTGAAAGTTCATGAACAGTTAGACCTCGATGAGTGCATCAGAAAGTTAGAAATTGGAACTTTATCCTTAGTAAATTTCAGTCTTACCTTCTGGCAAAGTAAACGACTGGCCATTTTGATTGGATCTAATTAGTATACCATGACCTCTGTGTCAGTATCTAATCTTACCAGTACTGGTGCCAACACCAAAGTATATCTGGTCATGTTGCCTGGCATGTTGTTTGTTTGGGCATAAGGTAGGGCAAATGACTTTTTGGGTATTTTCTGTGGTTGGATATGCTCAAGTTTTAAAACTTTGTAACAGTATAGAGGATAATTACTTTTAAATTATTTTTATTTTTCTTCAGATATCTAACAGATCAGCTACAAAAGGTTCAAGTTGTTACCGAAGCTAATAAGGTATATACTGAAGCTAACGAGCTTCTTTCAATTATCTTAATCAAATATTCTCTACTTTATTTATTTGTGACAAACCTGCTGTCAGCCAGACCAGTTCATGTCAGGCCCTGCGTGTGCCTGTTTCGGTTTTTGGTTCATTTCTTTGGAGGTCACTAATTTTGCATGACATTTCAATCTAGTTGCTCATTTTTTAGCTTGCCCTCCACAGCCGTTGAATTTCTACTTGTTGTCCCATTTGGTAACTGTGTTTACTCCAGTAGTTAAATTATGTTAAAATAACGAACTGATTCCTTCAGATAATCTGTCCACTAGTGCATATCAACTCATGAACTTAGATTGTATAATAAAGATAACTTAATTGTGCAAAGCATGTTATTCCAGAAGCAACCTTAGGAAAGAGCTATTTGCCTTTTGAGCAATATATTCTCAGTTTAAAGCTGTCGACTTGCTAAAACTGCATCTGAGTATCTTCAGCTTTTAGGACCTACTTGCAACTCAAGACAGTTTTTCTTAATAGAGTGAATTAATTATTTTCTTATTATTCATTTATGATGTAGGATTTTTTAATAGAAGCGCTAAGGTCGATTGCAGAATTGGTGACATATGGTGATCAGCACGACCCATCCTTCTTTGAGTGAGTTGAAGCCATCCTAAATACCTAATTAGCTTTTGTTTTTATTCCTGAAGAAAAAGCCTTTACCTTATCAGATACAAAGCATTTTGTACTCTTGAAAGGGAACTCATTATAGGCACTTTTCGTGTAGAAACAATTTGACGAGAATATTCTTGGTCCCTTTGAAGGAAAAATCCTAAAGATTTTCCAAAAAGACACTTTAACGTAATGTGCATTTGCACCTATTCATTCTCATTTGGCTGGGTTTACAGATGTTTTCATATTTTTAAGGGTAAATTGGCTTCAAGATGTTGTGAATTGCTAAACTTAATTTTTACTTCTTCTCTTAGGTTTTTCATGGAGAAGCAAGTTATGGGGGAATTTGCTAGGATTTTAAGGATAAGCCGTACCCCTAGGGTTGCCTTTCAGCTATTGCAGACCATGAGCATCATGATTCAGAACTTAAAAAGCGAGAATTCCATTTGTGAGTGTAACCCTTCTGTCTTTTCAGTAAAGTTGTTGATTTGGGGCTCCGCCCTTTGTGTACCTTACTTGGTTTTTTTACCTGTATTTTCTTGTCAGGACCAGAGAATTTGTTCCAGTATTATTTCTGTTGTCTGCACTTATACTAATTATGACTGAAATAGAAATTTTTTTGTTTGACTGGTTCTTTTTTCTTACCGCAGATTACATATTTAGCAATGAACATATAAATTACCTTATAACATATCCTTTCGATTTCCAAAATGATGAGATGCTTTCATACTACATCTCCTTTGTGAGGTACATCTATTCTTGTTAACTTTTATCTTTTCCAATACAAATTTTCATGTCCTCTGAAAGGCCTTACTAGCTCTCAATGCTTCTCAAATCAAATTTGTGTCTCAATTAAGCAGCTGCAATATATCACAGCAAAAAAAAAAAAAAAGGATAAAAAAATCATGCTATCTTTTATTAGGAAACACCATGTCCTGTTAAGTACCTGGTAGCAGTGACAATACATGTGGTATTTCTTGTTTATGTTGCAAATTCTGGCATACAATTTTTGAAAGTCGTATGAAACTTTCTGAATGTGAAGATTTATGTCTGACACAGCTGGCGTATTTCTTTATATTCATTAGCTGATATTTTTCTTATCTACATGCGATGAAGGGCAATAAGCGTGAAATTGAACAAGAATACAATCTCACTACTTGTGAAGACTCAAAATGTATGTACAAAACCTGTAATTCTTCGTTATCAGCTACGCTATGATTTACCACTTATGCAAAAATACACATATTGATTGTAGGAGGAGGTGGTTTCATTTCCCTTGTATGTAGAGGCTATACAGTTTGCATTTCATGAAGAGACCATGGTCCGTACTGCTGTTCGTGCACTGACCCTAAATGTCTATCACGGTAAGTTGGTAAGCACCCATTTCCCATTTCGGTCTCTTTTTAAGATATGCTGAAGTAATTGTAAGAAATGAAATTAAAATTATTAGTAGTTTTAATGTTAATTTCATTTATCAGCAGTTGTTTTTATGATACTTGTCATTTATTAAGTTTAATTTTACTTGCTAGAATCAGTTGCATTTGATACCATAAAGGAAAACAAGGAAAAATAAATTGGAATTATTAATCAACTCCACTGTTACTAATTATTTGTGTTTATTTTCTTCAGTTGGTGATGAAACAGTAAATGCATTTGTCTCACGCCTGCCGCTTTCAGAATACTTTTCTGAAACCGTTAGACATTTTCAGAAACAATGCAGCAACTTGGATAAGTTGGTCACCCAGCTTTCTAGGTACCTTTCTTCTGAATTTTTCCTTCTTTGTGTTATGGTTGAGGAAATGGAGTTAAATAAAGTAATTGTTTTGTAGCTAAATTTATTTGGATATTGGGTTCTGGTTGCAGGTATGGATTATAGGAAATCGATAGTATGGGAACCTGATCTGTTATTACCCATTATTATTATTTTTTTAATTGTTATCCAATTTTGGTAAGGATGACGCACAACCCAACCAGCGGTATTGAACTTGGTTGTTGCATTATAAGATTATGGAATAAATTATGGTGCCTTATCCCTAGCTGGTAGCACTAAAGATTGTTGCTGTAAAATGGGGTACAGAATGGACATTATCGGTAATGCCTTAATTTGACCGATTTATATCATCAGTGTTTTTTAATGCTTAACATCTACAAATTTATGTGATATAGTACTTGCCAACAGCATATCTTGCTAATACTTTGGACAGTCAATGTGGACTTGCATGCATAAGGGTTTTTCGTTCATCTTTTTTTCTTTTTTTGTTAACTTTTAAGTGTAAAAATCACCCAGTGTATATCTAATTTAATAAAAGTATCAACAGCATTTTGTACCTGCAAATCTAATCCTTTTTTAAAATTGCAACGAAGATCCCAGCAGAGATTTTGCGTATAAAAACTTTCCACAGACAAATTAGACCTTCCATAATTCTTGCACATAACATGGTTCATTTCAAAGGTCTTGTCATCAAATAAATGAACAGTGCAGAGGCTATAGGGAACAGGGGCAGATCCAGGATTTTCGTCGTGGGGGGGGGGGGGGGGGGGGGGGACAAAAAAGTAGCGAATCGGATTTAAATAGCTAATCAGGTTTAAACCCATTAACTAATTGGATATTCGATAAAAAACAATGTTTTAACTTATATTTTCCAATGCTCTGACTTATAATTTCTGATGTTTTAACTTATAATTATAATTACCAATCATAATTCAAGAAATTTATTTTAATTTTAACCCGAATTACAAATAAGAAATTCAGAGGGGGGCAAAGTCGGTCGGAACCGATAGATCTCCATTAAAACTAAAAATACAGGGGGGGTGACTGACCCGCCCCCCCGGGTTACATGTGGGTCCGCCCCTGATAGGGAATTAGGAAAAAGATGGGAAAAGAGAAGGCCCTACATATTGATTGCCTCAGCTTTGGTTAATCAACGCTTCTTCTTTTTTAAAGAATCTTGTGATCAATTGCTAATTTGTGACAAAGTTGTCATTTGCCGTTCTCTTACAAATAAGAAATAATGGGTGGTTCTGCAAATTAACAATCGATGTCCATTTATATTTACTTATATTTTTGTAACTCCAATATGAACATTGTTTGAACCCAGCCTGTCACCAAATATTCACATTTGTTTTTTTTTTCAGCAATCCAGACTCAGCGGACTCTATTTCTGCAATCCTAGCTGCTGTGGAAGAGATAGAAGACAGCTTGTACTATTTCAGTGATGTCATGTCGTCAGGTGTGCCTGAGTTGGGACGATTAATTACCGACAATGTTCTGCAGCTGTTGGTGTTTCCACTGCTACTTCCTTCCCTGGAGTCCCATGCATGTGTAAGTATCGTTTTACCTAACTCCATTAGAATCTAGACATGCAATTTCAGATAGCCTGTAGTTTGCTGATAAATTGCTAATGCTGACCACTATGAATTTGTTTCTCGTGTTGGTACACATTGGCTCATTCCCATGGGTCTAGTATATGTGCTATATTAGTATTTACCAATTCATTCCTATTCAGTGCGGTCTGTGTACCGAGTATCAGTAAGATGCAGCTTAGTAGCAATATTTATGGCTCAATTCTTACTTATGTGGTACCTTTCTGGTACTGGTACATCTAGGAATTGAGTTGACTGGTTCCTAATGAAGATATGGTAACCCTCTGCACCATGCTAAAAATGCCCTTGTATGAGATTTAACCTTACATATACATGCAAAAAAATTTCATTTGAAGGGGAAAGAAATCATAAGCACCCGTACTGCCTTGTACTTGCTGTGCTGTGTGTTACACATATTCAAGAATAAAGATCTTGCTAGTACAGTTGCCGCCACACTATTTTATCCTCCTGAATGCTTCTGCCGAAAGACCCTTGGAGAAGCCTTAGAAACTGAAATGCCAAATGGATGCTGTTCCTGTTCTGTCCAATACCAAGTAGATATGGAATCCTCCAGCCAATCTTTGCCTGACCACACTGCTACTAGTAATGGTGCTTCCAAAATCACATTGAGGTATTCATAATCAGAACATTTTATTTTTAGTCGTGTAATTAGAAAAACAATAATATATTCATCTAATCTGGTTATCAGGGAGATGTTGCTATTATATTTAACAAAAGGAGATGATATGCAAGCATTGGGTTCTTTGAGTTTGTTCGCCACCTTATTGCAAACTAAAGGTATATTTGTGTCTCAATAGATTTGTATACATTTACATCTTTGTAAGAAACTATCATCTGCTCCTGAAAAGTTAAGACATGCCAGCGGAGAGTGCAGATATTTCTTTAAATGTAACCCCTTTTATCTTTTATTTTCTCTCCACTGAAGACATCAAAGATGGAGGGAATAGTTCAGGGACTTTACTCTTTTCTGATGACATTAGAGAAGAGGGGCATAGTGATATATATAATATGTTTTGTAGGGTTACAGGAGATGCTTTCTTTTTCTATATTTGCAATGTAAAACTTTTCCGTTGTTGTAGAGCTTGACGAATCAATGCTGGATGGTCTTGGCATTCTTCCCCAAAGAAAGCAGCATAAAAAGCTTTTATTGGTGAGCTGCCTTTATTTGCATAGCAATTAGTTTTACCAGCACCAGGCCTGATTGGTTTGGTATGGACCCAGTTTTGGGTAGTACTGGATAGGTCTAAGTTCTATTAAAAACGAACCTGACTCTATTAATTGATGCAAGTCTAATTTATTTGGTATCACCATACTCAAGTGCACCATGTAGACATGTTTTTCTCTCATTTCTTTCAGATATAAATTCACAAAAAAAAATTGTAGTTATTTATTTTTTCTGTTTATTGGAACAAACAATCATACAGCAAGCATTAGTAGGAGAAGATTATGGAGAGGAGCAATTATTTTCTAGAAGACTGACGACGTGTACAGACCTCGATTCCTCCTTGCAGAAACTTGAGGTAATACAGTTAAGAACAAACAACAAATTGTCTGAGGTATTGTTTTAAAATACAAAAGAAAAAAAATTAAGAGTTTCTGATAATGAATTGTAATGTGAACAAGGTCTTTGGGTTAGTTATCTCCTCAGAAAGCTGAATAAAATTTGATATAGCATGCCTTAGTTGTTAGTGACACATAAGGCTCCTACCAAAGACATTTTAGTTTACTAACTATTGTTATTATTATTATAATTTGTAGGAGCAATATGGGATAAGATATGAGCGTACTGAGTATTCAGTGAACCCCAAGCTTCATCGATCTCAGGTACACCTCTAAATATACATAAACAAAGAAATTGCCAATGTGCATAAAAAACTATCGAAAGCTTCAACCAAGAGCCAGCGAAAAAGTGCATGAAGCTAGTTCTTTACTATCAATCTTTTTAATATTCTCTTTTTGTTATTTTTGAAGGTACTAGATTCATTAGTGCAGTTGACATGCCGATCTGATGTATCATCTGAGGTGAGGTGGCTTGGGGTGTGGCTTGTAAGACAATTACTCCCTCATGCCGGCGAAGAGTTTACATCTTCTCATCTCAGTCAATTAAAGGTTCGTACTGTCGTGGTTCCTTAGTTGTCTCTTCCTTTTATTTGGAGGTGCTTATCAGTTTTCATCAGGGCTTAAATCAATCTCTGACTGCATGTAAATTCACTTCTTTGTTTTCAATACTGTGTGCTCAAGTGTTTCTACGAGTGAAATAGTTTCTGTTACTTTTCTCTCTGTAGGAAGCACATAGAGAGTGTACAAATAACATTTTAGGAGAGGCGAAAGAATGCTGGTGCGATATGCTAGGATCTGTTATGAAAGATGTATGGAGAAGGTGCAAAAGAGGTACAGCTCGTTATTTTTACGAACAAATCCTTTTAAATGATTTTCTCTCAGTTCAAAACTTATTTGTTAATTCTTTTAATGGCTCAGCGGTTGAGGCACCGACACCTCCTAAAGATTCCAAATCCATACTTTTTCCTCTACCTAAGAACTATTCAACTAAAGGTTAGCTCATTTCAATGTTGTGTATTATTAGACGAGGGGTAAAGTCACATGATCTTTTCAAAATACTGAAGGATTTCTGGTGATAATTATGATACATGTGTACTCCCTCATTTTCTTTGCAAGTATCTTTTCCTTTGGTCTTACTCTTTTGTTTGATTGAAGTGAATAAATTTTATAGTTTCTCTTTTTCAACTTGTTCAGGGGAATTAGCAATGGCTTCTGGAGAGAGAATGTATGAGATGGTCAAGGTAGTTCAATTTCTTCTTTTCCGTATTTAATGTAAACTAGCAATTTTTTTTACTATAATATTTCATGAAATGCAGGTATTTGTACTACAACGACAATTTATTATATTCACCCTTGGAGAAAATAAATCAAATCAATCTCCATTAAACTCACCGATGCATACTGAAGAGAATGCTAGCCCGTTTTCTGATTCCAATGTGCCCAAACCTGGCTCCGAAATGGACTTAGGTGCACTTCCTCCATCCACTAATTTATTTTATTGAGGAAACCTGTGTATTCGATAATTACATGATGTGGTCATTGTCATACTTGTATCACTGTCAGGATCTTGATACTAGATATGTTCAGTATGGTACCATACCTGTATCAGATCAATGGTATTGCTGATATATACCATTGGCCCATTCATTATGATTGGTGCCGAACCTGTACCTGTATCAGATCTTGGTACCTAAAGCTGGTGAGGTTCTGAAATGGTGCATAGCATTTTTGAATGTGTTCTGCACTTCTTTTGATATTGTTGAATTTAAACTAATTTGTTCATTTTGGTTTAATCTGGACACTATATGCAGCAAATGGTGTACCGTGTAGAATAGCATTTGAAAAAGGAAAAGAACGCCATTTCCAATTTTTACCTGTCTCAAAAGGGATGCAAGGATGGATTATCCTTTTAGAGGAAATGCCCCTTAAACCCCAATTTGGCACCGTTCGTGTCATGGCCCCACTTGCTGGTTGTAATGTAAGTATAATGATTTTTTTCTAAAAGGAAATATTACTCTGCTGTATTGTTTTGCTGTAATATGTTGATCAATTAGTTCACATAATGATGCAGTGTACTAGCCTGTACCAGGATGTTTATGAGTGCCTTTAACCAGACTTCTATCGATAAACTGTTTTTAATATAACTAAAGAACATCTCTGCCACTGGTTATACTGTATGGTTAGTATACAGGTATAGTTAAAGAGTCCCTCCTAGTGTTTGTTGATGTGACCTCTTTCTGTTGTTTTCCTGAAGTGCTTTTATGTCCCTTATTTTTTCCCCCTCTTGTGTAGTATACAGTTGTGTGTAGATATGAGGTACCCAAATGACTAAAATTATGTACCTTACCATCTGTAATTCATTATGGTTACTGGTATGCCTGGTGTATCATCAACATAGATCTTTCCATCTATTTCCTCTGTTATTATTCTCCATTAGTATTGTACATTTATCTTCATCATTTTTTCCCTTTTATGATTCTGCAATACACAGCCAAAGATAGATCAGCAACACCAAAAGTGGCTGCATATGCGAATACGCCCCTCATCTTTGCCATTTTTTGACCCTGAAAAGTTTGAGATATTTACAAAAAGCGAGAAATCAAAGGTTATAGTTGACGGGAGATGGACTCTTGCATTTAGCAGTCAAGAGATGTGCAAGACTGCCGAGGCCATGGTGACGAGAGAAATAAACCTTCAACAAAGGGAAGTTGAGTTGCAGCTAAACAAGTTGCTTGAAAATGAGTTTGCCTGCAGCTTATGATTTGGCCATTTCTGGGAGTCACCTGGTATAGTTTTCTTGGCTTTTGTGGGCTCAGGTGAATGATATAATTTTCCCTTTTTTGAGCGGGAAATACGAAATTACCTCTTGAAGAGGTGAAAAAAGATGACATTTGTGATACTTCCTACTTCGGTCGTTTCATACGGGCCTCTGGGTTTGATAATTGGTGTGTGGGTTTTTTGGGGGAAGGGAGTGGGTTGATAAGAGTTTTACCATCTTTTCTGGGTAAATAATATGTGATATTTCAGTTTCAAAGCATTATTTGAAAGTTCTTCATAGATGGGTTTTGTTCTTAGCTTTCCTGATACATCAATTGACAAAACAAAGGGTGCTGCTTTGCCAAATATAATAAAATGTCACATGCACAATTAGACATCTTCCGATATTATGTAAATTTCAATTTTAGGGTGGCATTTTGGGGATAAGTAAATATCAGTTTTTATGCTAGTTCAGTGGCATAAAACATGCAATTTGTTGTACAATAGCTTTCATTTTTATTTTGGGTGTGTGGTGCTTTACCTTTTGTAATCAATAGGTAAATGTATTTAAACTAATTGAGCATTACTTGAGTTCTCTATGAAGATTTTATGTATCTTTCAGTATAATGGATGATCTTTCGGCTGGTATTACTTTAGGTGATTCCATTTGTTTGTCTTGATCCTTGCTCCTGGACCTGGTGCATTCATCGGAATCAAGAGAACTTTAATCTCAGCTGTTTAATGATAATTAATTGGGACCGTCAGATCAAAATTAAACAGTTCAGAAATTCGTGCTACTTCGGCCACTCGAGGAATGAAAAGCAGCGGAAAAATCATGTATAATAATGTTCACTTTTACAGCGTGCATGCAAAAGGGGAGCAGATGATACCTCCAAAACAACACTTGAGAGTAGGTCCAATGGGCATTGGACCTACTCTGGTTCGATGGGTTTAATCACTGTCGATTTGCTTTAAGATTCGTGCAAAATGCTTTAAATGTCTTGCGCATCTGTTTTAATTTTCGTGTGCACAAATCATAAATTAGATCCGACGGTCATCATGCTTGTTGAACCTAAAAGTAGGTCCGATGGGCATCAGACCTACTCCGTTCTCCCAAAACGAACAGAGGGTAAAAACCTTACATCACAGGGAAAAGGAGAAAATACACCGCAGTTAATTTGTCTCTTGTCATGTCTCCTCTCTTAGGAACAAAAGCTCCAGACGAACATGAGATACAGGATTTTTTTTGCATACATCCATATGATTTCTAATATTGCTTCGCATTTGCCAATTTAGTACAATTGTGCTCAATTAAATTACATATAATGCTCATAATGTAGAGTCTGGCTAGTATGACACCAGTGTCATTTCAGCTTATATAACATCAACTCTAAAACCTACCGAATTGACTTCACACGGTGAATCCAAACCGATCTATTCCAGTAGTTGTGCATTTACATGCAAAATTTATAATTTTTCGAATTTATTTAGTATCAAGTCAAGCGGTCAAATGTGTAAGTTTTAAGTTAATTTTAATGCATTTATTTTTCAACATTTTTGACCGCTTGATTTGATACTAAAATAACTAGAAAATATAAAATTTTTGCATTATAAACGCATCACTTATAAAGTAAATCGGTTTGAACGGTTTAGATTAGTCGTTTGAAGTCTATCCAACCAATTTTGTAGTTGGTGTCATATGACACTGATATCATATTAGCCAGACTCCATAATGTAAGTACCCAAAAATGTTTAGATAGAATGAGATGATATTCCTATTCATGAAGAATATATGGGCACCCAAAAAATGAATTGGGGTCGCCTGTATGCCACGAATTCCTTCATTGGAAAATTTTCTTTTGATATTCTCGTACAATACATGGAAAGATTAAGCATTCCCATAATACGCTAATTTTACCCGAAATTTTTATTAATATCATTCCCAAAATAAAAATAAACAAAAAAACTACAAATTATGGAGATTTCCATATTTACCAGGGCCGCAACAACAAATGGCGGCCCTAGTTTTATATTAGAAAGAACATAAATGAAACATTTTTCGGGCATGATTTTTCCCGTAACAAAGCATTTTTAATTTTTTTCAGTAACACACCAAGAAATAATTTAATTTTTTTACAGCTGGAAAAAATCTTACCTAAAAAATGTTTCGGAGTCTTTCTAGTACATCTAAATTATAAGATGTTTTATTTATTTTATTTGATGTTCTTTCTAACATATTCAAATTATTAATTGTTCTTTTTATTTTTGAAAATTATTAAACAAATATTTTAAAACTCAACGAAATTAGATGAATTTCTTTGGATTTTTTTAGTTTTTGCTGGGCCGCAAAGACAAATGGTGGCCCCCAAGAATAGAGCAGCCATTTGTCGTTACGGTCCTGGTAAATATGAAAATCTCCAGAATTTGTGGTTTTTTTTTTTTTTGGAATGGTATTAATAAAACTTTCGGCTAATTTTACAAGAGAAAACAAGAGCAAAAAAAAAAAAAATTAAATAAAACTTTAAACACAACAAATTCTTCTATTTATGTCCTTTTGAAAGTCCAGACATTTTTGTCATACTAAGCTGAAATTTTTTTCATTTTATTTTTTCAATTATAGTCAAGTAACTTGGGTAATTTTACAATATAATCCTGATTTTATTTTGTTTCTTATATTATGGAGGCAGAATAAAAGTAATCATCCAAAGTAAAAACTAAAAAGCAGATTGTAGGCTAGAAATGCTGAGAAAGGTAATGCAATTAGAATAAAGAACAACTAGATTACAATAAGGAAATTTTACCATGTCACCCCCCCAACCTTTTTACAGAAACCCCCCCAGGTTTCAAAAAGATTCTGGCATCAGTCCAAATGAATCTTTTCTGGCAGGACTGAGCCACAGAAACCTGGTACTATTCTCTCATTTCCCTCTATACCACCACCTC
This sequence comes from Carex littledalei, assembly GCA_011114355.1. Taxonomy (NCBI): domain Eukaryota; kingdom Viridiplantae; phylum Streptophyta; class Magnoliopsida; order Poales; family Cyperaceae; genus Carex; species Carex littledalei. The sequence goes on along the minus strand of CM022083.1, from coordinate 15,847,059 downwards.
CTATAGCCCCTACATCTAACCTTAATCTCAATTTCCCGCCTTTTTTTACCGTTGGAACACAAGTTTGAAAAATCTCTCTGACCCACTTCTCAAACAAGGCCTCTAGACAAGAACCAGATGCCCAAACAAGCCACTCTACCACTTCCTTATCCAAACTGAAATTACCAAATTGCCCCTCTTCTCCCCAAATCTCTGCGCAAGCTCGGTTTAACCGTGCCACAATTCTATTCGAAATATGAACTGAGCTGTCTGAGCCTGTACCTATAGTTACACTAACCCCTATTTTCTGAAATAAGGTTTGTGGATGATCAGTTTGCCGATCGAATCCATCACCCTCATGTGTAAGGTCACTCGGTATCGTCTCTTCTTCATCAAATGCCACCTCTCCTTCATCCTCACCGGCACATAGGTTAAGGTCTAGCCCGGTTTCACCTCTGTGCCTCTTCGGTTCCTGTTCGAGTTCATTTTCTGAAGACAATGACTTTCTCTTGAGGTCATGGTCACTTGGCAATTCCACCGAAAATCTCATGTTCACTACACTATGACATTCTCGAGTGCATTTGCTTTCCAACATAGTGTCAGATTGAGAGAATGTCAGAATGACGATCGCATCAGACTGGTCTTTTAAAGATTGAACCAGATTCAAAATATCAGCTTGTGCTTGATTGATACCCTCAATTAAAACCACACAGCTCTTCTCCTTCTCCACCTCTTTCGAAATGATTTCAAGGTCAAATTTGCTCGGATCGACATGAACTACTCTATCAGTTGACCCGCAATAAGTCTCTGCTATGACGAGTGCTACCCTTCTGTTTGCAATTTGGTCATTCCCTTCTAGTATTATTATATTCTCCTTTTTCTCAAATGCCTCCACCATTGAAGCAATTGCTCCTGACTGCCAAGGAATATTCTCATACAGCCTCTTCTCTAATTCTTGTACTTCAACCAAACTTCTCTTCCTTTTTTCTTTGCTTTCTGATGAGGCCGAATCAGAGAGATTGAAAAGACCACCAAGAAAGAGATTAGTGGTACTATTTGTGGTCTTAATTTCATTATCTCGAGATACCTCAAGTGGCCAGGTTTTGGGGCAAGTTGCTTGGAAAGGTGTCGGGCGTTGCTCAAACATCGGCTTATTTTGGTTACAAGGGCCCCAAATTGGGTGTAATAAATTTAAGTTTTTGTGAGAGAAATTGGAACTAAGCAAGGAAGGGTAGAAGTGAGAATTGTGGTTCTTGAATTGGTGAAGCTTTTGGCATAATCTACTCCATTTGCTCCTTAGTTCCATCAAGTTTACCTGAATCATGAAGTGATCAGAAAATAGGATTAATTTAAAGAAACAACATATAACATGTATATAAATAAAGTCTTTCCTTATTGCTATTCATAAAATGGAGTCTCATGTTGACATAAACTAGTTATAGATCACCCTTCAAAAATTAATTTTTCAAATATAGTCACATGAATTATGGAGCTACAATTTTGGAGCTAATTTACCTTATGATGAGTTTCGGGCCTATTCGGTCGTAGCCAAGAAGGCAACTGGATCCCTCCAGTGCATCTAGCATCCAAGGAAAGAATGATTGATGCTTCTCTCTCATAGTTTGTATTGCACTCGAAACAGAGAACCTCTCTCTCTTCTTCTCCTCCTTCCTCTTTATGCACAAAATAGACCTTGGGCTGTGCTTCAAACAATTGATAGGAACTCTGATTTAGCTTTGTCACCCTTGATTCCAATCCACTGTTTCATACAAATAAAAGACAAAGTATATTTCAATTAATTATTGAATCATATCTGTAAAGGGCATTGCTATTGCTATCATTGCTCAATAATGTTTGTTCTTTGTAGTTTGTAGTGCTAAATGTTTGATTTTCACCAAGTAAATAGAATGCGTAAACATATTTAGCTGAGTATGCTTCATGGTCATTCATCTTATATATATTATGGCACTGTAAACTATTATTTTTTTACCTTTCTCATAGATATATATAATGGTAAAAAAGGTAAATGTATGTCATAACAAGTAATTTTCTTTTTTCTATCTTGTAAATGCTAACCTATATAAAAGTTCATTGTACACCCTAGGTCAAGGGTTAAAAAGACCAGGTAAAATTTTGTTACACAATAATTAGAAACAAAAGCTATATATAGTATAAAGTTTAGTTTCAAACCTAATATAGTAGGTATTTCTAGCTAGTAACTGAACTGAAAAGCTTTTGATAAGCATGCCTAAACAGATAAAAGGAAGCACTGATTGGGGGAAAACAAAAGTGGTAACTGGTAAAAGACTGTCTTAGGAATAGTCATACACCAAAATAGACTCGACCAATTTCACTGTATAGGTATATGTATGTCAAAATACAGACAAAAGCTACATGGTTTTGCAAATTTGTATAGTATCTTCCTTGATGGACTTTGGAAGTAGAAACCTGACAACAAATTTGTAATGTAGTATCTTCCTAAGGACAAGGCATTAAATTCTTGACAAGTATACTGGTACAAAAATATAATTAATAAAATTTGTAACTCTCATTACAGAAGCTTGCACTGTTGCACATCCAACCAATTTAACATTAACAGAAGAGCTCTATACAACTGTGCAACATAAATAGGAGAGCACTGAGCACTATATTAATTTGGAGAACTATGTGCTATATTCACTAACCTTTGAGCAGGAGCTTGTAGGCTCAGAGAAAGACCACCACCTGGAACTGTCACCGCATGTAGGGCCCACTTGACTTCCAGGCTTGGTCTCCTTCTCTTCACTTGCATGTAAGTCTGGTAGCTCGCAATTCCCAAAACCCATACTTTACCTCCAATACTACCACAAACCAACTTCTCAATTTCTTCAATAATGTACCATATTGGGCTAAACCCTGAGTCTAGATCACCCCTTGTTTCATCCCCAAGTGCCCATTTTAGGTCTCCAATATAGAAAACCAAACCATTTGAAGAAACCAAATTTCTCTTTAGCTCTTCCACCTTAGCCTCAATTCCTCCTTTCCCAACAAGTCCCAGTTGCATGTAGGTGGAAATACCAAACTTTACAAATTGCACTCCCTTGAGCTCCTCTGGCACATCTCCTCTCTCTAACCTCCTCCTAATCTCCTCCACCAAACTCTCTGAGAAAGAAACAGAGTCTCCTACCAACACAGGATTGTTTCTCTTTCTCTCTTGCATTTTTCTCCCCATTACTTCAAAAATTAGTCTCATGTCCTCCTTTTGTGATTTAATCCCAAGAGGGTCTTGGTCAAAAATGGGTTTCATGAATTGTGTTTGCCATAAGTCCTTATTTTGACCTAATGATAAAACAGAGCATTCTTTTTCTCTCTCCTCTTCTAAGCTACTCTTCACCAAGCTACTGGAAAACCCAGCCTCACGCATAACCCGACTCACACTCGGGTCGTCTAATATGGATATAATCAGTTGTTCAAGTTCAACCTTAATAGCCAAGAGAGGTTGTTGGTTCTGGTTCTGGTTTTGTTGGAGCTGGTTTTGCTGTAGCTGGCTTTGCTGTTGTTGGAGTTCAATGCAACCCCTCCTCTGGTTTGCTTGCGCTCTCTTGAGCGCCGCAATGAGCGCATTCGACAATGTCGGATACGAAGCATGCATGAGAGAATTAGGGTTAGGGTTTGCTGTTGCACCATTCGTGGTTGAAGAGGAAGAAGGCGAGGTGCAAGTCGGTAGCCGGTTAAGAGCAACATTGAAGCATAGCTCGAGAGCTCGGCAATGTAGAAGGGTATTTTGGTAATTTGGTTGTTGCTGGGACTTGAGACAGGCTCTCTTGAGGAGGTTAGTAGGTGTACAGAGAGAAGGAGAAGTGGAGGTGGTGAGAAGTGTGGTGGCTACATGCAGAGGTGTAACCTGTGCATGGTTTCTTCTCTGAGCAAGAGAGAGAGAGAGCTTGAGAATAGTGGCAGCCTCTGGAGTGAGGGCCTGGTGCAATGTGGGGATCCCTGTGCGCATAACTAGAGAGAGAAACCCTAACCACCCCCCTCCTTGTTCTCTATCTCTGTCTTCAATGGAGATCTATATATAAAACTTACTAAGTTGGTTGGTTTTTAAACCTTGAACTCCCCCCTCAGCCTATCTCTCTCTTTCTGTAAAGATAATATAATATAGAGGGAGCTAGGGAATGTATAGAAGTTCTTGTTTGCTGGTTGTTATTAGTTTCTCTCTCTACTTAATGGGCTGTTCTTCTCTGTCACTCTCTCTGGTTGGATATTGATCAGTGATGAAAGAAGGATATGCTTGAGAGGATTTTTATATAGAGATTAGAGAGAATGTGTGTGTGTGTGAACTGTGAAGTGTGAACTGTGAAAAGAGATTATATAAGCGGTTTCTCACAGCAAGTCTATATAGACATAATAAGACACTATTCATTAGAAAAAAATTAGTATCTGTGCAAATGCTGTGTTTATAATTTTATATAGATTCAAGGATGAGTTAGTAAATTCAGAAGTTCAGAAGGATGTATATATGAAAATGGCACATCTATTCTCTTCTCTCTCTACAATCTGAGGAATGTTTCTCTCTCTCTCTCTCTCTCTCTCTCTCTCTCTCAGCTGGTGTGAGTTTTGTCTCTTTTTTCTTTTGTAGCTGATGCTGTTCCTTTTCATAGCCACTTCAGCCTTTGCCACCTCTCTCTTTCTGCCACCTTTTTTGAATTTTTCATTCTTTTCTTTTCTCTTTAATTCTTTCTTTTTGTCCAAATTCCCTTTTCTTTTATCTCTCTACTCTTCCTTTTGTGCTTTGAATGCAGAGGCGCCAAAACACTTGACAAGAAATGATGAGAGATTGGAGGTGCATCTTGCATATCCATCAATCCTTGTAATACTAATTGCACACCTTTTTGTTTCCTTAGTTACCATTCAACAAACATGCATGAAACTGGTTCATATATATATATATATATATATATATGTGGCTGTTGCTTTCCAAACATAAAATACAAGGAATTAGATGAATGGGACATTTGCAAGTGATCATATAATGGCCACTCAACATACCTTATTATAAGGTCACTATATGAACTATATATATTATTAGTTCTTTCCATATATGAAAAACAAAATTTATGAAATCACAACAATTATTTGTTCTTGGCATTTTTCTTATGTGAAACCAAACTATGTTCATTAGTTCTTTTCTTATTTACCAATTAATTTCTTATTCATTGCATATTGCTTTTTATAATAGTCATGCTCATTATTTTCATAAAAGAGTGTAAAAAAATATATTATTATAAAGATATATAGAATGATAGATAGCCTTTATATACTTCTTGTGAGCATTAACTGCATTCCTTACTTGCATCCAGATGTGTTAATATTTTTTTTAAATATTTGTAGATATTGACAAAATAAATCCACCACAATATAAAATCTAAGATTACAAAATTGCACTAAATAATTTTTTTTTTCATTCGTAAGGAACCGTATATATATTGGTAATGTATCATTTCTCCTCTTTATGTTAAAAAGTAGAAACAAAGTTAGAAATCTACATATTTCGAGGAGAACTATGTCTATACTTTATCACCAGCTCAAAGAGAAAAAGGAATCACACTTGTTACTGTCATTCCTTTTTCTTTTTCACTTTTGTGTGAAATGTGTAGAGATAAAAGGATAAAAAGGAACCATGCCAAATGATGACACATGTGGTATCCAACAATATTAGTTAGTAAACAAAAAATTAAATGAAAAATATACAATAACTTCTGAGCTAAAAAAGTTTATTTTGAATGTATATCCCACTAAAAAGTTGTTTGCGTTATCATCAAATTTTCTAAGTTCGTATTTACATCCACCCTTTATGAAAATGGTGTTCGAAATTACAAATGTCCTTCTGGGTTTTACTTAAAATTTTAATATCAATTTTACTTAACTATGCAGCTGTGAATATGTACTGGTTTAAATTCATCTATTTGTCTTAACTAAAGTTATTCACAGTAAATTTATAAGAAGAATTCAGAATTCAATATGTCAGAAATTAGGAAAAGTTTTATCACGCGAATGAATTGTACAATATAATTGGCATAAAATCATCTTACTTAATGGATGGATATTAGTGCATGGTCCTCCCAAATAAGATTAAAGGGTACCAACCTAAAATAAGTTTTTTCAAGGGTGCATGAGCAAAATTCCACAACAGAAAGTAGAAAGTAAGTTAAAGCAAGCAGCATGATGCTTTTTCTCTGTAAACAAGGGGGAAAAGGGGAAGCCTGAGAAATTGTACTATGAATGGGGAGAGATCAATGAGAATGTTTATTTATTTTATCTGAAAAGAAAAAATAAAGTTAACTTATTTACTTATCTATCATTTTCATCTTTGCTATCAGTTTCAGTTTGTAAATGCTCTCAATTTAACTTTGCCTCACTATCATTAGAAGCTTTGATTTTATTTACTTCCAAATAAATTAGTCTCAACCTATTAATCACCAACCATTACTTGGAAATGATTGCTTGAAACAACATTAAATTATTATTACTATTCATAATGAGGTTGTTTATTGTTGCTATATGGCTATATGCTTTTTATAATGATTGTTAATTGTTTGTGCTAGAAAAAGCTTCATCATTAAATTATTATTACTATTCCCTTTTGATCTGAGTATACCATTTTTGATGCCCAGATCCATATATTACATGATATAATATGCCTTTTGAATCTTATTATACGTTCTTGCCCGATTTAATTTTACCAATCTTTTGGTTTTGAATTTAGTTTAAAGAATGAGATTGGTCAAAATTTTCAAGTAATTACTTTTAGTAGTAGAATTGAGTTTTGAACTTGCGCCCTTCACACAAAAAATAATATTTAAATAAATTATGCCGGATGTAAGTTTTTTTCTTTTTTAGAAAGAGATAAAAATCTTTGTCTTTCAAATCCGTACTCATGTTATAATACAATAGAAAAAATTCTCATTCGAATTTTAAATCCATGACTTCTCGTAGCAGAAACATATGCATTTGCTACTAGACTAAAACAGGGTTCTTATGCGGGACGTGATTCTTGATTTTAAATTTAACTAGCAGTATGGTGCCCATTTTATGATACCATTCTAAAAAAAAATACTTGATTGGATATTAACGTGTGACATCATTGATGTTTTCTCAATCTGCAAAATTTTGGGGTGTAACAACTGTTCTCATACGTAGATTCATATTTCTGTGTAAAATTTGGGTAGGTGCAGTAATTTTGTAGTATATACGTATATGTGAACGGATTTAATTATAAAATATTGTATCCTTTTTCCTAACTTTTAATCCTTGTTGGTTACTTTTTTGACCGGCTTCTTTTCTTAAAAAGTAGAGAAAGATGTATTTGGCATTGGGATAATTGATGCCATGCCTCCTCAAAGCCTTTTTGATTGAGTGGAAATAGCACTCAATTGTGTGTGTGACAATGCAATTATTCTTGATGGATTGTGGAATAATTAATTTTGCTTTTTTTTTTTTTGTCTTAATTAGAAAATGTTTTAATATTGAAGATTAATTTCCAATCTGCCCACAAGATAAAAATTAATAAAATATAACTATTATTTTCCTTTTTGTGTCAAATGTAGCTCCTTTTTTTGATACAATTTTCTTTTTAATATAGCCAACATTAACCATAGAAATGTACTATAAATGTTATTAAATTGTAAAAACCAGGGTTATAAATAGCGCATTATAGCGTTTTCGGACCATAAAAGCTATGACACTATTGGTGCTATAGCACGCTATAGTGCGCTATAGCGGTGCTATATGACAATAGCGTCGTTTTTTAGCTGTTCCGCTATGACGGTATAAACGATGTTTAAACCTTTGGTAAAAACTAAGAAAATGGAGGAAAATTAGTAAAGATGAAATTATTGAATGTGTTATATCATAAGAAAGTAGCAAATAAAGTAGTTGTTTGAAACTTACAAGAAAGGTACTACATGTAGCTTTTTGTGTCTTTATGAAGGTACTGTTTTTTATTCAAAGCATCCTACAGCATGCTACATGATGGGATCCATATTGCAAAACAGCATTAAAATTTCATTTGAAAAAGTCATCTTTTGGACCAACTCTAACCCACAAAATTGGTGTTGCTCAATTGAATTGTTTAAAAAATTAATCAGGTATTACCAATTTGAAAATTATGCATTGGTGGGTCCATAATTAAGATTTTGTTTTGAGTGAGTCTATGGTACTATGCATAGCACGGATTGGTCCGTACTACGGATCAATATTTTCGTTTCAAAATTCTAATGGTCGATCTGAACCGTTCAACATGATTTCCATATGAGAATATACTTGTGGGCTAAATTTTCTATTTTTTTAGAATTTTTTTACTATTTTTTTAGATAGGTAGAAAATCACTGTTTTTGGATGGTCCAAAATTTTCAGATCAAGTGATTTTCTACCTACCTTAAAATATAGTAAAAAGTTCAAAAAAATATAAAATTTAGTCTGCAAGTACATATTCATGTGGGGATCATGTTGAACGGTTCGGATCGACCATTAGAATTTTCAAAATGAAAATATGACTCCGTAGTACGGACTAATCTGTGCTATGCATAGTACCATAGACTCACTCTTTTGTTTTTCAACAAGTTAAAAGCCCAATGTATTGTTACAAGCTCTTGATAACAATTAAAACAAAATTGAAATATCATATTCTTTTACATGTATATAGGAGAAAATGATATAGATCATGTCTAACGGTTTTATTTTGACATTTAAGTTTCAAATTTTAAGATATTAAAGTTTGAAAAATAGAGACATAATTGAGACACTAAAAAATAAAGGTATTTGAACCTCTTTAGGAAATTATTTTCATATATCTACTTTGAATATATTTTTACTGGGTGATGATTAATAGTAAAATAATGACCCGCTTCAGGAAAAAAAAAACAAATAAAAGGTGATGAGCTACACCTTTTGTAGGAGAAACACTGTTGCTGCTGGGTTGATAGAATTTTTTCTCTTTGTTAGGCATGCTTATAAAGTGACTGTACTGCTTCTAAGGCTTCACCAGGGGAAACATCAGAGAAAGAAAGGGAAAAGGGATTTGAATAAAGCAGGAGATCAAATCTATGGTAAAGTTGAACAGAAATTTAATATGATTTTACAGCATGTGTAATAATAACTTGTACCTATGTCATGGGAAAAAAATAACTAACTTCAAGAGATGCTATATTCTTTGAGAGCAACTCGGGTCCGATGCCCATGGGCATCGGACTCAAATTTGAGTCCGATGAGTTTCGGGACCATCCGATCTGCTTTAAGAGTCATGCGCACGAATTTCAAAGCAGACGTGAAAGTTGCGGGTGCGAATCTTAAAGCAGATCGGACGGTCCCGAAACCCATCGAACTCACTTTGAGTCCGATGGGCATCAAACCCAAATTGACCTCATATTCTTTGCTCTGTTTACTTCATTTTGGTTCTGTAAATATCAGATTATTGTTTTTTTATTCTGTTATTAACAAATCAAGGAAGGACAGAATCTTGAGCAAAGCTAGAGTGTGTTGTGCTCATCAAAGAATTTGGTAAGCATAACTCCAAAATCTATCATATTGATTTCAATGAATCCTAATTGTTGAAAACGATCTACTCCACGAGTGATGCATGCACATGCACAATTTTGAAATTTTCGAATTCATTTAGTACAAAGTCAAGTGGTCAAAAATTAATTAAAAATGAATGCATTAAAATAATTTATAAAACTTCATTTTTTTGCATGTATAAAGTTCATATTTTTACTGCTTGACTTTATACTAAATAAATTAAAAAAATTTAAAATTTTACATGTACACACATCAATCATAAAGTAGATCAGTTTTGACGAGTTGGATTCGTTTCGTTTGAAGTCAATCTGATAGATTTTGAAGTTATGCTCATCAAACTCTTTGATGAGCACAACACACTAAAGAATGCAAACAAAAAATAAGCACAAGGCTGCAGTAGTGCTAAGAATAATAACACAACAATAATTACTAACCACAAGGAAGCAGGGGCATTTTTTTACAGAAAATATTTCTATGTACAAAATATGTATAAATGAAATTTAATTTTGTTTGGAGATAAATGTGGCAACTAATATCCGTCACAGAGAATCCAGAACAGAGGAATAAAAGAACAGATGACACCGATGATGCATGCTAAAAGCAATTTCATCATCTCTGAGAACTCATCATGCTCAGCTGCTGCTAGCTGCTGCCAAGAGACAGAGAGAGAAAATAAAAGGAATGTTTAATTGCACAACTCAAAGAAAAAAATAAAAAAGAATGAGGGGAAGGGATGATGAGGTAAGCTTCAAACTGTCTTAGATGTACGAAGTTTCTTTAAGATTCGTACCAGATTAAATCTCATTCACGAGATATGACATCTAACCTCAGAATTGTGACACTAACAGACTAACTCAGAGACTAAGTTATTTATAATTCTAAAGAGGAGTGTTCACATGCATGCATGGTTCTTTCAATGATTTTTGCAAATAGACCCTTATATTTTTTTTTTAACTTTAAGGGTCTGACATGCAAATGATGCAGCTGATCTGATCTCCTTCTACTTACTGTACAATACAGAATAGAGTTAACAGAGCTGAAACAAGGAGCACAAAACCAACACGCTGCTCAGCAAAATGCTGTCAATGCTTGGATCTTTTGTGTATGTGTCTATTCAAAATATATAAAAAGCAAGCAGACAAACAAACAAATGAAGAAACGTAGAAATAAAAAGTATACATAGCAAGGAATATGATAGAAAAGACTATAATCATCGTTCCCATCATGAATTTTGTTATTACTAGCTTGTCCTTTTAGACATGATTCAATGTTTATAATTAATTAGTGTTATCTTTTCTGCACATGTACCCTTCACAAGATTTTTAATTTTGCTTTGTTTTAGAAGCTATATATAGAACTTGGACACAGATCCCATAAGGGCCTGTTCGGCGCAAGAAGGGGAATGGGCATGGGCACAGGAATTGAACTAAATTTTACTGTGCGCGTGGGAAAAAAAAAATTCAATCAGAGTGAATTTTTTTTTTCCCACAGACACAGTAACGTGCCGAACAGGCCCTAAATGAATGATTCCCTGGTTTTAATTTAAAGGGTTTTGGATCAACAACAAAAGATAGGGGCCACAAACACAAGATTTATTGTCTGAATAGGAGAAGAAATCATTCAATTCAGCCACAAACACAAGATTCTCTAGTTCTTCATCTAATTAATTAAGTCTGACAAACTATCATTTTGCAATAATTTTTTATCCAAGGATATACAAGCAAATCTCACTTATCACTCATGGGCCATGATGAGGCCCATTACAAATGAGTTTCTCTTCATTTTCTGAAAGAGAGAGCGACAGATTATGTGGGTGTGATAGAGGTCAAGTACAGAGAGTACTGGTAAGTGATAAGAAAAAGAATCACTGTTAAGTGGTCCCACACAGCCGTCAGCTAGTGGGCCCCACAAAAAAATTATAGGTTGCAGTTATTCTGGATGCACTGAAACAGTTGTCTCTTTGGTATACATGAAGAATACTATGCATGACAATTATGTATCACTAGGCACATCTATCTACCTATGTCTTCATGTCTTCTCTACTGTTCATGCTGTCCCTATATATTGCACCCAAAATAATTATTGGACGAGGTTGATAGATACTAAAAAGAAAAAGAAATGTTTGCTACTTGATCATCATGTAAAAGCCATAAATTTTTTTGTGATTTTGATTTTATCATGATGAACAGAGTTTTCTCAGTGTAGTGTTTTGGACCTGAATCCATGTAGTTATTTCCAATATTGTAAAATGCGGTTTATGTGGTCGCATATGCGTATGCAGTTAGATTCCGCATGAAAATCTGTATGCAGTCCCATATATGCGGCGGTTCCGTATATCTATAAATTAAGGTTGACCATTATTAATGGTTGATTCTAGAGAGTAGAAATTGACCTCCAATCATTTTCATTTTTTGAGAAATTATACATGAGTTTCTATATAGTTGAAAGTCAAATGTTATGAATAGTGTAAAATTAGCATGAAAATTTTATATGATTGACCTCCTTTCAATGATCTCCATAACTTACAAGTCTAGCTCTGTCCTGATATTGATCCATTTTTAAATAACAACTTTTTATATATAATTATTGATCTTAATTAATATTATTTTAAAATCATCAAATTTACATTCAAAATTTTTAAAAAAGAACAAATTCTGTAGATGAAACAAATGCTGTCATTTCTTGTGTCCTTAACTTTTGATTTTTCTCTTTTGCATTTTTAACTTGTAATGGAGTGAGAAGCCCAAGAAGAGAACTGAGTGATGGAATGTCTTTTTACTTCTGACCCCCTTGGAAACCGCAAATTCATGCAACGCCAAAACACAGGACACCGGACTGAACAAGAACCAAGGATCTTTCCTATGCTTCTCCAACTTTTTGCACCTCTAAACTCTTATATAGTTGCTGTTGTGTATTAAGCAGGGTTCTAAATAGCTAGCTATAGGTACGCAATAGCTGCGCTATAGCTTTTTCAGACCTCAAAAGTTATAACGCTATTAACCGCTTTTCTTTTATAATAATTCTAAATAGCTACTTACGGTTGCGATATAGCTGCGCTATAGCTTTTTTAGACCTTAAAATCTATAGCGCTATAATCGCTATTTAGAACCTTGGTATTAAGCCTTGGAATTGTCACTGTGTGCAGCGGAGTCAGATTTTCAAACTATGGAGTCATATGTGAATTAGAGTTAATTGTATAAAACTTTTATGCTGCATATGAGAATTAAATTTACTAAAAGTTATATACAAATATTGTATAAATACAATTTTTTTGAAAATAAATTAATGCAGGTCAATTGACTCTTATTAAATACATGTACATTCGCCAATGTGTGTGAAGGTTTTACTTGTATGGTCATGCCCCTTGCTAAATAAATACACCAGACTCCTTGTATTTCTATATTTCTTTTGAAAAAAATACAAATATTATTGTAATCTAAATAATATAATGATGCTTCCATTCTAAACTTTTTTACTCCATAATAAATTGTTTACTAACTCCAACATGATAACAAGTACATAAATTTATTTCAAGATTCATAATTCATAAATCAATTTTTTTTTTCTAGCACCAGGAATGGCTTACTCTATTGACTCATCCACCAATAAACATGCATTATATTCATAAACAAGTATGGAATCTGTTTATTTTAATTAAGAATTAATTTTTAATCTAGTGACTAAAATAATATTTTCGCATGAGAGGTTTTATGTTCGAAATCCGAATAAGAATCTCTGATTAATATTAAATAGTTAATTAATTAACATGATTCCCAATCATTACTCAAAATTATATTTATAACCTTATGTGTGAATCATGTACACAGCTACAAAGATTTTCTTTGTGAAAAGGTCATAATTAATAATATAATAGAATAATATATACAAACAAAATACTAGTCACTCACAGAATGTTTTACACAATGGTTGATAACGAGAGATGAAAGTCCCTTTTCGTAGAATATTGTTCCCTTTGGCAGCAAAGAAGAATGAAATGCTAGGAGATGAAGACAAGGTACGAACAAAGGAATCGCAAGAAGACGTGCTAAAAGAGAAGATGGCGACTTGAGAGATCAAACCACTGGTTATGTTACTAGTCCTTATTTTGTATACCTAGGGTTTTTTTCCCACTGCATGACATGGTAATTTTATTAATTAATCTAGTAAAAATTGTACATCAAGCCACAATTGGAAACCATGCATGCACCTCCATCTTGCATAGATTGGGAAAAATGGTACGGCGGAGCCGGTTCCGTTACGGAACGGAATGACACGTGTGCCATGACTCGTGTGTTTCGTGTTGTGACTATTCGCGTGCCGTGATCATTTTTTGAAATTTTGGCACGGCACGGCACGACACGTCGCGCGAAATATCTAGTCACGGTACGGCACGTGGTCACGCGAGTCACGTGTAATTAGGATATTTAGATCTTGACTAATAGTGAATCTTGAATAAACTAATCAAAATTATGATCAAATGGTCACGCGAGTCACATGAGTCACGTTTGGTCACGAAACGTTTGGGCACGGCGTGACTCACGTGGCGTGACAATTCACGTGCCATGACCACCCCTTGACATTTTGGTCACGACACAGCACGACACGTGAAAAGTTAACTTGATCAAAGTACGATACGACACAATACCAAAGTCACGACGTGTTAGCTATGGCACGGCACGACACATCACGTTTTTCCACTCTAATCTTGCAGATTGATATTGACATGAAATGAACATGCTCACATGAACATATATAATTGAAGTTTACATGGTTGAATTATAACTTTATATATATGTGTGATTTCGAAGGTTTAATATTCAATATTAAACTGTTGAAATAATTTGATTGTTTTGACATACAATGTAAAAATTAATGGAGCAAGAATAATGTATTTCATTGAGTTTGAATTATTATAAATAATTTCCTTTATGTGAAAATTTTCTTAATGTATGTAGTGTAAAATTCATCTTCCAATGGTAAAGAATCAATGTAAAACTCACTATAACATATAATTAAGTATGGCAAGAGGCGGAATTAAAAAAAAATTGTATGGAAATTTCATACAGAAAATACAATTTTAGTAGGGTGCTCAATTATATTTTCAATTATCTTTGAAAATTTAATATTCAAGACCAATATATATTAAAATTTTAAATTTTTAGATATTCAATTAAATACTCAAGGCTCTCGTAAGAGATAAGCCTTAGCTTTCACCTAGTTATATTAGGAGTGTAAACTGAACAAATGTTTCTAGGGCTGCACAAAAAATTCGTAGTTCGTAATTCAATTCGAGTTTGATTCGAAAAAGTTCGTAAAAAGTTCGATTCGAAATTGAGTTCGTTCGAAATTAATTCAAACCAATTTCAAACTAGACCTAGTTCGTTCGAAATAGGTTCGCAAACCAAACTTAGTTCGAAATTAACTCAAACGTGAACCGTTGATTTCCGCTGATGAAAATATAAGGCCGCCCAGTCCATAATTGCTCTCAATTCTGACTTTTGAAAAATATTTCTTGAATATTTTGGATATTTGAAAACTTTGGTGATGTTTCTCCCGTTGGCTATTTGGAAAACTTTGGATACTGTGATTGTACTGAACTTTGATTGATTGTACTAAACTTTGGTGTTTGATATAAATTTTGGTATTTGTAATGAACTTTGATTTTCAACTTTAGTGTATTGTGTAATTAGAATTCAGAATGTCTGAGTTTTTATTGAAGTGCTGTAATTTTGAACTATGGCCCAGCCATAAGTCATACTCGTAAGTCGTAACAAAGTTCGTAAAAGTTCGAAATTGAGTTCGTTCGAAATTAATTCAAACCGAACTTAATTCGAAATTAATTCAAACCAAACTTAGTTCGAAATTAATTCAAACCAAACTCAAACTGGAGGTAAGTTCGATTCGGTGCGGTTCTTTTGCAGCCCTAAATGTTTCCTTGTTTTGACTGTACCTGTATCCGTATATTATATATATACACACACTACATCTGTATCTATAAATAAATTATATGTATTCGTATCTATTCAGTATCCACAAAAATGATGCGGATGATAGATACGAATTTGATTTTGAATTGTTAAAATAATGCAGATATCTGGATTATTTGAATTCAAAATATAAGCGATACACAAGTTTCCTATTTGCAAATATGGTGTCAAATTGTTAAAATTTCTATTATGCATCTCAACTACTAGTCAACTTCTAAGTTCCTCTTTTTCACTTTTTTTTTAAATACCCTCTATACTTTGTTATCTTTTATGAATACCAACTTATATTCAAATTTTTTTTTATCAATTTTGTTATTTTAAAATTTTATTTATTATTATTTAATACTTATTTTTATCATATGCGTACATACTTGTTAAACAATATTATTCGTTTAGTTTTCATATGCAAAACTATATTCGTCATTTATCAGCTCCTTCCCCGCATTCGTTTAGGGTGGTTTTGATTTTGAATTTTTACATCGTCTAATTAATTAATGTGTCCACCTACTAAAATATGAATATCTCTATTCTTAAATAAGCACGTAGATGTCCTGATTCGCCAACGGCTCTGATTATATATCATATTGAATATCATCCCTCCAATCTAATAATCTGTCTTCCGTAGATTCAATGCATCTTTTTTATGTTCTTTTACGTGTAGAAGTCTAAATTTAGTTAGACACGTACTCGCCACACGTACTGTGCATGCAATATGGTTAGAATTAAAATTAAATAGACTTAAATTTCCTTATCCTTCCTCCAATACATATAATCTCATGAATAAGGAATATTTTTTACATGCTATGTAAATGAGAATAGATAGTTAATGCTTCATTTGCTACATGCCATGAAACTGAGAATCCTAGCTAGACATCAGTAAGTTGTACCTGATTTTAAAGAAATATCACAATTTATGTTAAGAGCCACAATTTTTATATGACATGGAAGTATTGAAAATTAAATTATTTGCGGTCTTAATAATCTTCAACATTATAAATTTCTTACTTTTAAGTTGTACCAGAGTTTACAAAAACTCTTACCCTTCCACAAATATATTTATTTATTCTTGCACCCCTGCATGCATTCTTAAAACACTTCAAAAAAAAAATGCTATGCATAGAAATCGCAAATATATTTTATTCTTGCACCCCCTGCATGCTATTTCTGTACCAGAATGGAAGCCCTATTCCGATTTCGTAAAATGCTATGCATAGAAATCTTTCTTTACCAATATAAAGAAAATAGTAAAACAATTCTAAAATAATATAAAATTTGGCCGATAAGTACATTTTTATGGATCCGACTCTGCTGCTTTTCTTAGAGAAAAGCAGAATCCTGCTTTTCCGATCCTAACCATTCAAAATTTTTTATTTACGTATCTCGATAAATAAACTTTTTCATGCACAAATCTCAACGAATTTGAATGGTTGGGATCGGAAAAGCAGAATCCTGTTTTTCTCTAAGAAAAGCAGCAAAGTCCATTCCCATTTTCATATAGAGACATATTTAACCGTTTGAATCGACTGTTTAATTTTGAAAACGAAGATATAGACTCATAATGATTCGTTATATGCATATATATTACCATAGCTTCACTCATCTCATATAATATATATATATATATATATATATATATATATACAAGAATTATATATACCATATATTTATTTTGAAAACTCTACAGCATGCATGTGTTTTTCCCACTCAAAATGCGGTGCATGAATCATGCATGCATGACTAGCTAGCTAGTTAAGACACCAAATGAGATGTGGGGGACACAGATAGGGACCAACCAAAGTTGCCTTTTTTTCTAAAAATGGGGAATGTGCTTTCAAGTGAGATGGAAACAGTACAAGAGAGATAAGGGAACAGTGCTTGATAGACAAATGGTACGTTAATGGGGGACAATGCATCAGCTTAGGATGCTATAAGGAATGCAACTAAATGCCAAGAAAATGGCACCCAAAAAACCCTAGAACTCTCCCACACCTAGATACTTAGCGTATGAACAACCATGAAAGGAGAGGGGGTCCCAAGCTAAGGTGTTAGGTTTCTCTCCTCTCTCCTCTTACATGTATTACATGTGTGAGATTCACTTAGGGTTCCTGTTCACATTAGGATATGTATAGCAAGTATAAGGAAGAAAAGTAAATAAATTCAACAATTAAAATGTGATGTGTTTCTTATATTATATATATCTATGAAGTTCTTCCATTGCTGAAAAATTCTATTATTATAATATTTACCCACAACCAAAAATATGTGCTTTGGTCACATTAGTCTACTCATGCATCTTAATTTGCTTCCCAAAAGATGTTTGAGTCTCAAATGTGCTTCATTTAATAGGTGCAATTTGATAGAAAAAAAAACAGGCAACAATAAGCTGGCTTTTGGAGTGAATAGTTCACTTTACAAATTCAACTTTGTTGGACTAATTTGAAAAAAATGTGTCTTTTCTCACTTATCTGAGTTGGGCTCTCCTTTTAAAGAGGCAAAGCGAGAAATGGATTCTCTTTGTCAGTATAAAACCCATCACTCCCATCAAGAGAGAGAGAGAGAGATACACAGAGGTGGATAGAGAGGTTTTTTTTGTACTGTTTTGTGTCTTTTAGGCCCCAGGACAAACATCTCATGGGCATGCCTATGCATGCGTTTTATTCTTTCCTCTTTATTCCCTCACTTTTGTTCTTCACAATCTCTTTCCTTTTTCCTTGCATGGGGATAACTTCATCAAAATTAGAGACATTGTGTTGTACATGAAACTGTCAGATTTTCTTCCACGCAAAAACAAAAATATATTATATTTTTGAGGATCTAGTAATTGGTTTTGTGTAACTCTAATTAATATTTTAATATTAAAATTTAAAAGTCGAAATAAGACGGTTATATATCATCTATCTCATTTTCTTTATGAACATGTAATTATAACACTTTAACTTTGTTTTGATGTTATATATTAAGATCTTACAAAAATATACTGATGTAGATAATTTCAGGATGTTGATATATATAAATTTTAGAATTTTTGTTATTAAGAAATTAAAAGTGGATGCATGATATATAGAAACAAAAAAAAGAAAAATATTTGAAACACTCTCTTTCTTAAATAATAGATTTTATTGACATATATAATCTCAGTTAATTTGATGACTATTTTAATGAAAATTATTAAAAAAATAAAATATAAGTTCTCTACGTGTTTCAAATTTGATACCATATGAAAAATTAAGTAATATCTATTAAGCAATTCGAAAAGTTCAATGATTTAATGCTTATCGGCTGATCGACAGACAATAAATTAATTCAGAATTGTTGCTAATATTTAATTATTTAAATAAAAAAATACAGATCCATATATAATTGTATATGAGTGAGGCTATAGTAATATGCATACCACGGATGGTCCCATGCTATGGGTTCATATATCTTTTTAAAAGTTCAAACATTCAATCTGAATCGTTAAACATGATCTCTATAATTTATGAAAATGTACTTGCATATCATACTTTATAATTTTTTTAGATTTTTTTTCCTATTTTTTAATAGATAGAAAACCACTGCTTTTGGATGGTCCAAAGTTTTCAAATCAAGTGATTTTCTATCTATCTAAAAAATTAGATAGTAAACAAATTCTAAAAAAAAATGTAAAATTTGATCTACAAATATATTTTCCTATAAAGATTATGTTTAACTGTTCAGATCAATTGTTTGAACTTTAAAATAAAAATACAAGTTCATATGCTGAAATAGTGTAATATGCATAAAACCATAGCCTCACTCATTGGGAACCGAATCTCCTGCCCCTAAAGTCACTGACACGTAGGTCTGGTGTGAGTTTTGAGGTAAACTTATATTCAATATTTAAATGTCAAAACTCACTCCGGACCCACGTGTCAGTAACTTTAGGGACAGAAATTTCCTGCCAAGGGGGACCAATAGTCAAAACAATGGTTTTCTATACAAGGAAAAGAAAGAAACTATGACAAATAAATAATATTGAGGATATGGACCAAGATTAATGAAAAATGTATATCAAATTAATATGCATACAATCGAAAATTAGCTAGTCTTTAGCTCTATTAAGGTTTAGCTTTATTGGCTAGTTATCAGCCAATCAAATTTCAAATGTGATTAATATATGTGATCTATCTAGATAATGACAAATGTATCAATAATTTTTCTTTTAAAATTTCAAAGTAAATTGGTTTTCAAAAGAGCTCATCTATCTTCAATATTAATTTCTCAAAGGCCAAAAAGAAAAAGAAAGAATGACAAACAAATAATAATTGGTCATATCAACGTTTAGCTTTATTAGCTAATTATCAACCAATCAAAATTTAATTATGTGATTAATATGTGATCTATCTAGATAATAATGAAATGTACATCTAATATAATTACAAAGAAAAAGAAAAGGAAATTAAGAATGACAAACAAATAATAATTGGGCATATGAACATTAGCTAATTAATTACAATATAATTACAAAAGTGCATTAAATCATCAAATTGATTACACACACTTAATTAGAACTTAGAACGGCTTGACTGTGCTTTTATGCCGCCAAAAACAATAATTAATTTCATAATGCATATTCTTTCAATCAAAAGGGGTAATGCCTTTTTTACCAAACCACTTGGCAAATTCAACAAATTAATTTGAAAGTGGGGTTGAGGCTTTTCCTTTTAGCCCAGTCTTCTAGGTCTCAAAGTGTTGATTGTCTTTTTTGCAATGCTATAATTAATATATTAAATTATTCAAAAAAAAAAAAAAAAATCATGAACCTTCTAAACTATAGTTCATATCCTCTTATTTGGTGCTTGACCACTTATAATGCCGAAATTTTTATTAATACCACTGTAAAAAAAAAAAAACCATAAATTATGGAGAATTTGAAAAATATCAGGGCCTCCAAGTCAATATGCGGCTCTATTCTTGAGGAGCTGCAGATTGATATTGAGGTCCTCTAAAAACCAAAAAATGCACTGTAATATACTGATATTTATGATTTTGAGGGGCTGCAGATTGACTTGGAGACCCTGATATTTTTCGAATTCCCCAATTTCAGTGGTGTTTTGGTTTAATTTTTTTTTTTGAAATGGTAGTAATAAAAATTTCAGCTGATAATGCATATCTAACTGTTTATCTGCAGTAAGATGCGTGTTGCACAGATCCCATAAAAAACAAACGGCCAGGAATCTTTCAGAGAATCAAAGCATAACTGTGTAAGCTGTTATTCCCATTTCCAGTTGCAACCTAGGCCAGTAATATATCTGTATCAGATTACATCAACAGTTGATCTAATAATGAAATTGCATTCGGATGAAAAAAATTAAGGAAAAATTCAGGTTAGGTCAAATAATTGGAAAATGGATAAATGAACATCATGCAATTTTATTTTTATTTTTGATGTTCAAACAGACAATCTGAACCGTTCAACGTGATTTCCATATAAATATACTTTGTAGATAAAATTTTACAATTTTAGAATTTTCTTACTATTTTTTAGACCATTCAAATGTAGTGACTTTTACATATCTAAATAAAATAGAAAAAAAAATTCTAAAAATATAGAATTTAGATATTGAACGGTACAAATCGACAGTTTAAATTTTGAGAACTAAGATATTGATCCAAAATATGGGACCAATATGCACTATATATGCATAGTATTATAGTCTCACTCATTTTATTTTATAAAATGATCTAATAGTATTATTTTTTGGAAAAAAATATAAATTTTAAAGGACAATATAAAAAAATTAATTTAAATAGCTCCCTTTCCCACTGTCTCCCTCCACCTTATTAAAAAAAAAAAAAAAAAAAATCAAATTTGCTTCTAGACTTTCATTGGTATCTATTCGGTTCTTAATTTCCTTTTAACAAAACAAAACTACTTTTCAAAATTTTAAGTGCGCAAAACCAATTGTTAAATTTACAAAAAGGGCCCTAAGAATTGATTTTTCAACTTCTCTTAAATTAACTAAATTAATTTTTCCAACTTATTCTTTTTATATATAAACTTGATTCACCAATTCCACATGAATAGAAGTTTAGAACTAACATTGTCATTCCTTCAAAAAGGGTTCAAGAACCAACATAACTTATTTTATACAAGTTCAAGGATTAATTTGATAAAAATAAAAGCTTAAGGACTAATATAGTTAATTCGTAAAACTTCCCTAAAACTTTATTTTTCAAAAAAAAAAAAATAATAATGTACTTCTACTAGGGAGTATGAGGCCAACAAATCCTTTATGGGCTTGCCATTAATAACAGGCTCAATTATCCAGATAAGAAGTAAGGTCTAATAATGCAAAGGCCCATATGATTTTTTTTTAAACCTTTGTAGAATCTACCAAGGGGAGGCCCATATGACTTAAAGGGCTGTTTACAACTCAAAAACTCAGAAAAATAATATTGGATTTATGGGCTATTCTTGTAGGCCCAAAAAAAGATAAAAAATAGAAGTGTAGGTCTGTTATTTTCTCCAAGTACCATTTAATTACAAAATTGGAGCGATATCATAAGAAAGAAATTTAAACAATGAGTGAGGCTATGGTGCTATGCATAGCACGGATGGGGTCCGTGCTACGGCTCAAAATTTGACTTTTCAAAATCCTAACGGTCGATCCAACCGTTCAATGTCATAACCATATGAATATGTACTTGCAAACTAAATTTTATATTTTTTCGAATTTTTTTACTATTTTTTTAGATAGGTAGAATTTTGATGGTCCAGAATTTTCAAAAAACACTGATTTTTCTACCTATCTAAAAAAATAGTAAAAAAATTTGAAAAAATATAAAATCTAGTTTGCAAGTACATATTCATATGATTATCACATTGAACGGTTGGATCGACCGTTAGAATTTTAAAAAGTCAAATTTTGAGCTGTAGCATGAACTCCATCCGTGCTATGCATAGCACCATAGGCTCACTCTTAAACAATTAATGCTACTATTATGTGGAACTTTAAGCGAAATGTTTACTACCATGAGTTATTTTGTGGAACTTCAAACAAATAATATCACACACACTCTAATTATCGTTGAGATAAATTTTCAGAATATTCGGATAGTTATAAATTAATTAAAATAAATCAAATTGAAATAGAGTTACTCGGATCGTGCGAAGCACTGTCCTTAAGCGTATTCCGTCTCATCGTGTAAGATGGAACTGCAACCAAGATAATCCGGAGTTGTTGCTTCTTAGACACGCCATGGAGCAAATGACGATAACTCCGTAATATCCAGTACTTGATCAGAATTAATTTAATCGGATTGAAGCAAAATATTAAATGGAGAATAAAACAAAGAAATTTATTATTTGTGGGAGCAAATCAATGAAGCAAAAGATTTTCATATTTTTAAGAGATTTTGATAAGAGAAGGGAATTGGGAGAAAAAAATATCTGATTGTATATTTCTGAGAGATAAGTGAGAAGAATAATTTCTATCAAGAACTATTAAAGAAAGTTACCTTCGAACTTCTAGACATAAAAAAAAAAAAAAAATTCCTATAAATTATTAAAGCCACATGTAGTGAAAGGTAATTAATTTGGTTCATATCACACACTTGTCCGGCAAAATGGTATTGTTTAGGTCATTTTCTGAAAATAATTAAATGAAATATTTTAGTACAAAACAAAGTACTGAACAACATATATACACGACAAATTACTAAAGTTTAGGTCCCAAGCTACGAATTCCCCAAAATGCTGGGAATTAGAAATGAAATTGAACCGAATAGGATGGATTTGTCGCCTTAAATTCAAAGCATCTTTATTCGATTGTTACTGTCAATTTTGTTCATGAGAAATACAATACCTCCATATAACCTTTTTATATGTTTGTAATTCGTTGCTTACAACTAGAGGTGTCAATGGCACTCTTTTATCCGGTTACCCGATCCGTACCGTATCCGATAAGACGGATACGAGTAAGATTTTTTTTCATAAACTTATTGGGTACACGTACAGGTAAAGATTTTTTTTGGTTATTTAAACAGGTTAGGGTACGGGTAAAACCTATTTCGTACCCGTTATCCGATCGGATAATTAAAATAATATACATATATATGAGGAGGGATCAAGTTACAACAAATTTGAGTTACAACAAAGTTACAACAATCATTTTTTATATTTTGAAATTTCAAATCGTCGATCCAAACCGTTCAACATGATCTGCACAATAAAATGTACTTCTAGATCAAATTTTACATTTTTTTGAATTTTTTTACTATTTATTAAGTATTTTACAAAAACTAGTCAAATTCAAACCATTGAATTTGTACTCATCTTAAATAGTAAAAAAATTCAAAAAAAAGTACAATTTGATCTGGAAGCACATTTTATTGTGGAGATCATGTTGAACGGTTTGGATCGACGATTTGGAATTTCAAAATGTAAAAAATGATTGTTGTAACTTTGTTGTAACTTGATCCCTCCTGTATATATATTATATATATTAATAAGTATTGAAAGAGTACTTTAATTGGTTTACTTGCACTTAGCATGATCTGAATTTTTTTTTCAATAAAGTACTATACATGTATAAAAGAATATATATGTTTTAATGTATTATTTAATAAATAATAAAAATAATTATTATATTAGTATTACCCGTTATTAACCGCTACCGTTTCGTTATCCGACAATTATAACGGGTAAGGGTAGGATACAGGTACGATAATTTGTATCGGGTAAGGACAATTTATAACATATACGGGTATGAAAATGCTTCCACCCAATTCTTACCGTACCCGTTGACACCCCTACCTACCGAAATTTTTATTTTTAACATTTTAATAAAATTCATTAATAAATTAACCATCGTTTTGGGTCAATTCCAAATTTAACACGGCCGCAGAATGCCGGAGCGGACCCATATGGGGGGTACCGCAGAATGCCGGAGCGGACCCCCATATGGGTCCGCACAATGCCGAAGCGGCCCCTGGGGCCGCATAATGCCGGAGCGGTCCCTTTATTTTTTATTTTAGAAATACGAAATTGATTTTTGAATGTAGTTTAAGTGTTATTTAAATTGATTTAGTTTCGAATGTAGTTTTTAAGTGTTATTTAGTGTTATTTTAGAAATACTATATATTTTAAGTGTTATTTAGTTTCGAATGTAGTTTAAATTGATTTTTGGTCGTATCGTATTTTTGGTCGTTCGTTTGAAATATTTTAGATATTTTAGATATGTGGTTTCTTTGAAATTCTTTTGTGTACTCTGAGATAATAAAATCAACAAAATAAATAAATAACAACAAAATCAAACAAACAAGAAACTAATCAACGAAATAAATAAGTATCTGACAAAACATCTACCAATACTACAAATAAGAATCTACCAATCTAACAAAACATCTAACAATCTATGGCTCTGGACTAAACACCGTCCTCGCCTTCTTCTTCCTAAACCCCCGACCCCGCCTGCAGAGTGGCGTCTCGTCAGTATCGACGGAGGATGTAGAGTCGTCAGCCTGGACATCCGTAGACTGAACCGGCTCGTGGTGAACCTCCTCAATCTCGGATGTCTGCTGGACCCCAGGACCAAAAACTGTGGTCTGTCCAGACTCAGCCTGCGTGAATAAAAACGCCTGTCTGGCAATAGGGTCATCGAGGAGGGAAGGGTGAGGTACCTGCTGTGAGGACTGGCCAGGGAACCTCCCCAGTTGAACCTGCCCGCAGTGGACAGGTCGCGCAGAAGCTCGAGGTAACACAGCCGCACCTGATCTCCATGCGAATCCGGAAACAACCGACAGATGATCATCTCCAAAATATAGGCGCGCAGATATCGGTCAATAACCACCTGTTATAGATTTAAATTAGAACATTACTTACAAGAAAATAAATATAATATTATTTAAATTAAATCTTGTACAAGCAAATACCTGATCCGGTCGATCCGGAAAGACCTGAAATCTCGCCCGCAGCTTTACCAAGCTGATGCAGCTGGGCGAGACCACAGTCTTCTCACCTCTCTTCTTCGCTTTCTGGAGATCCTCGTGCGGGATACCCAATAGCTCTAAGCACAATGCACGAAAATCTCCGTACTCGACGCCCGTGACCGGCTCCCCAATAATAGTCATACCCCACAGGCAACTGACGTCCTGTAGGGTGACTGTCATCTCAGCATGGGGGAGATGAAAGTTGTGCGTCTCCGGACGCCATCGCTCAACGAGGCCAGAAGATAAGCCCTCGTCAGCATTCTCCTCGGCCATCTGGGATATCTGGTACAATCCCATCGAGCGTAAAACCCCCCCGTACGCCGACTGGTACCGTAGATGCTGGCGATTGTGACGAACCGTAACCGCATCCAAACCCTGCATTTAAGTAAATAATCAGATCAAGTTCATTCATCAAAAATTCGAGATGACAAATTTATAAATATGACAAATTTACTTACCCCAGTGGCAACCTCTAATATCCGATGCTCCGTATTCGGATACCACAAGAAGTCGCTGACCCTGTCGGTGCGACTCCGGATACCCGGAACATCCGCCAACGCTGTCTCGATGTACTGAGACATCTCGTATGGCGTGGCTGTAGGAGCATGCTGTGTACCCCTACTGGAGGATGGTATATCTCTACTTGTACTCATGCTGTATTGGATAATATTTGGTCAAATATGAGAGTTTGGTAAAAGTCCGGTTTAAATTTGGGTACAATTCTAATTAAATTTGGGTACAATCTAATTAAATTTGGGTACAATTCTAATTAAATTTGGGTATTGATACCTCGCATATTTAGTCTATTTTAGGCCTATTTTAGTACCAGATTCGTGCCCTAATTCACCAGAATCATGTGCATTTCATCGATATATCTTTAGAATTTGGTACTGCTGAGTGTTTGTTTGTTTTCTGCAGGTTTGGAGCAAAACACACGAAGAAACGGCGATTCAGATGATGAGGTACGACCCTTACCAGGCTTGGTACGGGTCTCACCAGACTTGGCCATTTTTCAGCTCATCACGCCTGGTACGGCCTGGCCGTACCAATTTGGTACGGGCCGTACTTAAAGGCGGCCTGACAGATTCAAATTTTGGCAGAGGCTATTTAAAGCGGGGAACTCTCCAATTTCGACATTCATTCCATTCCAGATCTATTTGAGAGCACAGTAAGAGAGAGAAAGAGAGCTAAGGAGCTAGGAGCAAGAAGGAAGGAAGAGGAAGAGGCGAAACTCGACGGATCAAGCTTCCTCCTCTCGATCCCTTCGATCCATGGCTTTCTCTATCCCTTTTATTGTATTTTTAGATCAGATCATGTGCTGTGAGTAGTTATTTCAGTTTCTAGGGTTTAGAGATGGATTCTTGATTTGCTTTGACTTTCTTTGACTTATATCTTGTATGAACTCTTTTGATTGATTGATTGTGAATTTCTTTGCCATCTCTTGCTTTGATTGCTGTGATTGTGTATGATGAATCTCTAGGTTTAGATCGAACCTATCAAGGTCATGTGATCATCTCAATCTCTCAACCAAATCAATTGTTTAGGGTAGACTTGTTCGAATTGAAGCCGAGAGGTTGAATTCTCCTCTAATCGACAGATTAGAGGGTGCCTTAGGTCTCCAATCAACCAGCTAGGGTAGATCTGTACCAACGCAATGAGAATTGAGGTGTAGAAATCCCTAAAAGACAATCAATTGCATTCCAACCTAGATCTTGATCCAACACACGACGGTTGAGGCTTAGGAACCTTAGGTATGGTCAATTGAACCTTTCTAAAGAGTTTAGCACGAGGTACCAGCAAGGAATGCATCAACTCGAACTGGTAAGCTCTGTTCTGGCAAGCCAGTACGGGTCTTACCAGAGTGGTGCGGCCTTGCCTTACCAAGTAGAGTACGGCCTAGCCGTACCAACTTGGTACGGGCCGTACCACTAGAGGCAGATCACAGATGAAGTCTGAAACCCTGGAAACGCCTTTTATCCATAACCAAAACACAATTTACATTTCTTCTAGCATTTTATTACATTGTTTGAATTGCTTGAATTGATCTTTTTAGGAACTTAAACACCAAACCAAAACCTTCTCACTTCTAGTTTTTAATTGAGTTTAGTAAATTCTAACCTAGTAATTGCCCGTCCCTGTGGATCGATACCCGATTATACTACTCGATAGGGGTTGTGCACTTGCAACCCTTACTCGTGAAGTGTAAACGCGGTTTTAAAAGGTACGCCCTCAAGCGTACCGAAACTTGCGTTGCGCTTCTGCGCGAACAAGTTTTTTGGCGCCGTTGCCGGGGACGGTAACCAATTGCCTAGTTAGATTTTACCTTACTTAGTTAATCTAGATTTTATCTTGTATCTTTCTTGCTTTTTCTTAATCAAAATCACTAAAAACTGGCTTTTGAACCCCCCCTGCAGGCAAATACAGGTTGAAATATAATCTGAGAAGCAAGGGCCCACTGTTCGATCAAACTCCTCCAGACTCAGCCGAGACTGCTCAGCCACCCTCTGGTACGGCCAGGCCGCACCAATCTAGTCCGACCCGTACCGATTCAGGCACGGACAGGCCGCACCAATCTGGTCCGACCCGTACCAAGGCACCTGAACCTGAAGAGATGGCTGGGGCAGAAGACGAAGCCCGACTCAGAATGGAGGCAGAGGCCAGGGAAAGAGAAAGAGAAAGGCAAGAAGAAGAAGGCCGTCTGACGGACGATGATGAGGATGTTTTCATGCCTCGGACCCTGCGGGAGTTCAACGTGCCGAGAGCTGGAGACGTGCGAGGTGCAATCCGGCTGCCACACATTCCAGGACAGCAACCGAACTTCAATCCGGGGGTTGTCAACATGGTGCAGCAGAACACCTTCCACGGACTCGACCACGAGGACCCGCACGCTCACCTCCAGACCTTCCTCGAGTGCATCACGACCATCAAAACCAACGGTGAGAATGCTGATTACACCAAGCTTGCTTTATTTCCTTTCACTCTCAGGGATAAGGCCAAGAAATGGTTAGGATCTTTGCCTAGGGACTCGGTTAGAACTTGGAAGGACTTGTCCAAAATGTTTCTGACCAGATTTTTCCCTCACAAGAGGACAGCCAAGGTAAGACATGACCTGACCAGCTTTAGGCAGATTTTTGATGAACCCCTGAACGAGGCTTGGGAAAGGTTTAGAGAAATGCAGTACTCCTGTCCACACCATGGTATACCCGACTGGCTTTTAATTCAAACATTTTACGACAGCCTGAATGAGAGCACTCGTGCTTACGTGGACGCTGTTGCGGGGGGCGCGTTGATGTCAAGGGAGCCTTTAGAGGCTATGAACTTGATAGACAACATGGCGCAGAACCAGCAGTGGTCCGGCCGCGACACGTCACGCCAGCGAGGAGGCCAAGGAGGTAGCCAAGGAGGTGGCAAGTACGAGCTCGATCACATCACGGCTCTCACCGCCAAGATGGACGCCATGCAGCGGGCGATGGACAAGCTCAGTGTCAAGGCAGTCGAACAGCAGCCTCAAGTCTGCGTCATGTGCGGAGACGAGAGGCACGCATACGAGCAATGCCCGCTGGTGCAACAAGACGAGGAGAGTGAGCAGGTCAACTCTCTCAACAACGAGCCTTCCTTCTTCCCAAGACCTCCCTTCAGCCGGTCCTACTCCAAGGATCCGGTTGAGCAGCAGCACTGGAGGTCGAACCAGAACAACCCTGCGCCTTTCAACAACTCTTCGTTCAGACCGCCCTTCAACAACAACAGCTTCCAGAGGCCGCAGTACAACAACAACAACTGGAACAATCGGGCGAACAACACTGGAAATTACCCCCCTCCGAATAACAACGATTGGAGAGCCCAAGCTTCGAGCAGCAGCAACAGCAATAACAATGGCAACAGGAACTTCTACCAGAACGCTTCCTTTCCCAATCAAGGCAACCGAGCAGCTCCATCTGGCCCCTCAAAGTCGAATGCGCCTGCCGATGTGAACGACTTCACTCACGAGCAGGGCAAGATGAATCAGATGATGTGGGAGCAGATGCAGAGCATGACCACTCAAATGGCTGCCCAAAGCAAGTTGCTGGAGCAGCTGAGCCAGATGGTCACCTCAAGCCACTCTCGACCCGGGAAGCTTCCAGCTCAGCCCGAACCAAATCCAAGAGAAGAGGCTAAGGCGATCACTCTGAGAAGTGGGACCCAATACGACGAGCCACCAATGCCAAGTGAGGGCACAGTTGATCCGATTCCTGACGCGACCCCGACCCCTGTGTCAATTCCACTGAAAGAGGTTAATCAGAACGAGCTGAGGTCATCCAACCTCAAGCGAGTGCAGACTGCACCAGCTCGGCAAAACCTGCACAACCTCCATCCGAAGCGTCAGGTGGTCAGAAGAAGAAAGGTGCCGAGAAACCACCTCCATACCGGCACCCTGTTCCATTCCCCCAGAGATTAGCTGAGACGAGACTGAACGAGCAATTCGCCAACTTCGCAAACATCATCAAGCAGCTGCAGATCACCATCCCTTTCACCGACGCTTTGACCCAAATGCCCACCTATGCCAAGTTTCTGAAGGACATCCTTTCCAACAAGAGAAGCTTAGAGGGGCACGCGACAGTCAAGCTGACGGAGCAGTGCATCGCAATTTTGAAAAGCGAGCTACCCCCCAAATTGGACGATCCTGGAAAGTTTTCCATTCCATGCACCATTGGGAAGGCTACAATCAAGAAAGCCCTGTGTGATCTAGGAGCAAGCGTGAGTCTCATGCCACGCACCATCTATGATCGCATAGGAGTGGGGGAGCTCAAGTCCACAAGGATGACACTGCAGTTGGCGGATTCTTCAGTCCGACTTCCACTTGGTGTGGTGGAAGATCTGCCAGTTCAAGTTGGGAAGTTCTTCGTGCCCGTCGATTTCGTCGTCATGGAGATGGAAGAAGATAAGGAAGTCCCAATCATCTTGGGGCGACCTTTTCTGAGTACAGCTGGCGCGATAATTGACGTGAAGCAGGGCATCCTGACTCTGAACTTTGGAGGAGAGAAGGTGAAATTCCAAATCGACCGCGCCATGAGATATCCGTCACGATCTGAGACATGTTTCCGAGTTGACGGGATAGAGGAGTGCTTGGCTGATCTGGCCAAGGACTACTTTCTTGAACAAGTCAACAACTCGCTGCGCCAAGACGCTGAATTCCTCTCCAAGTTGCCAAGCGAGGCGAGCGAGTCAATTTGTGCAGCAGATGCGATTCCTGAGGATCTGGAGGATCGTACATCACACCCTGAGACGAGGAGTGGAGCGGAGCCTGCCAAGGCCGACGTCTCGACAGCACACGAGTCAGATCACCCAGATGCGACTCGTGACAACGATCAGCCTGAGCGTCCGACTCCCGAACTCAAACCTCTTCCAACCAATCTCAGATACGAGTTCCTCGATCCAGAAAAATCATGTCCTGTGATCGTCAATGCGAGTCTAAACCCCGATCAAACCGCCAAACTTCTGGAGAAGCTGAGATTTCACAAGGGCGCGATTGGGTACTCGATCAAGGACTTGAAAGGGATCAACCCAGCCATCTGCTCACACCGGATTCTTCTCGAGGATGATCACAAGCCGTCTGTGGAGCACCAGCGGCGACTCAACCCCAACCTGAAGGAGGTGGTGAAAAAGGAAATTCTCAAACTCCTGGATGCAGGCATCATCTATCCCATCTCTGACAGCAAGTGGGTGAGTCCCGTTCACGTGGTGCCCAAGAAGGGAGGCACGACAGTAGTGAGAAATGAAAAGGACGAGCTAGTCCCTACTCGTGTGGTATCTGGGTACCGCATGTGTATTGACTACAGGAAGCTCAACGCTGCCACGCGCAAGGATCACTTCCCACTGCCGTTTGTCGACCAACTCCTTGAAAGGCTGGCGACTCATTCTCATTTTTGCTACCTTGACGGGTACTCAGGATTCTTTCAGATCCCCATTCACCCGAACGACCAAGACAAGACCACTTTCACATGTCCCTACGGTACATTCGCATACCGTAGGATGCCATTCGGTCTGTGCAATGCA
Organism: Carex littledalei; assembly: GCA_011114355.1. NCBI lineage: Eukaryota > Viridiplantae > Streptophyta > Magnoliopsida > Poales > Cyperaceae > Carex > Carex littledalei. The sequence goes on along the minus strand of CM022083.1, from coordinate 15,815,551 downwards.
CCTGCCACCTTCCAAAGAGCCATGATGGCTATCTTCTCGGATTTCATCGAGAAAGAGGTTGAGGTCTTCATGGACGACTTCTCTGTCTATGGAACCAGCTTTGACTCATGTCTAGCCAACCTCTGCAAAATCCTGGAGAAGTGTGAAGAGGTCAACCTGATCCTGAACTGGGAGAAGTGTCACTTCATGGTCCAAGAGGGAGTTGTCCTTGGACATGTGGTGACCTCCAAAGGAATTGAGGTTGACAAAGCTAAGGTGGAGGTGATCGAGAAGCTGGAGATCCCAACAAATGTCAAAGCTGTGCGAAACTTTCTGGGACACGCTGGCTTCTACCACCGATTCATCAAGGACTTCTCGAAAATCGCAAAACCATTGACCAACCTGCTCATCAAGGACTCTGATTTCATCTTCACGCAGGAGTGTGTCGATTCGTTTTGCCGATTGAAAGAAGCCCTTGTCTCAACACCCATCCTGCAGCCTCCAGACTGGACCTTGCCATTCGAATTGATGTGCGATGCGAGTGATTACGCTGTGGGAGCGGTTCTTGGGCAGCGGAAGGAGAACAAGCCATGTGCTATCTACTACGCTAGCAAGGTGCTAGACCCTGCCCAGATGAACTACACAACAACCGAAAAGGAGCTTTTGGCTGTTGTGTTCGCTCTCGACAAGTTTAGATCCTATCTGGTTGGTTCCAAGATAGTGATCTACACTGACCACGCCGCACTCAAGTATCTGTTGAGCAAGCAGGATGCCAAACCTCGCTTGATTAGGTGGATTCTCCTCCTGCAGGAGTTTGACATCGAAATCAGGGATAAGAAAGGAGTCGAAAACACCGTGGCTGACCATCTGTCCCGGCTTCGCTGGGAAGATGAGGGCTCTGGTAGCCTGCCAATTGATGACTCGTTCCCTGATGACCAATTCCATTCGATTTCTGCCATGGAGGAGATCCACTCGGTTGGTACACCGATGCACGCGACTCATGCGGTGCAAGATCGGACGTTCCATGCAACTGACCGAGTGAACACCAAGTCAGCGCCCTGGTATGCAGACATTGCGAACTTTCTCGCCTCAGGAGTACTTCCTCCTACCATGTCATACCAGCAGAAGAAGAAGCTGCGATCGGACGCCAAGTTCTACTTCTGGGACGACCCCTACCTCTTCAAGACTGGCGTTGATGGCATCTACAGACGATGTGTGCCATACGATGAGACGCGCTCCATTCTTGAGCACTGCCACTCCTCAGCCTACGGAGGACACGCTTCATTCTCCAAGACTGCTTCAAAGGTCCTGCAATCCGGCTTCTTCTGGCCTTCACTTTTCAGAGATGCTAGGACCTTCGTTGCAACTTGTGACAAGTGTCAGCGCACCGGGAACATCTCCAAGAGGAATGAAATGCCTCTCCACTCTATTCTAAAGGTAGACATCTTTGATGTCTGGGGCATTGACTTCATGGGACCGTTTCCACCCTCGTGTGGGAACGAGTACATCCTGGTAGCTGTTGACTACGTCTCCAAGTGGGTGGAGGCAGTAGCGTGCAAGAATGCGGACTCCAATGCAGTGAAAAGACTGTTCACTGACATCATCTTCCCTCGCTTTGGAGTTCCAAGAGCCGTCATCAGTGATGGTGGCAAGCACTTCATCAACCGCCAGTTCGACAATCTCCTGAGTCGCCATGGAGTCACTCACAAGGTGACCACATCCTACCATCCTCAAGCCAACGGTCAAGCCGAGATTTCCAACAGAGAGATCAAGTCTATCCTGGAGAAGACCGTTGCTCGAACGAGAAAGGATTGGTCGCTCAAGCTGAGTGACGCACTTTGGGCCTACCGTACAGCCTTCAAAACTCCGATTGGGATGAGCCCTTTCAAATTGGTGTACGGAAAGTCCTGCCACTTGCCCGTGGAAATTGAGCACAAGGCATACTGGGCCACACGGGCCATCAACATGGACTTGCTCTCAGCTGGAGAGAAACGCATCCTTGACTTGAATGAGTTAGAGGAGATGCGTCTCAATGCCTACGAGAACGCGAGAATTTACAAGGAAAGGACCAAACAGGTTCACGACAAGCGCATCATGCCTCGTGAGTTCCATGAGGGAGACCTGGTCCTCTTGTTCAATTCTCGACTTAGGCTCTTTCCAGGGAAGCTGAAGTCCAGGTGGTCCGGTCCATTCCGGGTGAGGGCAGTGTTCCCATTTGGCGCCGTGGAATTGGAAAACAAGGAGGGGCAGACTTTCAAAGTCAATGGTCAGCGTCTCAAGCACTACATTGCTGATCATCCCCAAGAAATGCGAGTGAGCTTGGATCTCTCCGATCCATCTCCAACCAAAGCCTGAAGAGAGAAGGTCGAGCTCGAGACCTAAAACGAGCGCTCCTTGGGAGGCAGCCCAAGCCATTTTTACCTGTTTTGCATCTTAGGAACAGATAGACATGCATTCATTCTTCTGCATTGCATCACGAGCGGCTTGAGAAGTCACGAGAAAGAGAAACCAAAAAATTTGAGGTTGGTTCGGCTAGGCCATACCACATTGGTACGGCCTGAAAAATGAAGGGTTAGTACGGCCCGTACCAATTTGGTACGGTCAGGCCGTACCTAGGTCAGAGACGCGAACCGACGCATTAACTGCCGCCTTTTTCTTTTTAAACCCCCCCGTACCCGCACCCCTTCCCCTTTTTTTTTTCCCAGCCGCACCTCTCTCCCTCTCTCTTCTCTCCCTCTCCATTTTCACTCCCTCTTCCTCTCATCCTTCCACCCTAACCGAGCACAAGGAGCAGCGCACCACCAGCAACTCTTCGGTCCGACCCGCACTTCTCTTCGGTCCGACCCGCACCTCACCGATCCGACCCGCACCACGTCTTTGCTCTCGGTTAGTACCTCTTCCTCCATTTTCTTTGAGGTTGGTTCGGCCATGCCATACCACATTGGTACGGCCTGAAAATTGAAGGGTCGGTACGGCCCGTACCAATTTGGTACGGCCAGGCCGTACCTAGGTCAGAGACGCGAACAGACGCATTAACTGCCGCCTTTTTCCTTTTAAACACCCCGAACCCGCACCCCTTCCCCTTCCCATTTCCTCCCAGCCGCACCCCTCTCATCTCTTCTCTCCCTCTCCACTCCTTCTACCTCTCCTTCCACCCTAACCGAGCACAAGGAGCACAGGAGCACCGGAGATCAGCGCACCATAAGCACCTCTTCGGTCCGACCCGCACCATCCCACCGGTCCGACCCGCACGCCTCTTCGGTCCGACCCGCACCTCCTTGCTCTCGGTTAGTGCATCTTCTTCGATTTTCTTTGTTTTCATCCATTTTCTTCCATTTCCCTCTCTTCTTCTCTCGGTTCTGCCCTATTTCTGTCAAATCCTAGCCTGGTACGGCCCACCCGTACCAGGTAGGTACGGCCCGTACCGGACTCTCTGACCTGACACCAAACCTGTACCAGTTTGTACCAATTAATCCTTACCAGCCCAGTTCTGTGTTGTGTAACATCTTTGTACTGGTTTAGGAGTTAATTGGTTGCACAAATTCCAATTTCTGTCACTGTTACCAGTTGGTGCGGCCCTTACCAGCCAACACCAAAACCCTAAGTTAGGTACGGCCCGTACCAGTCTGTGCGGCTAGGCCGTACCTACCTAGGTCAGCCAGGCCGTACCAACTAGGTCAGACCAGGCCGTACCTACCCAGTCAAACCCTCAACCACCCAACGCCACGAGCGTCTGAGAGAGATGAGTCGACAATCCTCTCGCTCCTCCACACCCTCTGACGCCTCCATCCCTTCCGCCACTGGTCCGATGACCAATGTCCCTCCTGCTGATGCCCCCACGTCATCTCATCACTCCCACCGGAGTGCGTCTCGTAGTGACTCCCGCGCTTCTCGCCACTCCCGGGAGAGTGCAGCCAGGACTGGGTCCCGCCAGAGTGTTTCCCTTCAGGACGCAGTCATGCCCATCTACTATGAGGGAGAGACCACATCCAGTGGGCATCAGTCCGGCTACCGGAGCCCACAGGAGAGCCCCTCCTACCATCCATCTGGAGACCAGGACCAGGGCTCTGACCACGCCTTCGTCCACGACTCCGACCACGCCTCTGATTCCTTTGGCACTGATGCGGCCCTCTCTGACGCCACCCAGCGTGCCGATGCGTACACCGAGGAGTACTTCTTCATGCCGACCCGTCGGCAGTTCAAGTACTTCGATATGCTGCTGAAGAAAAAGATCAACAACACGAGGATTGTTGATTTTTCTGCTCTTCAGACGCTGGGACTGGAGGATGAGTTCCGCCGCATTACCACCCGGATCGGGATCACTCCGGCCTTTTGGACGATCGCCCAGAGGGGGTACAAGAAGCTCACCATTGAGTTTCTTTCCTCTCTGGAGCTCAAGTACACGCGGAACGATAACCCGTTCATCCAGTTCCGCATGCTGAGTGAGACCCACCGTGTGCGGCTGTCTGACTTGAGGGAGTGGTTTGGCTTTGAGCCGAACCCGACCACTGACACCCTCTCTTTCTCTGTGGGCCTGGAGCGCGACAGTTTCTGGGAGCTGATCTCTGGCAGCGCAGCCGGGTCAGCTTTCAACAAGGAATACAAGCAGCTCAATGTCCCTCATCCGGTCATCCGATGTCTGCTGCGTATCCTCGGTTGCACCATCTTTGCGCGTGGCGAGACGTTCGCCCGTGCCAATGTTGAGGATATGCAGCTGGTGGATCATATGCTGCGTCCCGACAGCACTCTCGAGCGGCCCGATCTGATGCTCGCCATGATCCACCACTGGCTCGGCATCCAGAGGCAGCCCAAGCCGGGTGGCGTTGTCTACATCTCGGCCTATGTCACTCTGATCGCCGAGCGCTTACACCTCCAGATCATCGGCGACGAGGAGTGCCGGAGCTCCCGATCTCTCTCTCTCACTCAGTTCACCACCTACAAGTTCATCGAGTCAGCAGCAGGACGCGATGGGCGAGGTGCTTGGGCATGGCGCATGCCTGACGGGAGGACCAGCTATGTCATGCCTTTCCCGGTCACTCTCTCCTTCACTGACCGGAGCACTTGGTTTTTCCGACGTCCGCCCCGCGTGCAGCCTGCCCCTGTGGCCCCACCTCCACCTCCTCCACCTCCTCCACCACCACCGCAGGGCGATGAGGACATGATCGATGCCACCACCTCTCCAGTCCAGGCTCCGTTTGAGCCGCTGCATCCTCTCTCTCCTCATGTGCCACCTTTCCCCAGCCAGGCTCCCCCCTTCTCCGAGCAGGTACATCCTTCACCCTTTGGTGCAGGTACCTCATTCTATAGAGCTGGCCCTTCCACGTACCAGACTGGCCCATCCACCTCCGCCTACGCTGCTGGCCCATCCACCTCCGCCTACGCTGCCGGCCCCTCCACCTCCTACAGTAGACCAGTGTATCCCCCTCCAGTCGCCGAGCCCACCATCCAGGATGTCTACCATCTGATGTACGACATGCGTCGGGAGCAGGGTGTTGCACTCTATGAGCAGGGTGTTACCCTTCGTGAGCAGGGCGCCACACTTCATGATCTCACGCGGCGGGTGACTGGGATTGAGGAGCGGTTTAGCGACTGGCTCTGGTACGACCACCCCGAGGACTGATCAGGTTCGCTCTCTTTTCCCCGAGCTTCTTTTATCTCTTTTATCTCATGGTCTTGAAGCATTGAGGACAATGCTCAGGCTAAGCTTGGGGGGATGACATTTGCATGTAGGTCATATTTACTTTACCGTTATTTTTCTTGCATTTTTTCGTATTTTCGTGCATTGTTAGGTGAAAATTTGTGTGAATTGCTAAAATTGAGAATAACTTTGAAACAATTTAGTTGTGATTAGGATAGACCTGAGTGAATTGGAACTAACCCATGATTGGTTATTGAACTACTTAGGTTGAGATGTTTTTAATAATGGAAAAGATGAAACAAACTTAGAATTGAATCGAACGAGATTATTCGAAAAAACTGAACTGTGCCTTTAGAAATTGGGATTTTCAAATTAAGAAAGTTTGGAATATCCATTGGTATGAATGAATACCAATAGATGTGTGTATTCATGGTATGAAAAAAAAAAAAAAAAAAGAGAAATGAAAAAGATGGAGAACATAAGAGTACTGGCAATAAGCCTCGAATGGGCGCCTTTGAGCTCGTCTCCCAATTAGAAATAAAGAAATAAAATTTTGCTCATACCAACACACTTCGTTCGCAACTTTCTTACCCTTAAGCTTGATTCAAGCTTGGGGGAGGGAAAATGAAAAGAAAAATCACCTTGAATAAAAGCACTGACTCGGAAAAAGAATGAAATTGTTTCGATCAAACCTAGGTAATTAGTCTTTCCATTGTTAGAAGCATCTCAAAATAAGAAGTTCAATTGACTAATTGGTGGAGTGAATCAAGGTTTATAAAGGGATGTTTGAATTACAACCGAATCGATTCTAGAAATTCTTGACTATAGCAGACTCACGTAGGTTTTCACATTTAGACTTGTATCTGCATTTAGATTTAGTTGTCCAGCACTTTTACCCGAGTTTGAAACTTTTTGCTTGAGGACAAGCAAAGGTTCAGCTTGGGGGAATTTGATACCTCGCATATTTAGTCTATTTTAGGCCTGTTTTAGTACCAGATTCGTGCCCTAATTCACCAGAATCATGTGCATTTCATCGATATATCTTTAGAATTTGGTACTGCTGAGTGTTTGTTTGTTTTCTGCAGGTTTGGAGCAAAACACACGAAGAAACGGCGATTCAGATGATGAGGTACGACCCTTACCAGGCTTGGTACGGGTCTCACCAGACTTGGCCATTTTTCAGCTCATCACGCCTGGTACGGCCTGGCCGTACCAATTTGGTACGGGCCGTACTTAAAGGCGGCCTGACAGATTCAAATTTTGGCAGAGGCTATTTAAAGCGGGGAACTCTCCAATTTCGACATTCATTCCATTCCAGATCTATTTGAGAGCACAGTAAGAGAGAGAAAGAGAGCTAAGGAGCTAGGAGCAAGAAGGAAGGAAGAGGAAGAGGCGAAACTCGACGGATCAAGCTTCCTCCTCTCGATCCCTTCGATCCATGGCTATCTCTATCCCTTTTATTGTATTTTTAGATCAGATCATGTGCTGTGAGTAGTTATTTCAGTTTCTAGGGTTTAGAGATGGATTCTTGATTTGCTTTGACTTTCTTTGACTTGTATCTTGTATGAACTATTTTGATTGATTGATTGTGATTTCTTTGCCATCTCTTGCTTTGATTGCTGTGATTGTGTATGATGAATCTCTAGGTTTAGATCGAACCTATCAAGGTCATGTGATCATCTCAATCTCTCAACCAAATCAATTGTTTAGGGTAGACTTGTTCGAATTGAAGCCGAGAGGTTGAATTCTCCTCTAATCGACAGATTAGAGGGTGCCTTAGGTCTCCAATCAACCAGCTAGGGTAGATCTGTACCAACGCAATGAGAATTGAGGTGTAGAAATCCCTAAAAGGCAATCAATTGCATTCCAACCTAGATCTTGATCCAACACACGACGGTTGAGGCTTAGGAACCTTAGGTATGGTCAATTGAACCTTTCTAAAGAGTTTAGCACGAGGTACCAGCAAGGAATGCATCAACTCGAACTGGTAAGCTCTGTTCTGGCAAGCCAGTACGGGTCTTACCAGAGTGGTGCGGCCTTGCCTTACCAAGTGGAGTACGGCCTAGCCGTACCAACTTGGTACGGGCCGTACCACTAGAGGCAGATCACAGATGAAGTCTGAAACCCTGGAAACGCCTTTTATCCATAACCAAAACACAATTTACATTTCTTCTAGCATTTTATTACATTGTTTGAATTGCTTGAATTGATCTTTTTAGGAACTTAAACACCAAACCAAAACCTTCTCACTTCTAGTTTTTAATTGAGTTTAGTAAATTCTAACCTAGTAATTGCCCGTCCCTGTGGATCGATACCCGATTATACTACTCGATAGGGGTTGTGCACTTGCAACCCTTACTCGTGAAGTGTAAACGCGGTTTTAAAAGGTACGCCCTCAAGCGTACTGAAACTTGCGTTGCGCTTCTGCGCGAACAGGTACAATCTAATTAAATTTGGGTACAATCTAATTAAATTTGGGTACAATTCTAATTAAATTTGGGTACAATTCTAATTAAATTTGGGTACAATTCTAATTAAATTTGGGTACAATTCTAATTAAATTTCGGTACAATCGAATTAAATTTAGGTACAATTCTAATTAAATTTGGATACAATCGAATTAAATTTTGGTACAATTCTAATTCTAAATCCTAAATCTAAACTCTAAACCTAAATCCTAATCCTAAACCCTAAACCTACACCTAATTACTACTCTACACTAAAAATTAAAACAAGAGAAGAAGAAGAAAAATTACCCGAGGTCGAAGGGATTGAAACTTCAAATGAGATGTAATGAAATCTGAATTCTGCGGCCCTATATATAGGCTGGGGACCACTCCGGCATTATGCGGCCCCAGGGGCCGCTTCGGCATTGTGCGGACCCATATGGGGGTCCGCTCCGGCATTCTGCGGTACCCCCCATATGGGTCCGCTCCGGCATTCTGCGGCCGTGTTAAATTTGGAATTGACCAAAAACGATGGTTAATTTATTAATGAATTTTATTAAAATGTTAAAAATAAAAATTTCGGCCCTACCTACAACATAGATTATTTATGAAAATAAAAAAATCAAGTCAAATACAATAGATGAATTTTAGTGATTTATAGTTGTAACGCGTGATCTTGTATAAAACAAACAATATATATATATATATATATATATAGAGAGAGAGAGAGAGAGTGGAGACCAAATTTTAAAATCTGTATATTAAAATGTGATCTCTATATTAAAATCTGATTAAAATCTGCTTGGAGACCAAATCCGTTAGATGTGATCTCTATATTAAAATCTGCTTGGAGACCAAATTTTACATTTTTTGGAATTTTTTTACTATTTTTTAAGCCACTTTGAAAATTGCTGATCACATGGTCCAGAATTTGGTTGCACTGTTTTTACTGTTTACCCGGATCTGCCATTTTCAAAGTGGCTTAAAAAATAGTAAAAAAATTCCAAAAAATGTAAAATTTGGTCTCCAAGCATATTTTAATATAGATTGAACATCTAACGGTTTGAATCGACTATTTGAACTTTAAAATTGCAAAAACTAATTGGTAGCACCAAGGCCTTGGTCATACCACTTTGACCTTAGCCACTCTATATATATATATATATATATATAGTAGAACTAGGGTGCTCCTAAGCTCACCAAGCCCTTCCGTGAGCGCGGCTCTAAAACCTATCAAATTGACTTCAAACGACATTTCCAAACCGTTAGATGTTCAATCTATATTAAAATGTGCTTGGAGACCAAATTTTACATTTTTTGGAATTTTTTTACTATTTATTAAGATGGTTTGAAAATCGCTGTTTTCCAATGGTGCAGAATTTTAATAAAAACAGCGATTTTCAAACCATCTTAATAAATAGTAAAAAAATTCCAAAAAATGTAAAATTTGGCCTCCAAGCACATTTTAATATAGATTGAACATCTAACGGTTTGAAAATGTCGTTTGAAGTCAATTTGATAGGTTTTAGAGTCGCCCTCACGGAAGGGCTTGGTGAGCTTAGGAGCACCCTAGTTCTACTCTATATATATATAGAGAGAGAGAGATGCGGCTATTGTGCTTCGCGAAGTAAATGGGGGTTTACTTCGGATCATATTTTCATATTTGAAAATTCAAACAACCGATCCGAACCGTTCAACATGTTCTAAATATTGAAATGTGCTTGGAGACTAAATTTTACATTTTTTGGAATTTGTTTACTATTTATTAAGCCACTTTGAAAATCGCTGATCCGGTGGTCCAGAAATTTTTACTGTTTTTTACTGTTCACAGTGGATCAGCGATTTCAAAGTGGCTTAATAAATAGTAAAAAAATTCCAAAAAATATAAAATTTAGTCTCCAAGCACATTTCAATATTTAGAACATGTTGAACGGTTCGGATCGGTTATTTGGATTTTCAAAATGAAAATATGACGTGAAGTAAAACGTTGTTTTACTTCACAACTCACCATAGTCTATCTATATATATATATAGATATATATATATATATATAGATATATATATATAGATATATATATAGATATATATATATATAGATATATCTATATATATATATATCTATATATATATATATATATATATATATCTATATATATATAGATCTATCTATATATATATATATATATCTATATATATATATATAAAGATTGGCTAATGTAATAACGTTAGAACTTCGGCCGAAGTTCTAACGAGTCGTTTATTAGTTTTTAAAATCCAAACAACCGATCCGAACCGTTCAACTTTTTCTAAATATTGAAATGTGCTTGGAGACCAAATTTTACATTTTTTGGAATTTTTTTACTATTTATTAAGCCACTTTGAAAATCGCAGATCTGTTGTGAATAGTAAAAAACAGCAAAATTTTCTGGACCACCGGATCAGTATTTTCAAAGTGGCTTAATAAATAGTAAAAAAATTTCCAAAAAATGTAAAATTTGGTCTCCAAGCACATTTCAATATAGAGAACATGTTGAACGGGTCGGATCGGTTGTTTGGATTTTGAAATTGCAAAAACGACTCGTTAGAACTTCGGCCGAAGTTCTAACGTTATTACATTAGCCAATCTCTCTCTATATATATATATATAGAGATGAGCTATGCTACTCCATGGAGTAAAACGCGTTTGTACTTCACGCCGTATTTTTATTTTGAAAGTCCAAACGACCGATCCGAACCGCTCAACATGATCTCCATATTGAAATGTGCTTGGAGACCAAATTTTACATTTTTTAGAATTTTTTTACTATTTATTAAGCCACTTTGAAAATCTGAAAATCCGGGTGAACAGTGAAAAACAGTAAAAAATTCTGGACTGCCGGATCAGTGATTTTCAAAGTGGCTTAATAAATAGTAAAAAAATTCTAAAAAATGTAAAATTTGGTCTCCAAGCACATTTCAATATGGAGATCATGTTGAGCGGTTCGGATCGGTCGTTTGGATTTTCAAAATAAAAATATAGCGGCGTGGAGCACCAACGCGTTTTACTCCATGTAGTAGCATAGCTCAATTATATATATATATATATATATATATATATATATATATATATATAGAGTATGGCTAAGTTGCTGCCGGCAGCATTTCGGCGAGGTGCTGCCGGCAGCGTTTCGGCCATTTCTGGTGTTCAAACAACAAATTTTTTTATACAGATATTCAATCTATATTAAAATCTACTTGGAGACCAAATTTTACATTTTTTGGAATTTTTTTACTATGTATTAGGCCACTTTGAAAATGGCTGATCTGGGTGAACAGTAAAAACAGTGCAACAAAATTCTGGACCATGTGATCTGGAATTTTCAAAGTGGCTTAATAAATAGTAAAAAAATTCCAAAAAATGTAAAATTTGGTCTCCAAGTAGATTTTAATATTTAGAACACGTTGAACGGTTCGGATTTGTTGTTTGAACACCAGAAATGGCCGAAATGCCCCCGGCAGCAGCTGGCCAGAATGCTGCCGGCAGCAAATTAGCCGGACCCTATATATATATATATATTTGAAACATATGATATGGATTTATTGTTCAACTTTGTTTTGATTATTAGCTGTGAATACAAAGAAATAGAGGGACCTCACTGGAAAACAGAAAGGTTCGGATAAGATGGAGCTACAGTACCACACAAAAAATATCAGGACCAGTATATGCTGTTCAAATTTTTCAAGAGAGAGAGAGAGATTATCCGTTGACTAGAGTCAACCCTCAATTACTCAAGTCATTAATTGTAAATTTTAAAATATGCACCAAAAGGTCTTTAGTCTTTACCATTATTAACATATTTTATTAAAAGATTTCAGAATATTTCACCGTCCAACTTCTCCTTTCACATTTTTTCTTGGATTTCTGTTGCATTTTTCAAATCTGGGCAGGAAATTCCTACACAGGGTCAATTCATCCATCAATTTCATATTTGTTTCTATCTGAACGGTTATAATAAAATGTTAATTATATTTTTTTCAAAGCTCAAAGACTTTCTATTCTTTAATTATAACTGTTCAGATCAAAATATCCATAAAATGAATGAATAGATTGATCTTTTGTGTAGGAATTTCCTGCCCACAGAGAAGCAAGAGATTTGATTCTCAGATTAAGAACCGATAAAAGATGTGAACTACAAAAACAGATATAAATATTCTATAAGAAATCAAATGAGAACCAATATATATGAGGTCATATTTTCATAATCCGGATAAATCACAAATTTTTAAAAATAATATTTTCTGTGTAAAAGATGTAAATTTGAAAATTCAAAATAAAGAATTATCTTTTGTTATATTAAACGGTTAGAGTAAGAACAAAAAAATAATAATATGGGTTTGGACCGGTAGAAGGACCACCGCATTAATTAATTGACAAAGAAATTTTGTAAGAATATGTTTCAAGGAGCATCTATGATTAGTATTGACAACACAAAGCTAAGCATATATTAAAGTGGTAGTTTTTTAGTCTTGATGCTATTAATTCGTTTTTATAGTTATTAAAATTTAAATTGTCGATCTGAAGTGCTCAATATTTTCTCCATATTAAAATGTACTTGCAGACCAAATTATATATTTTTTGGAAATGTTTTACTATTTTTTATGATTTTAGAAATCAGTGTTTTTCGGATTATTTATTTTATTTTTTATTATTCAAACAATGATTTTAAAAAATCCTTAAAAACTAGTAAAAAAAAATTAAAAAAAATTAAAAAAATATATGTAAAAGTTGGTTTCTAAGCACAATTTAATATGGAGAACACGTTGAGCACGACTATTTAAACTTTCAAGTTATTGGGTTAAACTTCGGGAGTTTCGTATGAGGTTCAATCATGTAAATTTTTTACAAAAAGTATAAGAGTCAATTCTATATTATTCATAGCATTTATTCTAAATTATATAGCAAAAGAAGTTTAAAAATTGAGTAGCCTAGATGTGAAAACTTTGTAAGAAATTTTTGTTTTGCAGATATTACAAAGTGGTGTGATAATAGTTTTTTTAGATAAATTATTGATCAAAATTTCTAACTTTTGATCGAGACTAATTTTAAAAGGTCGCTAGTGTATTTACATCTAGCGCATGCAAGTATTTATGCTTATGTGTGCAAGTGTTTATATATAACATATTAAGTATTTATATCTAATATATCAAGTCTCTATAAAGACTGAACATATCAACTCTTTATGAAGATTGGTCAATTGGGCTTTAATTTGAATTTGAATCTTCTATAAATGCTATATATCAAAAGTAGAACTAGATAGTGTAAAATATTACAAAATTTATTGATTTTAAACTTTTCACAATGTCTATAGAAATATCAAGTATTTGTACATATCACATCAATCATTTATATCTAATATATCAAGTATTTATACCTAGCATATTAAGTCTCTATACATAAGCATATTAAGAAAAATTAAACAGAAAAGTGAATAGAACAAATGTGTGCCTAATAAAAATATAAAAAATTCAGAAGCTAAAATTTGAAAAATAGATTGGATAAACAATTTTCGTGTGCCTAATATTTTCTCTAACATAAGCAACAAAAGGAAGAAAAAGAACAAATGTGTCCTGAATCAAATTTGAAGATGCAGAGAGAGAGAGAGAGTTCATATCCCTTTCCAATTGTTCATACATAATTATATGGGGAACTCTTAAAGTTTTAAAATTCAGTAGCTTAGATATGGAAATTTTATGAGAAATTTTGTATTGCAAATATTACAAAATATTAGTTGCAATTTGTGATTTAACAACAACATATGATAAAAGTAAAAGAAATACAAGCAAAGGGCAAGATGAGCTTTCAAAATATAAGGTAGGTGATATCTCATGGAAATTTTGTCTAACAAAAAAATCCCATTTTTTTTTATATACTAGGAATCTATATAAAAAATAAAATTTCAAATTTTAGCTGAAAAAAATAATAATAAAAGCAAAGGGCAAGATGAGCTTTCAAAAGATAAGGTAGGTGATATCTCATGGAAATTTTGTCTAACAAAAAAAATCCCATTTTTTTTAAATAATAGGAATCTATCTCAAAAAATAAAATTTAAAAATTCAGAAGCTAAATTTTGAAAAATAGATGGGATAAACAAATTCTAGTTCCTATTTTCTCTAACATAAGCAACAAAAGGGAAGAAAAGAACAAATGTGTCTTAAATCAAATATTAAGATACATATATGAGTGAGTCTATGGTACTATGCATAGCACGATTTGGTCCGTGATACGGATCAATAAGTTCGTTTTCAAAATCCTAATGGTCGATCCGAACCGTTCAACATAATTTTCATATGAATATATACTTGCAGACTGAATTTTATATTTTTTAGAACTGTTTTACTATTTTAAAAGATAGGTAGAATATCATTGTTTTTGGATGGTCCAGAATTTTCATATCAAGTGATTTTCTACCCATCTAAAAATATAGTTAAAAAATTATAAAAAAGGTATAAAATTTAATTTACAAATACATATTCATATGAAGATCATATTGAACTGTTTGAGTCGACCGTTAGAATCTTAAAAACAAAAATATTGATCCGTATTATGAACCAACCCGTAATATGCATAGTACCATAGACTTACTCATTTTATAATGTTTACTGGTACCACAACTCTTCTATCAAGGGACTTGCAACAAAACCACCACCTACACACACACACACACACACACACACATATATATAGAGTGATGCTACGGTGCTTTGGTAAGTAAAGTGGGTGTTTTATTTCCCGCTCATATCTCTATTTTCAAAGTTCAAATAGTCGATCCGAATTTCTCAACATGATTTTCATATTAATATGTGCTTGGAGAACAAAATTTACATTTTTTTGAAATTTTTTACTATTTTTTTAGAATTTTTGAAAATCAGTGTTTTTTGAATTTATTTTTTATTTTTTATTTAAGGAAAAGCTGTGATTTTCAAAAATTATAAACAAATAGTAAAAACTTTTCAAAAAATGTAAAATTTGGTTTCCAAGCACATATCAATAGGAATATTATGTTGAGAAGTTCGAATCGATTATTTGAATTTTGAAAATAGAGATATGAGCAGGAAATAAAACATTCTCTTTACTTTCCTAAAGCACCGTAACATCACTATATATATATATATCTTCAAATATTCTAACAAAAACATAAAAAAATAACAGCATGAGAACCTAATTATTACAAATCAGTACTTCCTCCACCAAAGCCACCTATGAAATTGTTCCTAAATCCTTTTGAGTCACAAGGCAACATTAATATTTAGTTTGAAATAAGAATCAATTTTTTTACTGCTTGCACCAAAAACTTGCTATTGCTATAATTTGAGCCCCTAAATTTTGCACACTTTTTCACTGACCCCCTTGGAAAGTCAACATATTTCTTTCCAATCCAAATAGTCCACAAAACAACACCTGTAATCATTTGTTCATTTTTTTTACAAAATAAAGACTTTTGTTAATCTCGATATTTGTTTAAAATCTCTTGAAGAAATTAAATATATGTCTCTTCGAATAAAAATAAAACTCATTATCATTTGTATTGTATAAATTGTATTAGACTTTTTGTTCTACATATTCATCGAATTATACATAGAACTTTGAAGATGAGAAAAAAATATGTCACATAAAGTGCAAATATCAAGTTGTGCATGTTTTGAAAATAGAAATAATAACGAGAAACAAAACTAACGATTAATATTGACTTTTAAAAACAAAGCCTTTTGCCTATAAATTAGGAAGAAATGAGAGTTTATTAAAGTGTAAAATTAATATTGCATGCAATTATTAGAATTTTTTGTCTTGGAAAATATTAAAAAAGAAGAAACAGAAACAGAAAGAGTACCTGCAAATTTTCATGAGTAGAAAGATCGGTAGGAATTCTACCGATCAAAAGTTTGAATTAGTTTGGATCGGTAGAATTCCTACCGACCAAAAAAAGTTGTTCTTTTTTTATGTTTTCTCTGTTAAAATATAATTTTATTTAGAAAAATAGATGGAGTCTTTCTAATATATTTAAATTCTAAGATACTTTATCTATTTTAAAAAAATTTCAGATTTTAGTAAAGAAAATTAAGAAATGAAAAAAATCTGGTTTAGATTGGTAAGATTTTTACCGAGCCAAACTTTTGCAAAATTTGAATCGATAAAATTCCTATGGATCTTTCTATCCAAGAAAATCTACAGGTACTCTTTCTCCTTGTGTTTCTGTTTGTTGTTTATTAATATTTTCCATAGACAAAAAATTGTCTGCAGTTATCGTAGAAACATTTTTGAATTAAATAATAGCAGTGGGTGCAAATGATAAAAGCATAAAAAGGAATGTGGAACATGTAAAAAAACTAAGGCTACAAATTTTGGTTATCGTGTCTTGTTAGTGTTTAATTTAAGTTTAACTCACTGCTTTCGGTTGGTCCAGAATTTTTTTATCAGATAATTTTCTACAATAAAATAAAATAATAAAAAAATTATATGTAAAATTTGACCTCAAAGTGCTTTTTTATACGCATATTACTTTTAACGATTCAGACCAACTGCTTCAGTTTTGAAAATGAAAATATGAATCTATATCACGAATCGATCGTGAATATTCACACATGGATGGATTCATAATTTCAGTCAGAAGTAGGCACAAAATATTGATAAGAGTACAATTTTTTTTATTCTGGCAAATCGAAGTAGCAGATATGGATCTAAAAAAGTTACGGTACGACATGGTTCCATCACGGCATGACACCGCACGTGTGCCGGTTACGTGAAGTGACTCTTGTGTCCCGTACCGTTACTCGCGTGTCCACCATTCACGTGACGTGACCATCTTTCAAAAATTTAGTCACGGCACGTCACATTGTCACGTGAGTCATGTATAATTAGGACTGTAAGAGAGAATGATGAATCTTGAATTCCTTAATCATGTATGTTTGAATTCCTTAATCATGCATTTTTTTTCTTCTTTAAACTAATAATAAAGTAGCTGTCAACCAGAAAGTTTTCTACACCGAGTTGCCAATAGTTATTTCACATATGGACATGCTTAGCACCACACGGAGATCTTTCAGCTCTTTTAATAATACATCATAAAATATGCAAAATATGTGATTGTCAGATTGACCTTACAACATGTGCAAAAATATATTTCTGGTAATATGTTTCACGTGTGAAAATATCTTGTCTTGACGCGGATACGTGGACCCGTTTTTTTCACACGGGATAAGTGGCCCCGTCTATCATCGGTCCAAACATTAAATGCTACACCATATATCCTGTTCTTGACTTTCTTTCCCACTATGACTATATAAACATTGGTCTAGGCATTAAATTCTACACCTTATATTCTGGTTCTTGACTTTCTTTTCCAACTATATAAACAGAGCCGTGTTTCTCTAGCTGGAGCAAACGCAGATAAAGAGATAGAATAACTTGATAGAGAGAGAGAGAGAGAGTACTGAGTGAGATAAGTGTATTTTAGAGAGAGAAAATGGAAGACAATGGAGCAGAGTACATCGCATACTGGGAAACCAAGATGTTCTTGGAAAATGAAGAGCTTGACAGGTGAGCAATCAATTCATTAATTTCTGATGAAATTAAACAATTTTTAGAGGTATTAACAAAATTTCCTCATTGGGTTATTAAAAAGGATAAAGATGAATGATTTTTCATCATTTGCTTGTATAATTTTGAAGAACAGTGCTGGTAATAATTTGTTAAATTAAAATGAATTAATACTGATTTCATGATTTTTCAATTGTGCAGAATGTATGGATTAGATAACTTAGAGGATGCAATGTCATGCCAGCACGACTCGAGCTGGTCCGACGGCACCACATCATCACTTGCTGATGGCGGCATTGCTTCTCCTTCGGCTTCTTCCTTGGCAAACCCCAATAAAGCAATAATGATGGAGAGAAATCGACGAAAGAAGCTTAACGAGAAACTATACAGTCTCCGAAGCGTCGTGCCTAATATCACAAAGGTGAACTAATTTTCCATATAATTGCAAGAAAAAAATGAAAAATTGAAGTTCGATTGAAAATGATCTGAAGAAATTATTTTGATTTAAGATGGATAAGGCGTCGATAATAAAAGACGCAATCAGTTACATCGAAGAGCTGCAAGAAGAGGAAAAGAAGCTGCAAGCAGAGGTTTTGGAGCTCGGATCGGTGAATCAAAGTAAGCCGAGTGCCAGTGATGAGAGTGATATCGACCATTTGATGAGATTCTCGCCTCCAAAAAAGAAGAAGGCGATGTCGACATCATCGTTACCTCTCTATGCCAACTCTTCCACGATCGAACTTGTCGAGGTATCTCTCTCTCAATCTCTCTCTCTCTCTCTGACAACCATGGTGTATATATATGATGTGTTATTAAGTATGAAATAATCAATTAAAAACCAGTACATATGACACAATTGACTAAAATACTGTGTTAAAAGTTGCAAGTTCAAAATTCAGTATATGTAAATTTAGATAATTAGAGAAATTTTATACTAAATACATTCTTAATTATTTTTTTTTTAAATTATTTGGCTGTGATTTAATATGAACAAAAATATTACTTGAATTTTGCAGCTAAAAGTGTCAGAAATTGGGGACAGCGTACTAACTGTTAGCCTGACATGCAACAAGAAAACAGGAACAATGGCCAAGCTATGCCAAGTCTTTGAATCTCTCAACCTTAAAATAATCACTTCAAGTATTACAGCTATGTCTGGTAGCCTTCTACATACTCTTTTTGTTGAGGTATAATTAATTTACTTTTATTTATATTTTATTTTTTCTAAAAAAAATCACTTCTAAAAGCATGACCTCAGCATGATGAGCTAATGAGCCTTTTGACCTTAAAAGTGAAATAAATTTTTGTTGCACTTTATTGAATATAGTTTGTGGAATACTAAGATTCCTATTATATATATGTTATGAGTGTCCTTTTCATTGACATAGTTGACATAATTCTCTTAAATTTATTAATTTTTTTTGGAATGAACAATCACATAAACACATTTTGCACAAGTAAAATGAGTCCCAAATTAAATAAATTGGAATTGGACAGCACAAATTAAATAAACAAGAGTCTCAAATGTTTAACATTTCTTTTCCTCTAAATAATCACATGGCTAAAATCATGTTAAAAACTGACAAACATATTTTAATCTGAAAGGGAACATGGAAAGTGAGATAAATTAATTAAGAGAGAGATATTTAAAATATAACACGTTGAGAATATTGCTTATTATATTTATATCCATCTCTTTGTGGTACATATTTCTCTTTTCATGCACATCTTCCACGTGCTGATTAAAACAATGAAAGAGATAGGGTTTTGATGTCACATCATTCATTTTCAGATTAAATATTGGCTGCCATGTCAATTGTTTAATAAGATTGCTAGAGTTGGTGGTAACAATTTTGAAAACAATGTGATATATTATTTGTTGCACTGATATCTTGAATAAATTGTTAAATTTAAATGTTTATATAAATTTCAGGCTGTCCTAACATAATAAATAAATAAATTATTATCATTAAGATTTCATTTTTTTTATACTGATAATTAAGGATTTTCAATTTTTCAGACTGAAAAGATGGATAGTGTTCAACTGAAGGGAAAGATCGAGGCGGCTATCGCAGAGTTCGACACGCCGAAGAGTCCGATCAGCTCGATGAGTTTCTAATTTGATCACAACCAAGCCGATTTTAAGTCAAAATATTGTAATAGATAAGAGTTTGTAAGTGAGAAAGATATTAGCTATTGATATAACAATGAGTATGTATTAAATTTTGAAGATATTTATTCACTATAACTATTTTATATTTCATTATATTTATAATGAAAATGTATTTTGTATCAGTAATAAAGATAATTGCTTTATGTGTAAGAGATTGCATATTTGTAATATGAATTTTCTTATGAATATTTAAAGCTATGAAGTTAAACCCATTTTTATCTCAAAAAGATGTGTATTGTGTACAATTTTTTATATGTCTCCGTGTCGAGGAGTTGTATTCCGTGTTTAAATACACTAACATAACGTAAATAACATATATACTAAGTCGATGTTTAAACTAGAATAAGTAATATTTAATTATCTTTTCAAAATATTTATTTTTCCATACCAAACACTACTTAAAATATTTAAACTATAATAAGTAATAACCAAGTTACATCTGCAATAAAAAAAAATGAATCACCACTAAAAACTCAGGTGAACATATACAAATCAATACCCAAATTTATTTTTTATCAGAAAAATTGTCATGAATAATGAATTATTCTTGCTTTCTTTTTTGTTGGTACTCCGTTTTTGGACCACCATCTAGTTAGTCGGGCCAAAAAACGGAGTCAGACTTTTAAGTTACGAGAATCTAACATAAATGAGATAAATTATATAAATTTTGTATCATATGTGGATTAATTTAACAGTACCTATAACATTTTATTCTAAACTATATAGAAAAATTATGTATAATTAGTTTTTTTTTTAAATGAATGAAAATTATGTATAATTAGTTTTTATTCTAAACTAAAATGCCAGAATTTTTATTTTAAGAAATTATATTAAATATTTTGTTGGAAAGGAGAGAATTGAAAGTTTTTTATCCGCGCATTAGCAAAAAAAATCGAATTAAGGATTCAATTCCTTAGATTTTGTATGTAGAATCTTAGCCACAAAAAATGTTTGATCTACATACAAAATCTAAGGAATTGAATATATAATTATTTACAAAATATTTAATATATTTCTAAAAAATATATATAAAATGCCTTCCGGAAAACTTGCCAAAAAAAAAAAAAACAGTAAGAAGCGCAATTCAAATGTAGTTAAAAGTAAAAGACTTAATTTTTTCATTTTTATTTGAAAAAAAAGCAGCAAAAAAAAAATGGAGACGTCCATTTCAAACATATAGAACTCCAAAGAATTCCAAACCAATCAGCCTTTTGTTTTCTTCCTAACTTAGTCACTTCTTTGTTGATTTTCAAACTGACAACTTTGTTTTTGCTTTAAATATTGCTTTAAATATTTAATAATTTTTCAGCTATCCCTCAAAATATTACTTTAAATATTTAGGGCCTGTTCGGCAAGTTACTGTGCCTGTGGGAAAAAAAAAAATTTACTCTGACTGAATTTTTTTTCTCTACACGCACAGTAAAAATCAGTTCAATTCCTACGCATGTCATAAATGATGAAACTTGCTGTTTTTGTTGAGCTATAATAATATTTTTTATTCTTTATTGTAATAATTTTATATTAAATCGTGACATCAGCATGCTGAGGTAATTAACTTTGACTACAAAAGTGAGTTGACTTGAGTCTTGGGTCTAAAAGTTATTAAAAGTTATTATAATATATATATATTTATTTATTTTTTGCGTTGATTCATAACAGAGGTCTAAAAGTGAGATGAAAAGAATTTGGCAGAATGAATTTGGTCTCATTCCACTAAAATTGATAATAAAATTGTGCTTCATTCAATATTTTTCTTCTCATTTTACTAATTTAGTTTTTGTTAAAATTGAACCGTAATTAGTCCTATTACTAATTTACTATCATTATTGAGGTATAATAATATTTTTTTTCTTTTTTAGATAATAATTTTATATTAAAACATGACATCAGATTGCTGAGGTAATGAACTTTGAGTCTTTGAGTTGACTTGAGTCTTCGGTCAAAAGATAATTTTTGTTTTCTTTTTGCGTTGATTCATAACAGAGGTCTTAAAAGTGAGATGAAATGAAATTTTATGGATGCCTTTTTCAATAACATTTATGACTAATTTTGTCTCTTTTGAGTGTGCTCTCTTTATTTGTGGGCATATTTGAAACCAACAATTAAAAAGTAGAAAAGCAAGAGATTCTTTTCGTATAGATATAATTATGTCAAATTAACAAAATTAATTATTAAATAGATAATTATAATATTTGAAATCTATTAGTGTGGTTGGTTGACGATAGCGAAGAAAGAAAGATTCAGATATTTATGACTAATTTTGTCTCTTTGAGCGTGGTCCCTTTATTTGTGGGCATATTTAAAACCAACAATTAGGGAGTAGGAAAGCAAGGGATTCCTTTCGTATACATGTAATTATGTCAAATTAACAAAATTAATTATTAAATAGATAAGTATAATATTTGAAACCTATCAGTGTGGTTCGTTGACGATAGCAAAGAAAGAAAGATTCAGATGCTATGGATGTCTTTTGCATCGACATTTATGACTAATTATGTCTCTTTGAGCGTGCTCCCTTTATTTGTGGGCATATTTGAAACCAACAATTAGGGAGTAGGAAAGCAAGGGATTCCTTTTGTATACATGTAATTATGTCAAATTAACAAAATTAATTATTAAATAGATAGGTATAATATTTGAAACCTATCAGTGTGGTTCGTTGACGATAGCAAAGAAAGAAAGATTCATATGCTATGGATGTCTTTTGCATCGACATTTATGACTAATTCTGTCTCTTTGAGCGTGCTCCCTTTATTTGTGGGCATATTTGAAACCAACAATTAGGGAGTAGGAAAGCAAGGGATTCCTTTCGTATACATGTAATTATGTCAAATTAACAAAATTAATTATTAAATAGATAAGTATAATATTTGAAACCTATCAGTGTGGTTCGTTGACGATAGCGAAGAAAGAAAGAATCTGATGCTATGGATGTCTTTTGCATTGATATTTATGACTAATTATGTCTCTTTGAGCGTGCTCCCTTTATTTGTCGGCATATTTGAAACCAACAATTAGGGAGTAGGAAAGTAAGGGATTCCTTTCATGTACATGTAATCATGTCAAATTAACAAAATTAATTATTAAATAGATAGATATAATATTGAAACATATCAGTGTGGTTCGTTGATGGTAGCGAAGAAAGAAAGTGACATATGTAATTAATATGTCAAGATTTAAATGCTATGGATGTCTTTTGCATCGACATTTATGACTAATTCTGTCTCTTTGAGTATGTTCCTTTTATTTGTAGGCATATTTGAAGCCAACAATTAGGGAGTAGGAAAGCAAGGGATTCCTTTCATGTACATGTAATCATGTCAAATTAACAAAATTAAATATTAAATAGATAGGTATAATATTTGAAACTTATCAGTGTGGTTCATTGACGGTAGCGAAGAAAAAAAGTGACATGTGTAATTAATATGTTAAGATTCCGATGCTATGGATGTCTTTTGCATTGATATTTATGACTAATTCTGTCTCTTTGAGGGTGCTCCCTTTATTTGTGGGCATATTTGAAACCAACAATTTGGGAGTAGGAAAGTAAGGGATTCCTTTCGTGTACATGTAATCATGTCAAATTAACAAAATTAATTACTAAATAGATAGGTATAATATTTGAAACTTATCAGTGTGGTTCCTTGACGGTAGCAAGAAAGAAAGTGACATGTGTAATTAATATGTCAAGATTCCGATGCTATGGATGTCTTTTGCATTGATATTTACGACTAATTATGTCCCTTTGAGTGTGCTCCCTTTATTTGTGGGCATAATTGAAACCAACAATTAGGGAATAGGAAAGCAAGAGATTCTTTTTGTGTACATGTAATCATGTCAAATTAACAAAATTAATTATTAAATAGATAGGTATAATGTTTGAATCAGTGTGGTTCGTTGATGGTAGCGAAGAAAGAAAGTGACATGTGTAGTTGATATGTCATGTTATATTATGTGATCAATTTTATTTTTATGTAATCACATACATTATGATCAAATTAAATGTGATTAATTATGTTTAACTATTTTTTTATATTGTACCTTAGTAATTACAAAAATTAGAAGAAAAAAATGCATGAGAAAATTGAAAAATAAATTAAAATAAAAAACAAAGTTGGAAAAGCCGGTAATGTGACATGATCAAATCAGTTTATATTATGTGTCGTATTGGGTCATTTTCGAATGGAGAGAGATAAGTGCAAGTCACTCACACACGAGTCACGTGACGTGACATAATATCCCGTACTAGTAACGTGTCGTGACAAAACCAATAACAAATTGACTAAATTTTTCACTAACTGAGGGATCTCAAAAATTAGTCGTACAACAAAATGGTTGGCCACTGTTACTATATTTTTAAAAGTTTATTATCTCATTAACGCTAAATAAAAGTTTATTAAAGTAAATGGACATGAAAATTTAGTAAATTCATTCTTATAACTTGTGTTTTCTCTAGTATAATAAATAATATTTTGTCATATGAGTTAACTTAACTGATTTGTAACTAAATGATAACAAATTAATTGTAATTTTTCACTTCTAATCAATAATACTACATATTGAAAAAAAAAACTAATAATTTAAGGCTGGTATATATATAACAACATCTCTTGGTACTAATGTTAGAAGTTTTGTTGCTTGATGTCAATATGTAGAAAGCAGGGTTTTAAATAGCTCACTATAGTTGAGCAATAGCTGCAATATAGTTTTTTAGGATCTTAAAAGCTATATTGTTATTAGCCGCTTTCTTTTTATCAGAGTTCTAAATAGCTAACTATCACTACGCTATAGTTTTTTCAGACCTTGATGACGCGATAATCACTGTTTAGAACCTTGGTATGAAGTTTTTATTTTACTTTTAGGCTTCTTTCATTTTCCACATAAAACTTCTTTTTAATGCTTACTACTTATCAAGATAATTTTAACACTCAAACCTAAAAATATCTTGCTTTCAATGAAACCTCATAAACTTCTGCCAAAACATTTCCTTGCATGAACTCCAAACCCCAAGATAAAAAATAATTCCAAACCCAAAAAAAAGAAGAAGAAACAAATAAGAAGTTGAAGAAAAAGAAGGACGAGTTCGCAGTACTATTTTTTTTCTTTTTAAAATTGAATATATAAAGGTTATAAGTCTCATCAGAAACAACATAAAAATTTGAGATTTGAAGTAGTCTTGAATAAGCTAATGTAATATAATTTTATTTTATAAGAGGGGTAAAGTATAAATACTTGTACAAACTATAAAATATAAAGGATAAAACTGTTAATTTTTAATTTATAAATCACCCCTAATTAGCAATTAGATCCGCACCCCTGAATCCCATTCAGTTCATATAACTACTTGAAGTATAATAATCAAAAGAAGAAAACAAATAATGTACTTAAGAGTCATCTACAAATTATAATTTTGTCCATTAAATTTTGTAATTTCTTCTTATACCATACTTTTTAGTCAATTTTAATTTTCTAATTCAAAACAAAAAAAATTCTGCAGTTTCTAACATAATTTCTGCAGTTTTTTTAGAATTTCCTCAAACTAATTAACTGATCTTGTCTTTCAGTTTTATGGTGAAGGATTAATACCATGCTTAATTATTTCCTTGTATTGATTAAATAAGGAAATGGGCACAAGTCTCGGAGAATAAGTTCATTACTCTTCTTTAACTTTCAATGACAATTTCATTTAATTGATTGGTCAAATTGAATGTGAATTTATGTGTACCTAATAATTTATTTCTTCTTTGGGTTTAATGTTTTTATTAATAAAAAAAATCTAAATATGAGTTATTTTTATGTTTTTATAAATATCAATTTTATTGTAAAAAATATTCTCTCATGCAAAGGTATTCTGTTGGATGCTTTTGTACATTTATTGTTTGAAAGGTATTCTGTTGGATGCTTTTGTGATATTATTTTTATGGTATGAATAAAATCAAACCATAAAAGGGTCTGTTAAGATTTAACCTGTAGTTCAGTGGTCTAATGCATCAGCTAATTAAATGCTTATTTTTTAACTGCACTTTTCATCCAAATTCTTATTTGATTTGCACTGATTTATTTATTATTTGTAGATGGTTCATGTACCATTCAGATTTTAAGAGTACAATGATCAGTATGTAACTTTTGCCTTAGTGAGGTACCTGAATTCAATATTCTTATTTATTTATTTGATAAAATAATACTTTTTTATGTTGCCTTTTCAACTCTGATGATAAAAACGTGTTAGGATCAATTGTTGAGGTATCTCTGATTTAGAAAAAAAAAATGTTAGGATTAATGTTTGAGTGATTGTATTTGTATAGCAATTTTGCTACCATTTCATTTGGTACTACAATTACTAATTTTTTTTTTCAAATTTAATGCATTAGTTTATAATGAGAGAAAAGAGGTACATGTTCCTCTTTCACTAGATGCATTGAAGAGAAAAAAAAATAATTGGTATGTTTTGTGATGAGTTGTATAATTTTAACGGTCCGTTACATATGAGGTGTGGATAATATGAAACTCTAATATTCTATGCATGTTATCTTCTTTGACATGTGTGGAAATGATGAAACTGTGTGTATAATAAGAAAACCAAATATTAATTCCAAGTGAGGTAATATGAGTATTGTTTTTTTATCTTGAATAGGTTGTGTTGTTGTCTCCCTTTTTTTTTTACAAGGGTTTTTTACAACATATGATTTCTATGTACATGTAACGAATTTGATCATTTCTTGGTGAGAAATTTAAGAAGTTTTGATGTTGTTGATCATAATCTACCATAAATAGTATCATAGTTTACTATTTTTTATGTTTATTGTTAGTCCCCTTTCAGTTATAGCAAATTCTCTGTAACCAATAAATTGTCACACTAGAATGTTTTGGTTTTGTTTTTGTAATACTGTTATGTAAATTAATACTTGCTTGATATGTACAATTTTGTTTGGTTGCATCACTGACAACTCATATAACTTATCTCAATTATTGTTGCCGAAACAAAGCGAGGTATATCTCTAGTTTAATTTTAAACTTTAATATCCGTTTACTATCAATTGATTGAAAGGTGGATGCCAATTTTATATTAACATTATCCGTTTCAAATTGAGAGCAGCTTGGGTCCGATGGGTTTTGGGACCGTCTGATCTGCTTTAAGATTCGTGCGCACGAATTTTAAAGCAGATATGAAAGTTGCGGGCGCGAATCTTAAAGCAGATCGGACCCAAATTGATCTCTTTCAAATTAGTTCCGTTTTCAGGCCTAAAAAGGGTACAGTAAATGTTGTATACCAAAGACCCCACAAAGCTTTTCACCTAAACAGATCTTCAGAAAGAGTTGTGGGCCTTAGTGACTCAAAATGATAAGCCCAAAATAGGTTTAATATAGAAAGAAATTATCAAACTGGGCCTTTTAGTATGATTCTATATTATTGGACCACCATAAAAAAAAGAAACAAGAAGCAATAATAAATTTCCATTTTTGTGCTAAACAGTAATTTCATTCTTCATTTTCTTTTGTTTGTATATTTTTGTTTTATTGTGAGAGAAGGGGGCATAAAAAAAAATACATATGGAAAAGTGACCGTCAAAGATTCTCCTCACTTTACGGTTTGAGATTAACTCGTAGCCGCTTTGAGATTCGGACTAGCGCAGGATAGTATTAACTGGCTTTGAGTTCGTGCCAAGTTAAAAAAGAACGGTCCAGATCTACTAATTTTAAAAGATTCCCTAATACGGTACCGAGGAGGATCTGAATTCTATGGACATTAGACCATCTGATTTACATAGAGATTCGTGCAAATAGTTCCTGTTTTTTTGGCATCAATTATCCTCTATGTCGTCTGATTAGGATAAATGATCGAAATTTGTTCAGATGGAACTTAGTCAGAAACAGTGTAATAAAATACGGTCTATGCGACCGTATATGCGTAATTCGGTTGTAATCCATATAAAAATTTGTATGCGGTTAATATATGCGGTTTCGCATATACGGCTGCATATTCGACCGCATAATTGGCCTTATATT
The DNA here is from genome assembly GCA_011114355.1 of Carex littledalei. Lineage (NCBI taxonomy): Eukaryota > Viridiplantae > Streptophyta > Magnoliopsida > Poales > Cyperaceae > Carex > Carex littledalei. Next base: position 15,787,733 of record CM022083.1, on the reverse strand, counting down.
ACTACCGGATATTTGGCAGCATAGACGACATAGAAATTCGGCCTTATATATATATATATATGAATTCTCATTTTAAAATCCATATATGTAAGTTTGCATATGCGGCCGCATATCTAGGATGCGGTGGCCTTCTGCATACTGCATAGAAACTGCATTTTAAAATATTAGTCAGAAATGCTACTTTTAAACACATCCATTCGATTTATATCAAAGGATCCATATTCATTTAACTAGAGTTTCTTATCTAATTATATGCCATTAATTGATATATGGACACTATTAATTGTGATAGGGTCATGTACTGGGTTTTATGAGTACTAAGCCCAGATAGCAAGTCCAAGAAGTATGTCTGTCCGAGTGGTCCGTACGCAACTCCGCTTAACATGCCAACCCATGAGATAAGCCCGTTCGAGTCCTCCGTACGAGACTCGAACCAACTTGCCGGCTTGTGAATAAGCCCAGTCGAGAATCCGTACGAGACCCAAACCGACTTATAGACCTATAAATACTTCGAAATTCAATGAGCTCGGGATCACGATTCAGAGATACGCAGTACATAGAGGATAGAGTTACATACTGAGAAAATCAGCAACAAGTTTATAAACTCATATACGTAATAAATACACACTTAATATGCACGGACTAATCACTCTTGAGTTAGAACGTGCTCAGACACACTGTGCCTTAATCTTTCCGAGAAGATAGGCCATATCAAATTGCAATTTGTTACACCGTTATCGTAAATTACATCTTCACCACAGAACGAATCGTGCCAAATATTAAAAAGTTGAACATTGCTATCAATTTCCAATCGTTTGCAATCTACATTGTTATCAATTGAACAAGCTTTAAAATTACTAGATGTCCTCAACAATTGTACCTCGTTGTGCCAATTCTTATGAATTAAAAATTATCAATTTTGTCCCTTAAATTTTATAATTTTTATAAGTACTTATATCTTTTAGTTTCTCTTATATAATAAAATTACATTACATTAATTTATTCAGTGTCTCTAATCTTAATTTTTTAGTTTCGCCTCTGAACATCGCTAATTTATGTTATCCTAAATTTTGAGTACAATATTATTTTCTAGTAACATACTATTGAAAATTATTATAAATTATTACATCATTCTATTTTGGTTGATTATAGGATATTGATATAAAACTAAATAATTAAGAAAATAAGAGGAGACAATAGAGCTCCAATAGAATATATTATGAATTTCTTATGATTTTTCATTTTTTTCTAGAGTAAAATATATGTGACCAATACTCCCAAATGTTACTTGATCCTTAATTTTTTTATTCTTTGTTCCATGTATATTTGTATAATTATTATTTTAATTTATATGACATTCTATTTTGGTAACATTGCACAAAAGTAAAGTGGTTTGTACATCCACAAGGAATCAGGATTTTTTTTGTTAAATTTAATTGCATTGATAGATATTGTTCTTTCATGTGTTTCCATTAAAACAAATTGTTGTCTTTGAAAATATTAACTCTGATTTCTTGAAATAAATTTAGATGCAAAAAGGGCAGTGTTTGCTTTCAAATTAAGATAACCATTTATTTCTGATGTGATGAGATCATTATACAATTAATCTTGAATAAATTATATGATGCATATGACTTTGATCTATTCTAAGTCTTTGAGTCACTTTCATATACCTAAATTAATTACTTTGACTCAAAATAATTTAAAAACAATGGATATAAATTCTGATGGTGTGTTTGACTCATATATCACTTTCTCATGGAATTTTGTGGCAGCTGTTCCTGTCCAAAGGATTGTTTTTCTTTTTAAAAAAATAATAATTGTTTGGCAAACTTTAATAATTTTTTAAGCTTTAATTGTTACACGGATATATTTCCAATGTTAATTACAAAAAGATATATTCAGATCTAATTCTTTTCATGAACTTTTTTCATGTTAATTACATAATGTCTATAAAAAAACTAGAGCATCCGAATTATCCTGAAAATGTCAATTATTTTATAATTAGTTCATTTATAGTCCTTACATTGAGGAGGGGTTCAAATACCTCGTGTAGGGGTGTAAACGGACACGGATATCCGGCCGGATATCCGCTCCGAATCCGCATATAATCCGTATCCGGATTTAAACGGATACGGATATCGCGGATACGGATACGGATAATTATCAATTACCCGTAGAAGATGCGGATACGGATACGGATATGGTTTTAAATTTTGATATCCGTTTACTATCCGTATCCGTATCCATATCCGTATCCATATCATGTGAGGTTTTAAATTATTTTGCCTTCAAGGGGATTTGAATCCATGTCATGTGAAGTGAAAGTCTAAGCAACTAATATACAAACCACTACACCACACTATTAATAAAATAAATATCTTATATTCTCTCCTCTTTCTAACATTAATATCTCAATCAACTTACAATTATCATTTATTTTTATATTTAAATTTTATTAATTATTAATTATATCTTAAAGTTCATATAACTCAATATCCGACAATTATCCGTTCTATATTCGTATTCGAATCCGTATCCGTAAATTATCCGCTCCGTATCCGTATCCGTTTAAGGCGGATATGGTTTTAAATTTTGATATCCGTTTACTATCCGTATCCGTATCCGTTCATTGAAAGGCGGATACGGATTTGGTATTAGCATTATCCGCTCCGAATCCGCTCCGTTTACACCCCTAACCTCGTGACTTTCATACCTCAAATTATTTATTTATGTTTTCAATATTCAAACAGTTAATCTGAACTTATCAACATGATCTTCATATTAATATATGCTTGAGACCAAATTATATATATATATATATATAGAGAGAGAGAGACTATGAGGAGTTGTGAAGTAAAACAACGTTTTACTTCACGCCATATTGTCATTTTGAAAATCCAAATAACCGATCCAAACCGCTCAACATGTTCTAAATATTGAAATGTGCTTAGAGACTAAATTTTACATTTTTTTTAAATTTTTTTACTATTTATTAAGCCACTTTGAAAATCGCTGATCCACTGTGAACAGTAAAAAACAGTAAAAATTTCTGGACCACCGGATCAGCGATTTTCAAAGTGGCTTAATAAATAGTAAACAAATTCCAAAAAATATAAAATTTAGTCTCCAAGCACATTTCAATATTTAGAACATGTTGAGCGGTTCGGATCGGTTGTTTGGATTTTCAAAATGAAAATATGAGCGTGAAGTAAAAATGATCTCTTACTTCACAACTCACCATAACCCAGCTCTATATATATATATAGATACAAAAACAATGATTTTGTACATATCTAAAAAAATAGTAAATAATTTCCATATATATATATATAGAGGAGGGTTCAAATGCACCATAATTTTTGTGCTCCAATATGCTCCACATCATTTATCTCTATTTTCAAAGTCCGAACAGTCGATCCGAACCGTTCAACATGATCTTCATAATAAAATATGTTTGGAGACCAAATTTTATATTTTTTAGAATTTTTTTACTATTTTTTTAGATATGTACAATATCACTTTATCGAATGGTCCAGAATCTCCTGAAAAAAATGATTTTGTACCTATTTAAAAAAATAGTAAAACATTTCTAAAAAATATAAAATTTGGTATCCAAGCATATTTTATTATGAAGATCATGTTGAGCGGTTCAGATCGACTGTTCGGACTTTGAAAATGGAGATAAAGGATGTGGAGCATATTGGAGCATATTGGAGCACAAAAATAATGGTGCATTTGAACCCTCCTCATATATATATAATTTGGTCTCTAAGCACATTTTAATACAAATATTATGTTGATATGTTCGAATTAACTATTTGGACTTTGAAAACGGAAATAAAGGATGTGAGACACGATGAAGCATGAAAAACATAAAGCATTTTAATCCTCGTCCGCCCTTATATGATCACATACATAGTGACAACTTAATTATTCAGGAAAGATTTAATGAGGTCAAAAATTTACGATTCGGAAATAATTCAGGTATAAATCGAGAATAATTCGGAATTATACATTCAGAGCAAAAAAAAAAATCCCACAAGAGAGCAAATAAAATAATCGTGAAAAATTCGTGAAAAATTTACGAATAATTCGAAAAACCGAATAATACGTAGATTGATTCGCCAACAACTCAAATCCGAATTATTCACAAATCTTGTTACTATAGTCACAAATGGTGAGAAATAGAGTCCCATAAGATTAGGAATAACACTTATTCCTTACTGGTTCAATTTTTTTAAATTCACTATTTTTTTTCAAAAATTATGAAGTATCACTATAATTCAAACTAATTACAAAACTGTACTTCATCTTATCATATATATAACAATTGTGTCCATCAATCCGACTACTCTTCATTTAGCATATCATGACATATACTTATAAGGAGTATGGCTAATTTGCTGCTGGCAGCATTTCGGCGAGGTGCTGCTGGGGGCATATCTGCCATACTGATGTTCAAACAATAAATTCAAACCGTTAGATGTTCAATCTATATTAAAATCTACTTGGAGACCAAATTTTACATTTTTTGGAATTTTTTTACTATTTATTAAGCCACTTTGAAAATTGCTGATCACATGGTCCATAATTTGGTTGCACTGTTTTTACTGTTCACCCGGATCAGCAATTTTCAAAGTGGCTTAATAAATAGTAAAAAAATTTAAAAAATGTAAAATTTGGTCTCCAAGTAGATTTTAATATAGATTGAACATCTAACGGTTTAGATTTGTTGTTTGAACATCATAATGGCAGATATTCCCCCGGCAGCACCTCGCCGAAATGCTGCCAGCAGCAAATTAGCCATACTCTACTTATAAGTTATATATCAGTTTTTTTATATTCAAACTGTTCAAACCGATCTTCTTCATAAGAGCTTCCCTTATATTAATTTTTTTATTTTTTAAATTTATTTAGTATCAAGACAAACAGTTAAAAAATGAAAAAAATTATTTAATTTTGATGTAAAATTCATTATATTTAAAATTAGTTAATTTTTTTTTTCAAAAATCTTTATATTTAATTTTTTAATAAATGTAAAATTCATTTTTCAAACACATTTATAATATGGAGATCATGCCGAAGGTTTTGAATTTGTTATTTAGACTTTGAAAATAAAAAGTGTAGAGCAAAACTAGGGTGTGATGTGCTCACCAAGAGGAGTTGGTGAGCACATCTCCAAAGACTATCGGATTGGCTTTCAACGACGAATTCAAACTGTTGAAATTCATGTACTTCGTGAGTGATGGATGTACATGCAAAAAATTTAAAGTTTCAAATTTATTTAGCACATGATTAAGCGGTAAAAAAAATGAACATTTTATAAGTTATTTTTGAAATTGTTTTATGTATTCATTTTTCATAAATTTTTTGGCCGCTTGACCATGTACTAAATGAATTCGAAACTTTAAAAATTTTGCATGTACATGCATCACTCACGAAATACATGAATTTCAGCTGTTTGAATTCGTAGTTCGAAGCCAATCCGATAGTCTTTTAGAGGTGGGAAATAAATCTTCTGCGATCCTCTGGGATCGCAGGGTCCCTGCGATTCCAATCCTAACCGTTCACATGTTTCGAGATTCGTGCACAAAAACTGACTTCTAAAAAAAATTTTGAATTTCATTATTTAAATAGTTGGAATTAGAATCGCAGGACCTGCGATTCCTTATAATCATAACAGATTCGCTTTCTTTAGAAATGTACTCACTAACATCTCATGATGAGTACATCACACCGTAATTTTGTTCAAAAGTGTATGTCTATTATTATATAAGTAGTGGAACGGACTCCTCCGTCCATATCAAAATTTTAAAATTTTGTGAACTAATCATACTTGCACATGTTCTTGACACGTGTTGAAGGAAAAGTTCATGGAGTATCCCCAGGAGACCAAAATGATGTGCTGGCAATATACCTGAAAGGTTAAATTGGGGGCCAGATTTTTGGAATTTTATAAATAAAGGCACTGAAGTATGTAGTTTTGCCTAGGGGGGTTCATCGGTTAGGTTCGGTTGAAACCGAATCGAATTAGGCAAATTAAAATTTTATTCCGGTTTCAAAAATAAAACCGAACCGAACCGTTTTAGTCTATGAACCGAACCGAACCGAACCAAAATTTTATTCTGGTTTGTTTGGTTTAACCGGAAATTTAACAACTAATTCCGAAATCATCGCAGAAATTAAAAAAAAACAAGAAAAAGTTCTTTTTAACTTCAAATCTGTAGGATAAGAATAACTTCAAATCCGTAGGATAAGAAAAAGTTATTTTTTCTAAATTAAATCGAAAATTAAATAAAAAGATGTTCAAATACAAAGTACATACTATGAGGATAAGAATAACTTAGAAAAAAAAAACTGAAACAAATACATAGCCATATTATATCAGTACACTACCTACAAATACTATGAGTTGATTGGATTCTTGCCTAAAAGTCTGAATTAGCAAAAAAAAACTCAAATCAAGAAAAAAACAAGTTCAATCTTGCCTATAAAAGAGAAATTTTGTTTTTCCTTTCAATAAACACAAAACCCCAAAATCAAATAATATGAGAAAAAAAACAAACAGTGATGAAATAAAAAACCCAAGAAGATATCCAACTTGATTACCAGCTGAGATGAAACAAAATAATTCTCGCCAGACTCATGCCCGTTTGCATCACAATATAGGATTCAACTCTCCAAGAAAACCCTAGATCCTTTCTAGAGAGACACATGAAGCAAGGAAACCTAGACCTGGAAGCGAGGCTGCGAGGAGAGGCGAGTCAAAGTTTCAGAGAAGAAAGGCGAGTTAGAGTTTCAGAGAAGAAAGGCAACGGAGAAAGAAGGAGTAGAGGCGATCGGAACCAAGACGAGACAAAAAAAGAAGAAGAAAGGTTGAGAGAGAGAGAGAGAGGGGGACGCACACAAACCTAGGTTTAGGAAATTAGAGATATATATTTCTTTGGTTTTCCTCTGCTGGAAAATGAACTGTCCGGTTTTTCTCCGCTGAAAAATGAATCCGACTTCATCTTCTCAAAGTTCGGTTGGTTCTGTATATTCGGTTTTACAATCTTTTAAACTGAACTGAACCAAAGTTTTAAATTGATTTTAAAAACTAAACCAAACCGAACCATTAAACTGAAAAAAACCGAACCGTTTAGTCCAATCTAATTCGGTTCGGTCTAAAACCGATTAAACCGGACCCGATGAACACCCCTAGTTTTGCCACGAAGCTTGTTTCACGGGCAGCCCGTTCCTCAATTGCACTTTTGGTCCCGTTAATTTTTTGGTTGCCTGGAACAGGAAGTGTACATTTTGGTGTCCTCATAATGAGTCAATTTATTGATCAGGAAATGATATAATGGACTTTACAAGTTAACTTTTTCATGTTTGCATTTTTCTATCTTGCTCATATCTCTTGACCAAGAAATAATGCCAGCACTTATTTATATATAAATTAAAATGAGAGAATTAACCTGCTTTTAAAGAAATTTAAGGAATGAACCAAAAAAATAAAAATAAAGGACTTTTTTACTTCACTGTAAATAAATAAATTGAAAGAAATTAACCTGCTTTTAAAGATATTGAAGAAATGAAAAAAAAATAATAAAGGTCTTTTTACTTGATTGATAAATAATATTTGTTGAAAATTTTACGAGAAGTGCACACACTAATCAGACTGGGGGAAGGAAGTAGAGAGAAAGAAATTCAGATCAAATGACTATTTTATATAGACACCGAATTCCAATCGCTCGGTTGAGAGCTCATTGTACTGAAAACTGTAACTAAGAGGATACAAATTCAAGAGAAGGGGCTAAATCCTCCTATCATTTTTTAGGGAATCTTTTAGAATTAGTGGATCTGGACCGTCCATTTTAACTTGATACAAATCTCAAATCCCAATAATATTGTCCCTGCGCTAGCTCAAATCTCAAAGCGGCTGGGAATTAATCTCAAACCGTAAACAGGGGCGGACCCATAAAGGGCCAGGGGTAGGCAAGTGCCTATCCCTGGATTTTAAAAAAAAATTAGGTCCAGTATAAATTTACCTAAGTGCCTACCCCTGATTCATTATTGTGTCTACTTCTGGGCCCAGAAAAATTTAAATAGCAAGACCCATACTCCATTGAAATATTCCTGGGTCCAGAAATTTTTTTTATTAGTATTGTGCCTACCCATGATCAAATTCCTGGGTCCGCCCCTGACCGTAAAGTGAGGAGAATCTTTTACGGTACCTGAGAGGATATTTTTCCTTCCTACAAGTGGGTACAGACAAGTGAGGAGAATATTTTTCCTTCTTTTACGCGCTAGAGAGTACCTGAAAATTAAATTGCTTACTCATGTCCTTTGACAATTCAATACTGCAATCCAATCGAATGAATCAAATTGCAAATTGCGACTGATAATTGACTAAAATTGTGGAGTGTTAATGTTTTTCTTGATTTCTGTTTAAATCTGATTTAGAATTTGGTGAGATTGATTAAAATAATTCAAGTATATAAGTTAATTTTGCCCATTGATCCAGTAACTCGAAACTTTTTGTCCACCCCTGACTCAAATTCTGACTACGCCACGACCACTTATAATTATAAAGTTTATGAACAAAGTACAACTGTGCGCTGAGTGCATGCAGATTATATATTCAATTATTTTTTAGCACAAAATCTGTTACAAGTCATTGAAATCTCATAGTTTAATATTTTAATTAATATTTACAGAACAGAGCTATCTATTGCTTGACTTGGAACAGGTCATGTAACAAAGTCCATGTACGTAACTGAGAATGTGGAGTCCACGCACAAGTTGTCACTGGATATAATCATCTCCATTCCTTCAAAATCAAGGTTTCTCAAGTTTTTTTTCTTTTATGATGAATAAGTAGGGGTGAAAACGGAGCGGATAGTGGTAAAACCATATCCATATCCACATTTTAAAGAGCGGATACGAATACGGATACGGATTGTAAACGGATGTCAAAATATAAAACTAAATCCACCTTAAACAGATACAGATACGAAGTGGATAATCTAAGAATATGGATTTGAATACAGATACAAAACGAATAATTGTCGAATAATAATGTTATATGTACTTTAAGATATAAATAATAATTAATAAAATATAAATATGAAAATAAATGAATAATTGTAAGTTGATGAAGAGATTGTTGGAAAGATGTGAGATATTCCATTGATATAATATATAAACAAAATATAAGAAGTAGTAATAAAAGATAGTGTGGTGTAGTGGTTTGAAGCTTTGTGGCTAAAACCCTCGTGCCACAGCACAAGGGTTCGAATCTCCTTGAAGGCCAAAAAAATTCTTTTACATTAGCAGGTATGCTTTAATTTAATGGGTTCTTGATGGGTTAGTAGAAGAGACCCGAATTTATTGGGTTCCAGATAGGTCCGGATATCTGCTCCGTTTAGGTATTACTATCCATATCCGAATCCTAATCCGGATCTCTTCTAGGTATTTAATAATTATCTGTATCCGTACCCAGATATCCGTATCCGTTTAAATCCGGATTCGAATAATAAGCGGATTCGGAGCGGATATCCGTCCGGATATCCATATCTGTTTACAGCCCTATGAATAAGCATAGAATAATATCCATATTACATATCGATCGGTGTAATACTATAGATTTATATCTTCGTTTTCAAAGACTAAATAGTTGATCTGAAATACTTCATATGATTTTTATATTTAAAATATATTTTGAGATCAAATTTTACATTTCTAGATATTTTTTTTTATTGGTAGAAAACTACTACTTTGAGATGGTAAATCTTAGGATCAAGGATTTATTTCCTACCCATCTAAAAAAATAATTTAATAATTAAAAGACATTAAGTTTGATTTTTAAGTATATTTTTACATACATATCACGTTGAGTAATTTGAATCGATTGATCAAAATTTTAAAACAAATATATAAATTCATAATACAGACCACTACGTAATATGGTGATAGTAATATGTATATCACCATAGTATCGCTCATAAGCATATTGCAATATTATCTCTATAACACTAGTGGAAAAAGTACAATTAGTATCGGCCCATCAGTGTCGGATTTAACTTTAAACCGATACTGATATATATCAGGAACGGGCATATTAAACAGCCGACCTTGATTGTGCTTAATCAGGAACAGTTGTATTTTAAAGACCGTTCTTGATAGTGCTGGCCGAATCAGGAACGGCTCTTTACAAAGAACCGTTCCTGATTGTGTGTTATTAGTATCGCCTCTTTAAAACAACCGTTCCTAATAGTTTTAGAAACGGCCTTTTATTTAACCGACCCTGATTGTGTTTTATTAGTATCGCCTCTTTAAAAAACCGTTCCTGATAAGCCACTATTAGAAACGGTCGTTTATAAACGGCCGTTCCTGTTAGTCCTGAACTTTTAAGAACGGTTATTTATAAATGGCCGTTCCTGATATGTAAACATCAAGAACGGTCGTTAATGAATGACCGTTCCTAATAGTTTCACCATTTTAGCGCTATTTCATTCCCGCTCACATTTTGGCCTCTCTCAAATTACGCAGCTCATACCATTAGGGTTTAAATATCTCTCAAAGTCGCCACTCACATTTTGCCCTTTCTCGTGCTCACTCCGAGAGGCGCGTTGCATGACCCGAGCAAGACACCAGGCGCGTCGCTCAAATTACGGCCGTGAGCGGAGGCGACTCTTCCGGGTAAACCCTAACCCTAGACAACGATTTATCTCCACTCTCAAGCTCGTAAGCCTCTGATTTATCTTTCCTGTTAAACCCTAACCCTAGACAACGATTTGATTGAATTAGTTTTGATTTGCTTGATTTCCTTTTCAGATTGGGCAGAGCCATCCGGCTGGTCTCACTCCAAATCTCTTAAAGGTATCGTCCTATCAGTCCTTTTGATTTAATTATACAGAAATTGTGGACAAATATGTATAAGCAACTTGTTATGGAAGTTTGAGACGTCTTCTTTTGGGTTACTTTCTCAATTTGGTTAGATTCTTTTTCTTCTTCTTCATAATTATATGGTTTTGGTTAAAAAATTTCATCACATTGTATTGTGCCATTTTTGTGAAAAACATTCAAGGTATATAGATATACAAAGTGTATTTGCAAAATGATTTTACTGAATATGAGTTGATCTTTTATATCTTATCGTTTGGTCTACCTTGGTGATTTTCCAGTTGTAGCAACCAAGGTGTTCGACAAAATTCCCCATAGAGTATGAAATGACTTTGACTTGGCAGAGCAGGTTGTCATTTTGGGCTGCGACATGAGTTTGCAGATATTGCCTCATGTACCATCTTGATGACCGCGTACCAGTGAAGAAATCAGAGTTGCTCACTTACTGGCCAATATGGTAAGAATACTGGGTTGGGATAGGCATGGGGTAGATTTTACAAATTTAGCAATTGAGTGATCCATGTATGAAGCCTACGGGCATTGAAATAGCCAAAACAAAAAAAAATTTAATGCAAATTTACTAGCGCTTCACTAAGTCATTGGTACTTGTCTTTTTGAGCAGCATATAAAGACGATAATTACTGCTGAAGAGGTAAACATAAATGAACTTTATTACTGTAATTATTTAATTGTGTTACCGCTCTCAACAGACTAAGCCTTTGTTTTGAAAAGAATTTAGTAGAGAGATTGGATTATGCCTTTATTTAGCCTCAAATATGTAGCTCCCTAGATGAACGCATTACTGAGCTTGAGACTGCTGCCTACCCGGCATTTCTCTATGTTTTATCATTGTGAGTATCACGTATGAAGTAAATGTTTGTTAGTCCCAAGTTGTATTTTCCCTGACTGCACCTACTTGTTTTCTTTAATTTACTTAATTCTTGAAATTGATGTTTGATTACCAAGTCTATAAAAGGACATGCAAGAAGAAAAAATCAGATTGTAGATCGATCTTGTGTAGATTGATCTTGTGTAGATTGATCTAAGAGTCAGACCTGCACTAGAAGCAGTTTCTTCATCAAAGAAGTAAGCTTTTCCTTTCTTGGCTTGACATATTTAGTAAACAAATGCAGGTAAGGGATTACCAGTAAGTATTCTTTAATTTATATTCTTGGTAATATGATAGAGTCGGGATACCAGGAAGCTCACATTCATCATCTGTACTCCCCTAGTTCCAATGTCTTTCACATAAATGAGGGAGACATAAGGAGGTAGTTTGTATACTTTATAAAGATATTAAATTTAGTGGCACAGATTCTAATTTCCACTAATTGCTATTCGTAGGTTGTACTAGGTGAAGTGGCAATGTGAGGTTGATTACGTTGAATAGGTCTCGTCAATTGAATGGCATTTCTTCTCGGGTGGTACTATCCTTCATATTAGTTATAGGTTGTAAGAAAGATAAGCATTTTTAATTTAAGTCAAGTAAATAGATTTTTTATGACAATTAACTTGGATAATTTTGTGTCTTTTGTGTGTTTTGTGGATATATGGAATTAAATTTGGATATTTTTTTATGGCAATTAACTTGTTTGATGTCTTTTGTTTGTGATTGTGGCATATTAATTATTGATCTAAATGTGATATTTGAATTAGCTCATGCGAATACCCACATTTTGCAAAATATATATATATATATATATGAACAGTAACGGTTGTTTATTAAAGGCCGTTCCTGATTGTTAAAATCAGTATCGGTTGTTCTTAAAGGCCGTTCCTGATTATCAACATCAGTATCGGCTAATAACAAACAACCGTTCCTGATTGTCCATATCAGTATCGGCTATATCAAACAACCGTTCCTGATTATGGGATTTAGTGTCGGTTATTTAACCGTTCCTGATTAGTTATACTATCTGTAACAGCTGGGTCAGTGTCGCCTCTAGGTCCGTTCTTGATGCGTGTTTTTAACCGTTCCTGATGTGTGTTTTTCCACTAGTGTAAATAAATAGTTAATTTTCTAATCGTCTCATTTGAAATTGACATCATCTCTTATGTTGAAGCTTGAATCAAATTTTTAGAGCAGAGAGAGAATGCATTTGATTAATAAAAAAAAGTAAGAGATAGCGACTTGGTTTGATATAATATGGTAGAGTTATTTTAAAATGCAGATAGTGAAAAGAGAAAGAAACATAGATAGTGAACTTGTTTATCTGACAAAATCAATTATTATATGAATACTTTATGATACAAATTATATAAGGAATAAAAATTCATATGTAAACAGAGGAGGGATCCACTTACAACATTTGTAAGTTACAACATCTTACAACAATTGTAATTTTAAAAGTCCAAATAGTCGATCCAAACCGTTCAACATGATATCTATATTAAAATATACTTGGAGATAAAATTTTATATTTTTAATTTTTTTACTTTTTATTAATTATTTTACAAAACTGCTATTTTTAGACAATTCTAGACCACTCAAAAACAACAGTTTTGTAAAATACTTAATAAATAGTAAAAAAATTCAAAAAATATATAAAATTTTATCTCCAAGCACATTTTAATATAGATATCATGTTGAACGGTTTGGATCGACTGTTTGGACTTTTAAAATTGCAAAACCGAATTGTTGTAAGATGTTGTAACTTACAAATGTTGTAAGTGGATCCCTTCTCATGTAAATATTTCATATCAAATATTTTGATAGTGCTAGTTATCATATCTATATAAATCGTTTTCATTATTTGCTTTGACAAAAAAAAACATATTTTGATAATGTTGGTTATCATATATATATATAGAGAGGGGTTGGCTAAGATCAAAGTGGTAGTTTCTGAGCCTTGGTGCTACCAATTCGGTTTTGCGGTTTTCAAAGTTCAAATAGTCGATTTGAAGTGTTCATATGTTAAAAAATCCAGTGTTTTGAATAATAAAAAATAAATAAAAGAAATCTGAAAAATAATGTTTTTTAAAAATTCATAAAAAATAGTAAAAAAATTTCAAAAAATGTAAAATTTGGTCCCCAAGCACATTTTAATATAGAGAACATGTTGAGCACTTCAGATCGACTATTTGAACTTTGGAAACCGCAAAACCGAATTGGTAGCACTAAATATGAGATTTCCAAATTGTATCCTAAAATGTTTATCTGACAAAATGTGATCTCTGTAATAACATGTGTTTGGAGATCAAATTGTTTATTAAACCATTAGATGTAATCTCTATAATAAAATGTGCTTGGAGATCAAATTTTATATTTTTTTGAAACTTTTTTTACTATTTATTAAACCAATTTTAAAATCGCTATTTTCAATGATCCATAAATTTTTCATTATTTATTAAAATTAGCGATTTTAAAACTGCCTTAATAAATAGTAAAAAAGTTTCAAAAAATATAAAATTTGATCTTCAAGCACATTTTAATATATATATCACATCTATGGTTTGGATCAACCGTTTGGACTTTAAAAGTCGGAAAATTAATTAGTTACACCACAGTACCGGAACAAACGTTTAATATTAGCCAATCTATATATATATATATATATATATATAGAGAGAGAGAGATAGGCTAACATGCTTCTAGTAGAACTTCGGCCTCGTGCTTCCGGGGGCATATCTTAGTGTTGGATGTTCAAACAACAAATTCAAACCGTTAGATGTGATCTCTATATTAAAATCTGCTTGGAGACCAAATTTTACATTTTTTGGAATTTTTTTACTATTTATTAAGCCACTTTGAAAATTCCAGATCCGGGTGAACAGTAAAAACAGTCTGGACCATATGATCTGGAATTTTCAAAGTGGCTTAATAAATAGTAAAAAAATTCCAAAAAATGTAAAATTTGGTCTCCAAGCAGATTTTAATATAGAGATCACATCTAACGGTTTGAATTTGTTGTTTGAACATCCAACACTAAGATATGCCCCCGGAAGCACGAGGCCGAAGTTCTACCAGAAGCATGTTAGCCTATCTCTCTCTCTCTCTATATATATATATATATATATATATATATATATATATATATATATAGAATCTGGCTAATATGCTACGCGTATATAAGGGCCTCTCCGTGCTACGGCTCATTTTTGAGTTTTCAAAATCCTAACGGTCGATCCGAACCGTTCAACATGATCTCCATATGAATATGTACTTGCAAACCAAATTTTACATTTTTTAGAATTTTTTTACTATTTATTAAGCCACTTTGAAAATCGCTGATCCAATGGTCCAGCAGATTTTACTGTTGTGTACAAATTAGTGTTTTTTCAAAGTGGCTTAATAAATAGTAAAAAAATTCTAAAAAATGTAAAATTTGGTTTGCAAGTACATATTCATATGGAGATCATGTTGAACGGTTCGGATCAACCGTTAGGATTTTGAAAACTCAAAAAGTGAGCCGTAGCACGGAGGGCTCTATGCTACGCGTAGCACCGTAGCACTGTCCTATATATATATATATATATATAGATAGAGAGAGAGAGAGATAGGCTAATGTCATAACGTTATAACTTCGGCCGAAGTTATAACGAGTCGTTTTTGCATTTTAAAAATCCAAACAACCGATCCGAACCGTTCAACTTTTTCTAAATATTGAAATGTGCTTGGAGACCAAATTTTACATTTTTTGGAATTTTTTTACTATTTATTAAGCCACTTTGAAAATCACAGATCTGCTGTGAACAGTAAAAAACAGTAAAATTTTCTGGACCACCGGATCAGTATTTTCAAAGTGGCTTAATAAATAGTAAAAAAATTCCAAAAAATGTAAAATTTGGTCTCCAAGCACATTTCAATATAGAGAACATATTGAACGGTTCGGATCGGTTGTTTGGATTTTGAAATTGCAAAAACGACTCGTTATAACTTCGGCCGAAGTTATAACGTTATGACATTAGCCAACCTCTATATATATATATATATATATCGTTTTCATTAATTCCTTTTGAAAATTACAATCTGATAATATTTTCGTGATGCAAATTATTATATATGCGTCAATTGGACATAGAATAGAAAAAAAAAAAGTGTGAAACAATGGATACATCCAGTACTTTTAAAATGGACATAACACTAACACACATTATTTAGTCATGACTCAATGACATTACAATGCATGATCACGAAACCTTCTATTTTTTAATAATTAATTCCCTTATGAGTGGAGAGGAAACTAAACTTGGAAGTGAGAAGCTCAAATAAAATAATAATAATTAAAAAGTTGAAGTGAGATGACACCCAACCGTACGAAAATTAATTAATTTATTATTATAAAGCCCTGAAGAAGAAACCATGAGGCATGAATCATGAATGACGTATAACAAGTACAATTCACCAAATTTAATCGAATTTTTATTAATTTTCGGCGTATTATGTACGAACAATACCGGGTGTATGGAGATATTTCCACTCTTTGTCATTGAAGGTGACATTATGTCGACGCCTAGGTGTTGAATTACAAATTTACAATTGACAAGTCCTATTCAAATTTTTTGATATCATTCATTGAAAGCTATCTGATCTTTAATACCAGAATTTTTATGTCTAAACTTTTTTTTGCTTTTATTCTATCAAATGAATGAAAAAATAGCCAATAAAATAAGAGTGAGTCTATGGTACTATGAATAGCACCGATTAGTCCGTACTATAGAGTCATATTTTCATTTTGAAAATTCTAATTGTCGATCCGAACCGTTCAACGTGATCCCTACATGAATATGTACTTGCAGACTAAATTTTATATTTTTTTACTATATTTTAAAAGATAGAAAATCACTTGATCTAAAAATTCTGGACATCCAAAAGCAGTGATTTTCTACCTATCTAAAAAAATAATAAAAAAATTCTAAAAAATAGAAAATTTAGTCCATAGACTCACTCTTATGGAAATCATGTTGCACGGTTCGGATTGACCGTTAGAATTTTGAAATTGAAAATATTGATCCGTAGTACGGACCAATCCGTGCTATGCATAGTACCATAGACTCACTCATACAATAATCATCTAAAAATGTACATAAAATAATGTAAAGACATACTTTTAAAAAGAGAACTTAGAGCAAGCGAACCTTATTTTTGTTGTCAAAATATGTTTTATCAAAAATAAGTTATGTTATTTATATGTTCAATAGCATGAACGTGAAGCTACCATACTTTGTAAAGCACGGAATGGTTCGTCCTATGAATCAATATCTTTGTTTATAAAGTTCAAACAATTAATCTAAACCGTTTAACATAATTTCCATATAAAAATATACTACAATACCAAGTTTTACATTCTTTGAGAATATTTTTACTATTTTATTGATAGGTAGAAATTTAATCTATCTCAAGATTTTGAACCATCCAAAAGTACTGATTTTATACTTATTTATAAAAAATAAAAAAAAATCTAAAAATTTAATTTTCAAGTATTTTTTTAATGTAAATATCATATTGAGTAGTTCGGATTAATTATTGGAATTTTAAAAACATAAATATAAATCTAAAACACGAACCAATCAACATTTTGCAAAATACTGTAGCCTCACTTATGTTCAATAACATTTCTATAAATTGATCTTCTCCTTTATAATTCTATTTGTTTTTAAAATTTTAATAATATTGTTAAAATAAGGATTGCCATGGAGCCTCCTCTTCTCCTTTTAGAGGTCAATTTGGGTCCGATGATCATCGGACTCCAAGTGAGTTCGATGGGTTTGATGACCGTCCGATCTATTTTAAGATTCGTGCTCGCAAATTTCGCATCTGCTTTAAAATTAGTGCACACAAATTTTATAGCAGATCGGACGGTCTCGAAACCCATCGGACCCAAATTTGAATCCGATGGGTATCGGACCCAAGCTGCTCTCCTCATTTTAACATCCATTAGTACGGACTAATGCTCCATGTCCAAACAACATATTCTCCTTTTCTCTCTAATCCCAAAGTTACATAAATTTCCTTCCATATGCTTCTAGAAACAGTTGCTATTATTATACTGTATATCCAGAAAAGCTCGTTTCTTTCTACTTCTACCACAACTTCATATCCCGTTCAAAGTTTGATCTTTCTCAACTTAAACAATTTGTTTTCCTCATTCGGTGGGAACCACCTTCCGTATCAAATTGAATCTCTTATTAAATCTTAATTCGTGCCTTCGTGTCAGGAATTAGTCCTGACTGGTTTTGGTTTTGGATTTTTCATATAAAATATTGCGATTTTTTAGGCGCAAAACCACCTCACGCGCTTTGGCAATTATTCCTCCAATTTTAATCCAATTGGTATTCAAATTGGATTCTATATTCTATAATTCAAGCTTGAGTTGTTTCCAGTTCTGAATAAAGCTCTTTCCTTTCTCTTTCTTTTTTTTTTTCAATTCGAATTGAATTTTGATCCAATTGTCACCAAAGATTGAGACTATGTTGCTGTTGTTTAGAAAGAATTCACCAATTCTTACAATCATAGTGATAATCTCGGGTGCTGTATTCCTCTCTTATTCTTTGATAAATTCATACATAACCATCTGGCCCCAAATTTATAGTGTCAGCACTAATAAAAGCATCTCTACTTTGAAAGTGGGTCCTGAATATCCCCCGGCTTTCGCATATATAATCTCAGGTACAGGAGGAGAGAATAAAAGGATAATTCGATTACTTAGATCGATTTACCACCCGAGAAATTACTACCTTTTGCAATTGGATGCTGGTTCGACAGAGGAAGAGAGAATTGAATTGGGGAAGTATGTAAAAAATGAGCCAATTTTCAGAAATTATGGGAATGTTTTTGTTTTGGGAAAGGCGAATGCGGTTGAATGGTCAGGATCTTCTATGGTTGCCGCCACGCTTCATGGTGCGGCTGTTTTGTTGAAGCTTTGTAAGAATTGGGATTGGTTTATCAATTTGAGCTCTTTCGATTATCCTCTGGTGACCCAAGATGGTACGCATTATAGTAATCAATTGAATTGTATATATTTTAGTTATCAGAGTTCTTCTTAGAATGGTATAGATTATCCTCTGGTGACCCAAAATGATATGGAATATTTTTAGTTTGATTTTATTATTTTTCTGGTAATTGAGTATCTTAGACTCTCAGTAGTACATAATCTATCTACAACTGGTACCAATACTTGTGCTTTTTTCTAAAGAAACACCATCAAGTATTGCTTACTATGATCTGTACCATACCAGTTACACTACTGATAAAATTGGAGCATGTACCAGAATATACTGGCGTTGAGTTTATTATACCAAGCTACCAACTTATACATGTTACGGCCTTCATTTCATTTATTTTTGACTTTGTTTAGATAAATTTCTTTCGAATTCAGGAGGCGTATACATAATTTGAGCTGCTCAAAGGATTAATATCTGATCACAAGTTTATTTTCTATGTTGGTTATGCAGATTTGCTGGATGCATTTATGTCAATACCTCGGGATTTAAACTTCATTGATCACACAAGCAACCTTGATTGGAAAGAGTAAGTGGGCCCCACCTCTTAGAAACTATATTGATCTTTTCAAAGCAATGTTGGTCCAATTTGATTTTATATCTAAAATCTTTTCTTTTTATTGTTAGGGATGCAAGGTTCGATAAAATTTTAGTAGACCCAAGCATATATTCAAGGAAAAATACAAAATATTTCATATCCACTGAAACTCGAAAGACACCAAATGCCTTCAAGTTATTCACAGGTATAATTTTTTGTATCTCTCGAACTTAATTGAGCTTATGTTATACATTCTTTGTTTGTATCAATGAAAATCCTTAAAGTATACATTAAAAAAAAAATTAGTACAACCGCACGAACTCTGTACCATTTAGAAAACACTTTATATGGTACATTCCAGGGTCTCCATGGGTGATCCTTAGCAGATCCTTTGTGGAAGATTGCATTCTTGGCACCGATAACCTCCCCAGAAGGCTCTTGATGTACTTCACAAATGTAGTATACTCCATGGAAGCCTACTTCCAAACCGTTTCATGCAATTTACCAGATTTCATGAACAAAACAATAAACGCCGACTTGCGGTTTTTCTTATGGGGCGACCCACCAGGTTTAGACCCGTTATTTCTCAAAGGATCAAATTTTGACAAGATGATATCAAGTGGGGCTGCCTTTGCCAGGCGGTTTGTAGAAAACGAACCGGTGCTAGATCGGTTGGATAAGGAGATATTGAAGAGAGCTTCTGGTAACTTCACTTACGGGAAGTGGCTTGAACACGGGGATATAAACAGTGTAGCAAGTGGGCCCATGGGTCTGAAGCTGAGGCGGTTAATTTCAGGGGTTATACGGCAAAGAAGTTGCGTATAAATAAACAGTTTTTCTTCAACATATACATCATATCAGGTCTAGGACATGTATTCGCCGACATCCCGACTTGATTTTGGCGGGAACTTCTTTTTGTTTTTATACATTTCATTGAGTATAGGAGATGTCATACATGTAGATATGTCATAAATTTAGTGATACAAATATGCAATTTCTTGTTGTATGTTGTACAAACTAGAAAGGCCATTTATTCCTTCATCAATTTTTGAATATAGAGAACTAGTTTGTTTTCTTACAATAAGACAACCCTGACAAATACAATTTTTTACAAGCTTGTAATATAGAGAATGAATTTTCCTTTTATACAAAACCAGGAATTCATATGTAATTCCCTTTGTAATATTGCTTAGGTTCAATTACTGAACATCTCCAGTGGCTTTGAAAACGGAGGTAAATGTTATTCGGTTTTGAAGTGGCCAACCGTTATGTATTAAATGGCGGCAATGCATTCAATGTCAAATTAATTGATATGAGCAATTGCATTGGTTTTTTCTTTTTCTTTTTTGTTGTTGTTGGTTGAAAAGATAAGAATCTGGATTCCATGTAGCAAATTGGCAATGATTTGCAACAAGTCGCTACAGTATGGCCCCACATTAAATTGGACCCTGGCACATGTAATCTCTTGTAATGTTCAGTATTCCACATGGCATATCAGATTTGCAAATATGATTTTTTACCATGAGAGTTCCACTACCTTATGTTTTTATACCTCATCATATATCATGTTTTATATCTATGTTTCTAAGTTTAAACTGTCAATCCGAACTGTTCAACATGATATCCATACTAAAATATATTTGGGATGAAATTTTATAATTTTTAAGAAAAATTTACTATTTTTTAAGATAAGTACAAACTTACTATTCTGGACCGTTCAAAAACAGTGATTTTCTACCCATCTTAAAAAATAGTAAAAAAATCCAAAAATTGTAAAATTTCATTCCAAACATATTTTAGTATGGATATCATGTTGAACGGTTCCGATCACAGTTTGAATTTTGAAAACAAAAATATAAAATATGAGGTATGAAAAATATGAGGTATTGGAAACCTCCTCTTTTTACCATTATGAATAAGTGCCTAATAAAATTAATTCATTAAGAATAAATTTATGAAAAAATAAATAAACTATACAATAACTTGTTCATTTATAATTCTCACATATGAAAATGTACAAACATTACCCAAATTTCTCACATTTTACAACTTAATATTGCTAACTAGGTCCTAAGCTGCAAAACCAAGAAAATCAAGGGTAACATCGGTACATCAACACCCTGATTCTCCGAGTTTGATTTTATCGGGTCAATACCCTAAACGGGTATGACATCCACCTCTGAGGCCTCCTTGCAAAGGACCACAATCCCATCCAGTGTTGTGGGGAGGAGGCACCGGGCCCACTGGCAACCAGTCGATACCGGTTCTGAAGGTGGTACAATCATTAACACACTGTCGTGTCGTTTTACCACACCCATTACACTTACTGTACTCCCCTCTTTTATAAACCTTGAAAAAACAAAGATAGATAAATTTGCTAATCACAAACTTTTGGTACAGTATCGGCAAGATACCAGAAACATAACTTACCCTTCTCGGATGCGCATGCTGCACTTGTCAGAGTAGAGGTTGCGCTGAGCGAGCCACTGCACCAGCTCAGGAGGCAGATTCTTATTTTTTGTGGTGTTCGTGTCAGAAACGGTGCACTCATCCACAAAAGGTATTACTTTTGCACCATTTCCAGCCTTGATGAGTGCTCTCAGCCCTGACTGGAAATCTGACACATAGAAATCCACCACGTGCCTCTGCCACAGGAAAAAAAATGTATTGCAAATTGTTAATAAACTCATACATTTGAAAAATGAGAAATTTCCTATATAAACATTCTCACAGGACAACATATCTATTGTACCCCTCCAGCATTTATCTGTAGAAGACACTGTAGATATATATTTTATTTATAACCTTTAGCCATCACATGCTTTTGCCCCAAATGATCAATAGAGGTTGTCAAATTTAAGGCTGCCAATAGCTAGTAAAATTCTGAAAACATCCTTAAAATTATACAAAATTCCTTCCTCGCTGAGATCAGAACTTTTGTCTTCAATCTATGAAAGAATTGTAAATTATCTATTACACCCCCTCCTATTCATTGAAATCTTTTCTCAGAAAAAAAAAAAACTTGCATCCCCAATTCAAGAACCAAGGCAGGTTGAGTGCCTGGGTATCCGTTTAGTTTGAATGCTAACAGTAGAATAACTAGATTATTTTCAAAATTTCATATACTCCCTGAAGGAAAATATTAAAAGATCCCACTTTCAAGTTCATGTGCATAAATGCTCAAAGAAAAAGTAAAAAAAAATTCGCTAGTGTCTAAAAAGTACCTCAACAAAGCGATTCTCCCAGGAGAAGACTTTCCGACTCTTGGAGCAGCAGCCTGTGGAGGTGTAGACACAACGAGGCACCTTCTGAAAGGACGTCTCCAGTGGCACGTTGCCACATGTGACGATCTGCATTAGGGAGTCTCAGATTTCAGTACAGTACCAGTAAATACTTGACCGCATTACTAGGAAGGTTGTTTGCGGAGAAATATATGGAAATCGAGCGGATTCTTTCTGAGAGGGATGTGTCTATAGCAATATCACTAACCCCTCTTATATAGGCCGAGACGAGAGAGAGTGGCGCCTTGGTTATTTAATGCGCACACCGGGCTCACATTAAACTCAGTCAAAATTCTAACTTTCAGTTTCTTAATGTTAAAATTATGTGGTTCAGAATTCCAATGGTCAGAAACAATCATTATTGTAAATACTTTTTGGGCAATGATTTTTGTTTTTATAGTAGAAATTGGCAAATGCACCTAGGTTAGCCTTTTTGTTATTTTTTATAGCATATATAGATTAGTCTTATATACCTTTTAATGTTACAATTATTAGCTTTTTCGATGCATAGTGGTATGTCCCGTTTATAGTATACTTTTTTTCACTTACCTACAGTTTTGGTCACTGTCATGGTTTTGTTTTTGCAGTCATTTTCGGGGCCTTACATAAAACAAATCTATCCATGCCATGCATAGTATAGAGGAGCCAATTATAATAGACTGAACAATACTTGCTCTTGGTAATACTAGGTCAACAGTACTTGCTTATCAGAAGCAAATTATCTAAATTTGGCTATTTAATAAGAATTTAAATATAAAACTGAAATGGATAAAAGATTGCCAAAAAGTTATAACATGAAAGAAAAAGCCATGCATACATACCCCGGTAACCTTCACAAGCTGTCCATCTTTGGCTGACCTCAGCTCAGCATCAGCATGCCTTTTCATAAACCCTAACACTGTCCGTGGGCCCCGCCACCAGTTCCAACCCCACAACCCCAGAACCACCACGAAAACAACCCCCACAACCGCCAAAAGCACCACATTCCTCACTGCATAAAATATAAACGCCCCAGCCCCAAACCCCACAAGAAACAACACCACCATGAGACCCACCAGCACCTTAGGTAGGCCCTGCTTCACCCTCCCATTATTAGATTTCCTGCTGAATTTGGTCACAGCCGGATTATTTATAAAAGAACTGCTCTGCCGGGTGAAGTTAGAACTAGAACCCGGTACAACTGACTCAACCAATGGGCCGGATGATTTCAGTGGGCCCGAGGTAATCAATCCAGTGGCCGGGAGGAGAGGTGCGGTCATTGGTGTGGACCCACCAGACAGAGGCCCAGAACGCTTGATCGGATCTCCGTGCTTGTTTATCGGGCCTGAGGTAGATTTTTGTTTAGCCAAGCCGGTACCGGTACCAGACTGGGGCCCACTAACAGGACCTGACTTCTGCCTGGGCCCTGACATGGGACCAGATTTCTGTCTGGTACCGGAACCATAAATAGGGCCCGATTTTTTGGGCCTGGCTGGGTCTGCTGCTGGGATGTCAAACATTTTCCCAAGCTCTTGAGAGTTTTTCACGTCACCTCCAGTGTAAGGAGCAGCAATTGAAGATGAAACGGCATTTTTCTCTTTGGGTATGTCGGGGCGGCCTGAGACATAGAGGCCGCTGCTTAAGTAGTAACCCGGTTCCCTTTTGCTCATTGTGGGTCCCACACTTGGTTTAAATTGTTTTTGGATTTGATACAAGGTAGAGATAAGATGGCAATTCAACCTGATATCAATCAAAAATCAAAGTAATTGCTACTGTTTAAAACTAAAATTTGCATGATGGCTATGCCAAGTATTGTTCTGGTACCTGGTACCACTGGTATTTTTACAGGTGCATATAATCGAGCATGCATTCATGACAATTCTGTTTGTACTTAGTTTGATGTCGGTGCACAGAACCGACAAATTTGGAGTTGTTAAAATTTATACAGCTAAGCATTTATTCATCCATTCATGAATTAATTTATAGTAAGAAAAAAGAGCGGGTCGGACAACTAGGTCGTAACGGCTACTCATAATTCAAATTAATAAATGCCATATTCACGCACCGGCATTGGATAAGCTCAAAAGCATACGCATTTTGAAATTCATTGAATTTGAGTTACGAGTTTCCGAATTTTCATAGCTTTCTCTATGGAAATTGTATTTGTACAAATAACTTGGCTTATCAAGATAAAATTATATTTATTCAGAATAAAGCAAACGTGTCATTTATACAATACAAAATGATTTTAAATTAACTTGTATAGCTTACCAACACAATAGGATAAATCTCCTCAAGCACTTCAAACTTAAAATAAGAGGGTACAGATTCCTTAAGTTTTTTTTTTTTTTTTTTTTTTTTTATAAGATTCCCCAAGTTTTGTAATAATGTCACTTGAACCCCAGTCAGAATTTCAAGAGAAAAAAATCCCAATTTTTTAACGCAATCTACAATTTGTAAAACCCAAAATCCACATTTTGCAAAAAAATAATAATAATACAAATCCAAATCCCAACTAAGCCCACATCTCAGTGATAATGTTTGACTTGCAAAATAAACAAACGCTTGTTTCCTTGATTGCTTATATCTCAAAATCTATAGAGACCCATTTTATTGGAGTAAAAAAAAAAAAATAAGAAATTGACACAGCAACTAATATATATCACCACCATGACCTATGAAAAGAAAAAAATGGGAAAAATAAACTGAAACGAACAAAAAACAAACAAACGGGAATTAATACCTTCAAGTCATGGGATCCATACCTTTGGAGAATGCTAAAGCGAAGAGATGAAGAAGAAATGTCGGTTCTTTGTAAAAAAATTCAACCTTTAAAAAAGAGAATCAACGCTGTCAGAACTCGAAAGAAACCTCTCTCTCTCTCTCAGTTCAATTGCACAGCAAGCACTTCACCGAGAGGCGGAGATGAGACTGGAAAGAGACAGAGTAAGAATTTATTTATTTATTTTTTATGTATTTTTATAATAGAAAACGAGATAACTGAGATAGGATCAGCCTCAGTGTATCGAGAGCAGGTTGGGTCCGATGCCCATCGGACTCAAATTTGGGTCCGATGGGTTTCGTGACCGTCCGATCTGTTTTAAAATTCGTACGCACGAATATTAAAGCATACGCGAAATTGCGGGCGCGATCCTAAAGCAGATCGGACGGTCATCGAACCCATCGAACTCATTTTGAGTCCGATGGGCATCGGACCCAAATTCACCTTGAATATTTTCCAATGACCATGTTGCCCCTCTGTGACTTTTGGGTGCCGCTTAATACCGCTTAGGATCCTCTCCAATTCGGTAGAGGTTAAATCATTCGATCTGCGTTGATATTTTTACGAATGGTTTAGATTCACGGGACAGAGGAAATTAGTACACACTTAAATCCGCTTGCACGAATCTTGATGCAAATTGGACGGCTAAATACAGTGTTGTTGGTATTTAATTTAAAAATATGGACTCAGATGAAATATGAACTGCTTCTATGGAATGCGCAGCTCAGATCTGTTTGAAAATATCCAACAAATTCTATGCATATGGAAAGGAGCGGATCCTGTAGAGAAAAGTTTAGAACACCGAAATATTTTATATTATCATTAATCAATTTAATAAATTTAATAAATTTGTTGAGCTGTTTATGCTTTAGTTTAGAAAATGGAACTCGTGTCAGAATTCGCTCAAGTCAATGTTTTTTTATAATGAAGTTTGAGTGAGCCTATGTTGCTATGCATAGCACGGATGGCTAGTGTACTACGGCTCAATATGATACTTTTTAAAATCCTAACGGTCGATCCAACCGTTCAATGTGATAACTATATGAATATGTACTTGCAAACTAAATTTTATATTTTTTCAAATTTTTTTACTATTTTTTTAGATAGGTAGAAAAATCAGTGTTTTCTGAAAATTCTGGACCATCAAAATTCTACCTATCTAAAAAAATAGTAAAAAAATTCGAAAAATATAAAATTTAATTTGCAAGTACATATTCATATGGTTATCACATTGAACGGTTGGATCGACCGTTAGAATTTTAAAAAGTACCATATTGAGCCGTAGTACACTAGCCATCCTTGCTATGCATAGCACCATAGGCTCACTCATGAAGTTTTGTGCAGAGAATAATGTAATGTAATGTTTAAGTATAATATGTCAAATTTTGTTCAACTAGATTAGATTAGGATCCCATCTAAAAGGTTTTAATAATTTGAACTATTGGTCCTTGATCTCTTTTTACTTTTATTTCAAAATTGAATGTTTGTTTTCATATGTCTATATATCATTTTGATTGGAATTTTCAAGTATAATTTAAAAGATTATAACAAATTCAATTAACTTGAGATCTATTACTCAACTATATATACTCATGTTTTTTTTTTTTATTAGGATTTATAATTTTCAATTTGTATCTATATCTGTATCCAAAAATTAAAAATGAATATGGATATAGTTTAACTATTATTTATCGATTTCTGATCAGTTTCAGGAAACAACTTAATTTTTAATAACGTTTAAAGACAAATTCAATTTTTGGAAAAGTCAATAGACCAAAATTTAAATTTTCCTTTCCATTTTTGTGTTCCACGAATAGAGAGGATTATAAGTAGAATATCTTATTGTTAAAAAATTCCTTCCACCAGCCTTTTAAAAGAATACAGATTTCCTTGTTAATTATGCTATGTTGGCAAGGGCAATTAATCATTTAATAATTTTAGATAATAAAAATTAATGACAAAACATACTTATGGAAAACCAATATTTGTCTAGCTTAATTTTATGAGACGAATGGTTTTGTTTATTGCATTTATTGGTGATAAGGATATATATCTTAATATGTGGGAAATTGCTAATATGCTATGCATAGCATAGAGGGCCTCCGTGCTACGGCTTAATATTTGAGTTTTCAAAATTCTAACGGTCGATCCGAACCGTTCAACATGATCTCCATATGAATATGTACTTGCAAACCAAATTTTACATTTTTTAGAATTTTTTTTACTATTTTTTTAGATAGGTAGAAAATCACTTGATCTGAAAATTCTGTACCATTCAGATCAAGTGTTTTTCTACCTATTGAAAAAAATGTAAATTTTTTTTTAAAAAATGTAAAATTTAGTTTGCAAGTACATATTCATATGGAGATCATGTTGAACGGTTCGAATCGACTGTTAGGATTTTGAAAACTCAAATATTGAGCCATAGCACGGAGGCCCTCTATGCTACGCGTAGCGCCGTAGCCAACTCCTTATTTATAATTTTCTAAGTTTCCGTGTTACCAAGTTGACATATATTCTTAAATTAAAAACAAATTGCATTAGATTCAACGGAGAAGAATAATATATACTGATCCATTTTTCTAGTCAATTAATTGTTACTATATCCGAAAAATGCTCTTCATACAAGCATAGTAACAATATACGCGATTAATTCGCAAATAATTCGCGTTTTATTCATTTTTTTATGTTTCCGAACCGAACTTCAAATAAAACGCGAAAAAGAACGTATAATACGTTTTATTCGCGAATAAAACGCGAATCACGAATTATTCACGAAAAAAAATGCAAATTTTTTATTTATTTATTTATTATTTTTTTGAGGGGTTTTTTCGGGTTTATTTTTGCTTCCTTGTTCTACCAAATCATTCCCGAATTATATCCGAATCATACCCGAATCACGAATTTTTTGAACCGAACCCGAACTATTTGTTTGTCACTATGCAAACAAGAACGCAGGTATATGGATTAAAAAAATTGGCTCTCTTATTTTTTTTACTATTTATTGATCTAAGTAACAATTATTACTCTAAAATTTCAACAAGTAGATCACATTGAGCAATATTAATTTTTAATGTTTCCACTTTCAAGTAAACATATTTCATAATTTTGATACATGGCATCTTATTTTTGCCAAACTTTGTGCATCCATGCTCTGATGCATTTATTTTTCTATGTGAAAATTAATCTCACTTATCTACAAATGTTATCTAATTGCAATAGTCCACTCTGAAACTATTCTATTTTGTCATATTCAAATGATCATGAGATGTCAGTTATTATATATTAATTCAAATGATCATGAGTATTATATATTAATTCAAATCAACATCTTTCAGTTGACTCAGTGGAATCCAAATCATTCAACATTTAATGCAGACACATACTAAAATATTATAAAATTTCTCCTGGTAAAGAGGGGTTATGGATTCAATAATAATACTAGAGTGAGTATATGGTACTGTGCATAGCACGATTGGTCCGTACTACTGATTAATATTTTCGTTTTTAAAATTTTAACGGTCGATCCGAACCGTTCAACATGATTTCCATATGAGAATATACTTGTGGACTAATTTTTTTATTTTTTAAAATTTTTTTACTATTTTTTTAGATAGGTAGAAAATCACTGTTTGCTTACCAAACTCTTTAGAAAGATGAAATTTAGAAATATATTAAATGTTTTTTTAGAATCCAAATCTTTATACACTTTCTAAAGAACCGAATTATTAATTAGGCTTCTTATAGTGAGCAAAGCTGCGGTGTGTGCTCACTAAAGAGTTTGGTGAGCATAACTCTAAAATATATTGGATTGATTTCAAACAAGACAAATCCAAACCATTAAAACTGATATATTTCATGAGTGATGGATGTACATACAAAAATTTGAAATTTTCGAAATAATTTAGTACAAAGTCAAACGATAAAAAGTTGATGAAAAATGATGCATTAAAATAATTTGTAAAACTTCATTTTTTTTGCATGTACAAAGTCATATTTTTGACTGCTTGATTTTATACTAAATAAATTTAAAATTTTTAAAATTTTGCATGTACACGCATCACTCATAAAGTAGACCGATTTCAACTGTTTGAATTCGTCTCGTTTAAAGTCAATGTGATAGATTTGAATCCTTTAGTTGCTCCCTTATAGTATATACACATATATCAATTCTTAGCCACAAAAGTTGTCCCATGTGTATACAAATTCTAAAGAACCGAATCAATAGTTGTTTTTAAAAAAATCATAAAGAACTAAATTAATCTATATAATGTAAAAAAATCATCTTTATGATTATTTACAAAATATTTAACATATTATAAAATTAAAACAGTTGTGGATGAGGAGGGTTCAATAATAATACTACATTAACTCCAGGGGTGTTTTGGTAAATTTATAGAGATATCTCATCTCTGCCGACAATAATTTGGAACAATAGAACATAGTGACATACTGTTTCTCTCTCATTTTTGTCTTTTGTACCATACGGTGAGGGACCTCATACCAAATCGGTACAAATCTATGTGCTCTCGGTTCATTCGGTACAAAATTATACTTCACAAGTTCACATTTTATGAGGTGAATTTGGGTCCGATGCCTATCGGACTCAAAGTGAGTTTCATGGGCTCGACGACCGGCCGATATGCTTTAAGATTTGCACCCGTAACTTTCTCGTCTGCTTTAAAATTTGTGCGCATGAATTTTAAAGCAGATCAGACGGTATCGAAACCCATCAGACCCAAGCTGCTCTCCATTTTATAGGATTCATATTACTAAAGAGTAAATTACACACGTGCCCTCGAGGGGATTAAAAATTAAAATTAAGATGAATGGAAAAGATAAAAATTTAATACAGTGTAATTTTATTTTATAAAAGAGATTGAAAAATATTTATGCATACAAAAATTATAAACTTTAAAAGGAAAAAATTACAAAATCATAAATTTTCTCCTCATTACCATCGGCTACTAGAAATTGTATTTGGTACCTAATTTTTCAACAATTTTATGTCCATGATGAAAAAAAATACAAAAATATTATAACATTTTATTAAGTCTATCAGACATTGATGACATTAATGTTAGCATTTTTTTTTTTAAAAAGAGGCAAAGCCCATTCTATTGATTGAAAAGTATAATTATAGGAATTACCAAAGAGTATCTTTGAGACTGCACACCTGATATGAGTGTTCAAACTAATCATGCAAGCCAAAAAGTAAACATAATAGCAAGTTACTCAACCAAGTCTGAGCTACTACTAAACTCCAAAAATATGCTAAAGTTGTAATAACTAAGCCACACAACATGAGGCTAAGGTTATATTCTAGATACAAAAATTTTTCTGGGACAGTCTTCATGGCTGAGGGTGTGTCTCTTGTGGCTGGTACAGCACAATCTCCATGGGCATATAGTGATCTAAGGGGATAGCATCCTCTAGCACAAGCATCCAATCTTCAATCACCTCCTTCACTTCTGCCCTGACATTGCCTGACCAATAACAAAGCAAGAATTTAATTTATAATATCAAAGTTCTACCTGAATTAACCTTACATTTATTAAAACATCTAGCATTTTTATGTTTTCAAAGAGTCCAACAAACAGCGCTAAGTACTACTAAGAACCCTAATCTTTTGGTTACTGGTAATTGCATAGCAAAAGTGACAATATCTTCAAATTGATCCCATGTATGCATGTAGTTCTAACTTTTACCAAGCCAAAACCACACATGTTGGACTAAGGAACATGTCAAAAATAAGTGTGTTACAGTTTCATCATATGAACAACATCGATAGGTGTGATCCCCAACCCACCCTATAAGGGCTAAATTGTCTTTGGTTCTCTTTTTATAAAAAAATAAGTATATATTAACTAAAAAAATAATTCACTAATTTCATTATTTTATTAATCATAATGTATCAAGAAATAATATATATGAGTAGATATTTTTGTGTAGTTAGATATAAAATTAATTGGATTTGTAACAAAACTTTGCATCATACTTCCAAAGCAAATGTAAGTGATATATGAACATCTGAAACATATATTCATATTTTCCAAATCAGATAATTATTTATATCTGTATTCGTTCGTTTTTGAATTAAAAATCATATTTATATTCGTATCTGTTACAAAAATATTTGTATTTGTATTTTTATATGTTAAATATCTAAATTCATAATCGCATTCAACAAATAGCTGAATACGGATTTGAATATGAACGGATAATATCTGATCCGTTTACATCCTTAAATAATAAATTGCAACAAAAACAAATTTTTATTTGAAGGTTTCAGACCCAAATTTTATTGAACTTCACCTTCGTTTCTATCTTGTATCGAAACAAAAAATATATATATATATAGTGCTTGGCTATTATGCTTATATAAGCATTTTTGCGTTTCCAATGTTTAAATGGTCGATCCGACCGTTCATCTTGTTCTCCATATTAATATGTGCTTGGAGACCAAATTTTACATTTTTCTGAATTTTTTACTATTTATTAAGCCACTTTGAAAATTGCTGATCATATGGTCCAGAATTTTGGAAACACTGTTTTTACTGTTCACCCAGATCAGAAATTTTCAAAGTGGCTTAATAAATAGTAAAAAAATTCAGAAAAATGTAAAATTTAGTCACCAAGCACATATTAATATGGAGAACAAGATGAACGGTCAGATCGACCATTTGAACATTGGAAACGCAAAAATGAGTTATAAGCATATGTGGGCATATGCTTATATAAGCATAGTAGCCAGCCCCTATATATATATATATATATATAAATGAATTTATATTTGGGAGAAATGTTTCAAACAAAGGAAAAATAAATGAGCTTCACCTTATATTAAGTTGGACTTGCAACCAAACCATTTTAGCTTTTAATTCTAGGCTGCTTAAAGAAAAACAACATTATGGCCCAAGTAACCTAAAAATAAAACATTACGGCCCATTAATATTTTCTCTATTTTAACATTCTTACTAGTAAAATCACTTCAATTGGTCCATAAATGAGAGTATTTTATCCTAAACAAAGCAGTGCAATAATATACATGTATAAAAAGAATTTTTTCTTATGAAATAATATTCATTGTTACAATCAAATCTAAAAGTTACATTATTGAGACAAAACAGCACACATGGTGTTTGATTCTACAAATTAACAAACTTCAAACAACAAACCATTTTCCATGTTTAAACTCAAAGAAACTAATAAATTCTTTTATTTCTGTCAAGAAACTTCTTTCAAGCATTTATCGGGTGAAATGCGATGGTCGAGTACTTCGCAAGGTGAAGACTAAATTGGCCTCCTTTCTCACTCATGTCGATCTTGTCGACGCCAGGCGGCGTAACGAGCTCAAAATTCTTAACTAGTTTACCAACAATGAGTCCGAGAATTGGCAATGCTAGTATGATTCCGGGACAGCTGCGCCTCCCTACTCCGAACGGCAAAAATCTAAAATCAACCTTTCCACCTCCAACGGTCGCATCGACTTGGTTCTCTTCCTCCAAAAACCTCTCTGGCCTGAACTCCTCAGGGTCACGCCACAACTCGGGGTTATTCTGGAGCCACCAAGCATTTATCACCACCTTTGACCCCTTTGGAATGGTGTAGCCTCCAAGTTTGGCTTCCTCTAGGTTCATGTGTGGGACCAGGAGGGGGATTGGTGAGTGTAATCTCAGGGTTTCCTTCACAACAGCTTGTAAGTATGGCAGCAAGTGGAGGTTTGACTCGGTCAACGGCTCGTCTCCAAGAATTTTTTTGAGTTCTTCTCTGATCTTTTTTTGCACGGATGGGTGGTTCACCACCTCTGCTATGACCCATTCAATTGACCAGAGTGTGGTTTCTATGGCTGCAAGGTTTTAATTTTAGATATTTTTTCAAAATATACATGTAAATTATAATTTAGACATTACATTTGGAAATAGTATAGTGTATCTATTTAGTAAAAAATATAGATGTATTATTTATACCTGCTACATTGATGTTCTCCACAATATAAATAACATTATCTGTGGTGATCTCTCCATTATTCTCTGCTTCTATTATGTAATCCATTGCACATCTCAACTTGTTTCTGTCTTCAGGTGTTGACATCACCTTCCTGTAAACAAATACAAATATTTCAAAACATTAAAATTGAAACAAATAAAAAGATGTTTAAAATTTATTATTAATGACATAAATTGAAAAGGAAAATGCATCCTTTTGTTGACTAGTAATTTTGGAAGAGATATTACATACTTACCCTTACAAACTCTTAAAAATGTGTGTTCTTAAAACTGGGCCATTAATTTATGGACAATTTGCAATTTATTTTTAAATTGTATTATAAGAAACTTTTCTTTATCTTTTCATGTAAAGTTAAATTAAATTAGGAAAAGGATGTAAAACCAACTAGATACCTTCTCTGCTCAACATAGTTGTTATTGAAAAAGGCCAATCTCCTACTCTGCAAATCCTTGCACTTGTTCAAATAACCCCTCAGAAAAGGCCGTAATATCGGGATGAAGTCCCCGTAGTTGTACTCGAAGCTTTGCGCAAGCTGGCTCCTCTCTGAGTTGAACTTGGTGGCTTGGATAAAATTCGGGTCAGTCTCGGACTCGAACCGTGCATCAAACATCATGCGGTACATGATGTTGTACAGCATCAGCTGCAGTCTGCGGCGCACTACCAGACCTTCTCTCTGGGCTTTCGTGTTGCTGCGTAAGTCGGAGACGACCATGTCCATTTCCTCCTCCCACATGTTGCGGTATTGTTGCACGACCTGTATGTTATTACATTAATAAAACATTATTAATGAATTATTTTCTTAACTCTTTTTGGTATAATTAATTGGTATAGTTGTACCAGTAATTAATATCATCAGAAAGGCACACCAAGCAGTATAAGAAAAAAAAATTGATAATATAAAACAGAACTGAAATTAATTCTCTCTGTTTCAAAAGAAAGGACATTCATTGTTTCTCATTTTCTCAGTCAAGTACCTTTTGAGTGAAGAAAGGGAGAGTCATGATACGGCGCATCTTACGCCAGTGATCGCCATACTCGGTGAACACCATATCTTGCCCATTTCCTGTGAATATGTCGAACACGACATTTCGTGGCCGGGACCCGAACTCAACTCCCTGTGTGTGCAAAACCTCTGTTGCCAATTTCGGGTCCGAGACCACCACCAAATTTCGAACCCCTAGCCGTAGCAAAAACACGTCGCCATATTTCTTCGCCATGCGTGCCAAAAACCTATGGTTCAGGTCATTTCCAACCTACATTGTTTTTAACACAAAACATCAATCTGTTAGAAAACTATATAATTATCTTTATAGATGATCAATTTCATATGAAAGAGAAGCAAGTGTACCTGAAGCCAGTTGCCAAAAATGGGTACGGCCACGGGACCGGGAGGAGAGTTAGGTGTGGCATTGGAGAAGAAGAGAGGTGCCAAGAACAGGATGAAGGGAATAGGGATTGTAAGCAGAGATTGTGTTTGGAAAAATGATTTAATGACCCAAATTGAGGCTAAGGAAAGGAAGGTGGAGACAGCCACCTTTGAAAGGGAGAAAGCCATTATACTGGTACCAAATCTTATGGATATACTAATGCTGTGGTGCTTTGTTTTCTATTGGGTTGTTGTTAGATAGGATGATAGTTAGAGAGAATTTATAGGTAAGTGATGTGGAATGGTTAGGTGCGAAGATGAGAAACTGAGAAATCAAAATTGTATACTTGAATTTTAAGTGACGTGGGCAAAGATACAAATCAAATTTTCTTTAAGCATTTATATTCTCATTATAATCACAGTTGGTTTTGATCTCAATTCTCAGTAAGAAAAGATGAAATTGAACATAAAAATAAGGATTTTTGCAAATGTAAATTACTATGATAAATAATAAAAGAAACATATGTATCATATTTTAAAATTTCGTATAACCAAAAATATTTAATTTTGATTAGATGATTCATACAAACACAATGAGCTCAACATAAATATAACATCAGATGTAAGCAATTAGCTCACTTTTGAATAAGTATTATATTATAATAACAAGGAGCAAAATACATTTTTTTATGGGTTTGTAATGAAATCAATGGGCTGAATGAAACTAGGTTGGAGAGGATTGAAAGAATGGAGGGCTAGGTCAAGGTGGACCCACAACCACTTCCAAGGTTGGTAGGAGAATTAACAATTTTTTAAAATTCAAAATAGACACGGTTTACCATGACTTTTCAATTTTCAGTCACAATATATTAATAGGACAACATAAATGCATGTTTTTATATGTTTTAGCATTTCTTTTATTTTTTAAAATAAGTCGTTTCAATATGTTAGTCTTTTATTAGATGGATCATTTTCTTCATCTAATTCTACATATGGTCGAAATATATAACCTTAGTATATATTATTAGCATGTTATGATGTGTAGCTCTAGCAAAAAAATTTAAAAGAAAAATAAGGAAAACATAATTTGTAGTAGGTGCTCACATTTTAATAGAAAATCTATAGAAAAATTCAGAAAATGGTGCGCCATGTCTACCGTTAAAACATAGATATTGACAGAAGTTGGTGGCCTTCATCTTGGACTTCATAAATTTTGATTTTATGTGGCCACACATCACATGCTATTTTACATCAATTAAGACTTGCTAAACAATTATTCAAACTTAGTTTGTTAAATGCAGTCAAAAGATACAAATTCAATATTTATAGTTTAATAATATAATATTGTATAATCATTTTTATTTATTTGAGGAGTCATTATAATTAAATCAATTATGTTGAAGTTTGTCATTTCCAAATATAGTAAAATCTCAAATTATTCACAATTTGTAACCCCTCCAATAAACTACTTTTTCCATTGCTAGATCAAAACAGAAAATATATATTTTCAAAAAAGTAATTGTTTGAGCATATTTTTTTTCAAAACAGAAAATATTGTTTTCCAAACAGAACAAGTTTTTTTAACATAATGTTTTATTAGCGCTATATCTCAATTTTTAACACAAGCTGTATTTATATTGTAATAATTAATTGAATGGTTAATCTAATGCTAACAATCAGTAACACTTAAAAGTACAGATCTGACACAATTTTAGGCCACAAAAAATCAACCCCAGCATGCCAACCAACTTGTATAGACGACAGCCATTAAATTTTTTTTTTTAACTTCCAGCCCATGGTTTTTCCGCTTCAATAGTTTTTAAAAATAAAATAAAAATGGAGAGCTAGCCTCAAATATTTTATTGACTGACACTAGAGATGTCAAACATTACAGGCGTTCAATAATTTTGACTCCCTTTATTAACTTGATTTTCATTTACTTTTGTAATTATATATTTATCTTGAGAGAGAAAGAGCATGCAATTGAAACGTGCAAAATACTGTGTGGGAAATTTTTTATTGGTAGTAATTAATAGAAAAGAAGAGAGACAAATGGTAAGATTACAGTAATATTTATATTAGTAGTAAGATCGCGATCTTAACCAGTTTGTTTATATTTTTATTTTTTCTAGTAAATTTTTTTTTTTTACAAAAATAGATAAAGTATCTTAAAATTTAGATATATCAAAAACATTTCATCTATTTTTTAAAAAACTTTTCATATTTTACTAGAAATCAAATATAAGATTCTCTCCATCTATACATCAGATTAAAAAAAAAGTTAAAATCGGTAGAAATTCTACCGATCTTACTACCAATATAAATATTACTGTAATCTTACCATTTGTCTCTCTTCTTTTCTATTAATTACTACCAATAAAAAATTTCCCTGTGTGAGCGAGAGAGAGAGAAAAGGGTCCTGCCAACAACTCCAAAAAGGGCAAAAGAGATTTCCATTTTCCCTTTTATTTTCCTTTTCACTATTTTTTGACAACTTCAATTACATAATATAAAATGGCTCCCTAATTTACCTAAATTAATCCCTAATGCTCCCAAAAGTGCCGCGAAAAGGGGCATTTTGGTCTCAAGTTCTAAACATAATGAACAAATTTACAAGAAAAAATTGCCATGCTTAGAAGCTTTTCCAGATATTGAGATCCATGGTTGTGTATATCTGGCTGAGCAGCAAAAAGACTTGGGCAATTGACTGAAAAGGAAAAGAAGGCTATTTAATAAAATGCACAATATATTGAGAATTATATTTATATGATCTCAAGAAAATGATTTCAGCAAAATTAATATCTCACCATCCCTGTTTGGCATTACCGTGTTGGTACTCTGTCTGGTACAGCATACAGGTACAAGCTCTGCCTTTTCCGATCATTAATTTTATTTTATTATGGTTGTGTTCTATTTATGGCTCAAATCAGGCTTAAACCAGAGGAAATTGTTATCAATTTGTTACTGGTAATTGATCGGTATAAGTAACCTATCTACCAGTGCCACAATTCCGCTATCACAAAAACTTCTTTATAAAAAGATGAACAATGAAACTGGAGAATGCTCTTTATAAGCTCAAACGAGAAAGGTCTTTTGAAATACATACTCAATAGAGGCCTAGCATTCGTAACTCCATTATATGACTTGATTCAAGCTCAGGTACGCTCTCACTTTTCTCTCTGTCCTCCACTATAAATTCCTGTTTTTATATAATAAAAAATTTAATAAAGAGAAAATCAATAAAAAGTTCATTTATTTTCCCTTAAAACCTCATTTATATCACATATACCCATGTGAGCAAGAAGAATAATGTACATATGCTAATTATGCGAACTACCACCTACACCTCTCCAATTTTAGTTTCTTAAATAAAAATACCCAAAATACCCTTGTTCCCTCATTTACCTTTGGACGCGAAAGGGAAAAGAAAAGAATAGGGTGTTACTTTCTTCTGCCCCTCTTCTAGAGGTGCATGTAATATTTTGCTATGTTTTGTAGGTGTATCATGATATTATATGATCAGAAAATAAAGGAGTAGAGAAGCCAAATCATCAGAAAATAAATGTACATTATGCACCTTCAAATTAAATGATACTTCAGGAACAACCACATTTTACTGAAAATAATCATTTTATGCTCACTGATACCTCCAGCGAGCAATGTACCAGTTATGCTTACCAATACCCATGTGTGCATTACATTCTAGTTGTAATGGGAATAGCAGTACAACAATGAGCAAAAAAATTACAAAAAATACATATCAGTGTTTCGGTATACCTTAGTGAGTTCTTGCTTGGCAAGAACATGATAATGCCTTTCATGGATTCTCTGGCCACAAATTATGGCTATGAAGAAACCATATAATAAACCCACAAGTAGTACCGCCATTACTGCCATTTACATTTGTACCACTTGTTAGATTAATATACAAATATCTTATTTCCATCTATTCTGACTCATGTATGACATGCCTGGTATAATAGCAATGGGTGTGATTTAACAGGGTGAGATTTGATAGACAACAAATCGTGGATAATTATAGAATAAAATTGAAGGTAGAGAAGATGACATACTAGACATGCCATAAAAGGCATAGGGGTGATCTTCATATTCAAACATTTCACGCAATTCCTCTCCGTAGAATTTATATACCAGCATGGCTAACATCGTCACCACCTTTCCAATAAAGAATTAAGAAACAAAGAAGTAAAATATTTGGTACTGTACAAGCTGAGAACTGAGACCAAAAGCTACTGTACAAAAACAATCATTAAATTAATTTAAGATATGGTCATATGGCACTTTTCGTTGTTACTATTCATTTACGAAGGTCAACAAAAATCCACTGATAAGTGTTATAAGAAACCCTCGCCACATACCAATAATAAAAAATAATGCTGATAACTTATAAGACAGAAGAAATCCAGGTTGGGAGTAAAACTAGGATGTTCGTAAGTTCACCAAGCTCTTTGGCGAGCTTAATTTCAAAACCTATCGGATTGACTTCAAACAACAAATCCAAACCGTTGAAACCGATCTCCTCACAAATGATGCATTCATATGTCAAATTCATAAATTTTCGAATTAATTTAGTATAAAGTCAAGCGGTAAAAAAACAATGAACAACAAACGTATTAAAATTAACATATAAACCTTCTTTTTTTGACCTCTTGACTTTATACTAAATTAATTAAAAGATAAAGTTGACATGTAAACGCATCACTCGTTAAGTAGACCGGTTTCAACGGTTTGGATTCATCATTTGAAATCATTCCAATAGGTTTTGGAGTTGAAGTTCACCAATATTTTGGTGAGCTTAAGAACACCCTAGTTCTACTCTCTAGATTGGTACAGGAGTAATAATTGAGTGAAACCCTAGTACACGGGGGCAGAGCCACCTGAAAGGAACGGGGGTCAATTGACCCCCATTTTTTTCCAAATTTTCTGTACTTGTACCTTATTTTCTATATAGTTTAGAGAAATGTTAGAAGTAGTGTTAAATTGACTCCCATTCGCAACAAGAAAATTTTATATTTATATAATGGACCCCGATTCACGTTTGACTCCCATAACTTGAAAGTCTGGCTCTGCCTTTGCTAGTAGATATGCATAAAGATGGTACAAGAGCGTACCAGTTGAACAATGAAGAAGATAACAGTGTGGTCACGGGCTACGAGGAGTTGGAACTTGAGACGTAGCCACCAACGGTCTGGTGGTACATTGGCTCTCAGTAGAAATACGGCCCTGCACTCCGTACAGTGTGCAAATGCAAAACCTTCCTGTCAGAAATTTGAAAAACTAAAAAGTAAATGGGCAAACAAATAAAGAGAGTGAGGCTATGGTACTATGCATAGCGCATATTGGTCCGTGCTACGGATCAGTATTTTCATTATCAAAGTTCAAATAGTCGATCTGAACCATTCAACATGACCTCCATATGAAAAATGTACTTATTGATCAAATTTTACATTTTTTCAGAATTTCTTTACTACTTTTTTAGATAGGTAGAAAATCACTTGATCTGAAGATCCTAGACCATTCAAAACTAGTGATTTTTTACCTATCTAAAAAAAATAGTTAAAAATTCCTCGCCATACTTGTAAGAAAATAGTCAATCTGTGGTACTATGCATAGCACATATTGGTCCGTACTACAGACCAATATGTCAATCTGAACCAATATTGGTCCGTACTTGTTTTCAAAATTCAAATAGTCAATCTGAACCGTCCGTTCCGTCCGTTCAGCGTGATTTCCATATGAAAATGTACCAACAGACTAAATTTTACATTTTGTTTTTACTATTTTTTTAGATAGGTAGAAAATCACTTGATCTAAAGATTATAAGACCATTCAAACTAGTGATTTTCTACCTATCTAAAAAAAATAGTTAAAAATTCTAAAAAATGTAAAATTTGATCTACAAGTACATTTTCATATGGAGATCATGTTGAATGGTTCAGATCAATTGTTTGAACTTTGAAAATTGAGATATTGGTCCATAGTACGGACCAATATGCGCTATCCATCGTACCGTAGCCTCACTCCCAAATAAATTAATAAATTGGACAGTGGTGGTAGTAGATAAATAGCAGCAAAAGAGTTTAGGGAGATAAGTCAATTTAAGATCTGGTTCAGCAAGAAGAGCTAAATAAACACGCAAAGAAGAAGAAAAATACATGATTACAAAGGGGCCCACCTTTGTAGATCTCCAGTGGTCAAGGCAGGACCTGTGTACATACTTCTGTGTACCTCTACAATGGCATGGTGCTATCATATCATCTCCTTTAAAAAGGCCAAAAAAAAGAAAAAGAAAAGGAAACCGGTAAATGAAAAGTAGCTGATTGAAAACTTCAACAAAAGAGAGTCTGAATTTTATTGATTATGTGCATTACTCTATTCAGCTTGACATAATGATTAGACCCACTACTTGCTCAAAATAAAGAAACAATTATATACATGGTACATCCTTCAAGGGCTATAAAAGTATAGAATTACTTCTGGTACATGCAAATTCAATTTAGAAAGCAGGAGATATAGAACCATAGAACACCATTATAGTTCAAAACCTAAATGATGCATTTGGGATTTTGCATAATCAGTTCCTTTCCATTGTTCAGTTTTGATCTCAATTAATGTTGTAAAATCAGCAAATATACAAATACACAGGTACTTGTAAGGTTAAACCAAGAATAAGTATGCTCAAAACCTCAAACTAAATAAATAAATAATTCCAGAAAAGAAATAACCTCCAGTTTCAAGACAAATACGGCATTGCGGCTGGTCTTGTACTAAGCTCTCCTCCTCACTTTCTCTCTCTACAATTTCTCTCCCCTGACTCTCCCTTGTAGAGACAGATTCACCTCCACTTGAAATATTTCCTATTCTAATACTGATCCTGCTTTCATCCCCACCACTGCTATAGATATCATTTTCGTTTTCGCTTTCACTTCCATTATCGGGTAGGAGTATCGGAACGGATTCTGAATCATCGGAGCGATCAGGCACCAGCTGCATTTGGATGTATAAGGACCAATCATGTCCCAGCATCACCCACCACTAGCGGGTCAGGTATGATCCGATTTCTCGTATGATATGTGCAAGTCTCTTTTTAAGCATTTCAATTTACTGAAACAATTTGAAGTGCTCCTGCAGAAGGTTAGAATTGAGTTCGCTCTTATAATGTGAAGTTTAGGAATATGATTAAACACGCAATATAAGAAACTTGCAGTAAGATAATAATAATTATATGGCACCCATAAAATTGCCAAAAAAATATGGTCTTTTGAAACGTGTACGCATGAGTGGATGCATGAGTCATTGAGACTTTTCTTCTGCATTAACC
This sequence comes from Carex littledalei, assembly GCA_011114355.1. Taxonomy (NCBI): domain Eukaryota; kingdom Viridiplantae; phylum Streptophyta; class Magnoliopsida; order Poales; family Cyperaceae; genus Carex; species Carex littledalei. The sequence goes on along the minus strand of CM022083.1, from coordinate 15,745,604 downwards.
ATAATTACCTCCTAAGATTTTTTTTTTTCACAGTTTGGTACTCTTCAATCAAGTTTTTTCCCACTAGTTCTTTTACTATAAACAACAAAGGGAGAAGCCTATATGCATAGAGATTGGACATAGTTGCAAGATATAAGAATAGGTAGCAACTAATTTCAAAGATAAAATATCTGAAAGGTATTCACAAATCCTAATAGCAAATAATCATAAATTTTAGAATCAAATAATAAATTTTCAAACACCAATTCCATGTACACTTCCTCAAAGGCAGGATATCATATTTCAGACATCAATAAACGAACCAATTTTGATAAACTGAAAAAGAAATTAAATAATAATAATCACTTCTAATGGGGACACCGAATATTTTTCAAAAAGAAAAGGAAAGAATATTGAAGTTCAATTGCTGATACGAAGAGACAACATTTCAACGGGTCAAATATAAACTACGAAAATAACTGCATTAGCGAGAACCAATACCTTTGTTAATTTCAAAGAAATTTAAGAAAAAAAGGTTTAACCGAAACACCAAATCAGATCTAACAAGTACCCGGGCGCAAATCTACTACCCGGTTTTACAAACTAGTTAGATCCGGATACAATTCAAGAGAAATAATACCTCGAAATACAGAGAGACTGCGAGAATGCGGTTCACGGAGAGAAAAGAGACACCCAAACGAGATAGGATTAACGACTGAGAAGAAGAAGAAGGTTTGACCCGACATTTAGACCCGACCGTGCCCGGACCAGACGGAAGCGAACCGGAACGGTTCACCAATTTAATTCGGATTTAGTAACCTAAGTCTTGAGTTTGCATCAGAACCGTCTAATCTTTTTTGGCACGAATATTAAAGGAGACCGTGAATTCCACCTAGGCCGGATTGGTCCGGATTCTGATCGGACGGTCGGATCGAAACTCAAAATTTGATTTACTTTAGGGAATTCGGATCCTCACCAATTGCGGAGGCAAACCGTTCTTGTCACTTGTCGGATCTCTGGCACGAATATTAAAGAAGACTGCATTCCATTTCCACCTAAGGTCGGATTAGTCCGGATTCTGATCGGACGGTCGGATCGAACCTCAATATTGATTTACATTAGGAGATCCGGACCCAATTCCATCAATTGCAGAGGCAGACCGTTGTCGTCACTTTCAAGAAAATGAATTTAAAAGGCTAGTTAACCAAAAAGATGTAGGGACCACCGGACCATCCTGCGAATTTCATAAGATTTGGAAAGGATAAAATATTTTAAGTTGTTAAAAGGAAATCACGCAAAGTCTTAATGATGATAGAAAACATTTAACAGATTGGTTTCAGCTTTATGCAGCGCATGGACTATAGAATTATAAGAGAGCTGCATATGGTTCATGCGCTGCATGAGCTAAAACTGCTCTGGTAAAATCTTTAAATAATTAATATCCATATACCAGTAAAAGCAACCTAAATAAAAAAATGAATTCACATTACCATAGGTTATTAATTTACCTTTTCATCAATTGCTTTTGTGAACCCAAACTCTCTAATCCATGCATTGTTCACCTGTTGAAACAATTTGTAATTAGTAAACGCACAATATTTAATTTGTGCACACTATTCAGGCCTAGGGTACAGTATACACCTGTAAATAAACATATACAATTAAAGGTGCTTAGTTCAGGAGGTCAATATTAGTAAGCTTTTAAATTGGAGAAAAAAATATAATATGGAGGTCCACAGTGAATACAATTAGTAAATTATATGGGGTCAATCATGGTTGAAATTATGATATTTTTCTAAAAATGTATAAAATAACATGTTAAAACACAATTATTTGAAGTATAAATGGGGTCAATTGACCCCATTCATCTCAACTAAATTCGTTTCAGCTTAGAATTTGGGGAACAAGTCAACAGGAACAACCCTAATTGTTGCATCATAATTAGAATACTGTGAGGTAGCTGGGGTATCATTTATATCATGATGAAAAAACATTGTATATAATACGTTGTTTTATGGTAAGCCTACGGGCATGATTTCTTGAAAAAATTAAAAATAAAAATTGTTGCATCATAATTAGCCATGAAAATTGTAAAGATTTTTATCTAAAAAATATCATATTTGAAGACTTGATTGCTTCAAGATTAAGAATATTAAGTAATTTCTACATGTAAATGTTTTTTTGGTGTTAACAAGAAGATGAAGCAACTGTAACTAAAATAATCATTCATATAATCTAAAACCCTAAACTGTATAAATGAGCCTCTTAAGATTGTCTTTTTCGAGTGGGCTTGCTCGGTGTCATGTAATTAACCAACCAAACGAGCAACGACATGGGTTGGACTGAGAAGAAGTGAAAACCCAAAATCAGCTATCCAAGCATCGTGGTTCAATCTAATTAGTATGTTAAAGAATTTGATGTTGCCGTGAGGTGTGCCAGAGACCCAGTACTCTTGGTGCATCCAGACCAAGCCACGTGCAGCCTCAATCAGTAGCTCGAATATGGCAGTCCAGTCTAGTGGAACCCTACCAGGTTCACAATTAACTACAAAAACACAATTTACAATTCAATTAAATATTTAACACAACCTTTGGATAATAGACCAACTAATGGGAAGCACAAACAAGTTTGCATTATAATTTTATAATGTTTTTTCAGTTAAATGCTATGTTGCGCTCATAATTGTGCGTATAAGATTATATTCATATGTAGTGTATGCATATGCTTTCTATGTGGTCCAAGTCAATTCTATAAAAATGATGGTAGAAATGATTCTGAAACATTGTATCTATGGTTTTACAATTTTCAAATAAGCTCACAACAAAACTTTTATCCAATTAGAATCAACATCTAATGTCTGTTTCCTACAACATCCTATTAAAACATGTTTTTTTTTATTGATCATCTTGATTACCATCAATATATTCCACAAAAACAATAACTTATAATATATATAGTTTTTCGAGTGAGGCTATGGTGCTATGCATAGCACGGATGGCTAGTGTACTATGGTTCAATATGGTACTTTTTAAAATCCTAACGGTCGATCCAAACCGTTCAATGTGATAATCATATGAATATGTACTTGCAAACTAAATTTTATATTTTTTAGAATTTTTTTACTATTTTTTAGATAGGTAGAATTTTGATGGTCCAGAATTATCAGAAAACACTGATTTTTCTACCTATCTAAAAAAATAGTAAAAAAATTCAAAAAAAATATAAAATTTAGTTTGCAAGTACATATTCATATGAATATCACATTGAACGGCTTGGATCGACCGTTAGGATTTTAAAAAATACCATATTGAGCCGTAGTACACTAGCCATCCGTGCTATGCATAGCACCATAGCCTCACTCTAGTTTTTCATATATGAAGATGATCATCATTTCACACTTTTTCAATAAGCAAAATGTTATTTTCATTTTTGGTGCCACATTATCACATGACGGCCGTCACAAAGAAAAGATGAATCATATTTAATTTTTTATTTCAAACTTGGGTCAATTTCGGAATTCGGATAGTGAATAATGAAATCCTAATTTACGAATTTGATAGTCTCTAGAAAATTAAATGATTTTTCATTTACCTATCATTTTTTATTGGTAATTTGGACATTGGGGGTGACTTTTGCTTTTCTAATTTTATTTTTTTATTAAAGAACTTTGGGGCACAATTTTTTTATTATTTTCTGAAAGCATGCAATATAGAGCTATCAGCATATACAGCTAAATCAATTATCAATCGAAATTTAGCTGTTTTAATACAATGAAGGGTTGATATTGAGTGATAATTAACTTGAATGTACGAATTTCAAACATTTATTTATTCTGCTTACTTGGGAGGATGGCAGAAAGGAAAAAAGATGGCCAAGTTGCCCTCATAGATTGAAAAGTTATAATTATGTCCATTAAATTTTATAATTTTGCATATATCAATATTTTTTTATAGAAAAATAAAAGTCTTTTTCTTCCAAATTCTACATTTATAAATAATTTTTTCAATCATGTATCAATCAAAATTTAGTTATTTAATACGATTGTCTATCTTAACTGTAGTTCACAACATGATAATATTGTGTGATAACTTGAATGTACTAACAAAATCAACAATGTTTTTTTTAAGGTTAATAACATCAACAATTATTTATCCGAAATTTACTATGCTGATATCACGAACATATATATGATGTATATGATCCATATATGCCTTAGACATTTATCCATTATTTATTCAGTAGTCACAAAAAAAGTAAGACAAAAGGAAAATGATAAATTCTAAAAATATCATTTAAGCCAACTGACCTCCATAAAACAAAAAGGAAAATAATAGAAACACCTCTATTATTATTTATTTAGTAGTCACAAAAATTAAAATGTCAATTTTACAATAAGCTAAGGTGTTTATTAATTTGAATATTTGTCCTTTTTAATGTGTTCTATAATGTGGGGATAAAAAATGCTTTACAATTAAAGGTGCTTAGTATTTTGGTTTATTTGGACTGAGGAACAAGTCAACAGGAACAACCCTAATTGTTGATCATAATTAGGCATGAAATAAATGTTAGATCAATAGTTTATTAAAAAATATATGAAGAATTTTTATCTAAAAAAATATCATAATTGGAAATTTCTAAGTGTAAATGTTTAGATTTTTTTTTGTGTGTCAACAAAAAGTTGAAGCAACTGTAACTAAAACCCTAAAATAAACTAAAACACTAAACTGTATACATCAGCCTTTTGAGATAGCTTTTCGAGTGGACTTGCTCGGGTGCCATGTAACCACCCAGATTAGTGTCCCGTATAACCACTTAATTAACCATCACCAATTCACCATACCTCCATCTTGAAGCACTATCCGGTACACTGTTCCAAGGCTCCTCCATTCCCCACCATCTCCGCTAATGTACTTAATTATTGTTCTAGTTCTATATTTAAATTTGGTTTCTACAATTTTAATTTTTTGTCTAATTATTTAGTATCAACATTTAACGAATACTCAGTTTTCTACAACATCCTATCACAATAATACTTTTTTATTATAATCAATAATTCGATAGTACATTTTAGGATGTATGATGTTTATCATTATTTTTATTATCTAGTCAACTTGTAATATATAGTTTGTATGGATGATGATTCCCATTTCGTCACATCTTTTCAATGAGCAAATGTTGTTTTCATTTTTGTGCCACGTTAGCAGATGCAAATCAAAAAATGAATCTATTTAATTTTTCATTTCAAACTTAGATTCGGATAGTGAATATGTGATCTTAATTTATAAGTTTCTTAGTCTCTAAAAAATTAAATAATTATGCATTTACCTATCCATTTTTTTTAATAATTTGGACGTTGGGGGTGACACCAACAGACCAACTTAATTATTTCTTTGTGAGCATAGTTAGGTATATTGGAAGTTGAAAAGAAAGAGGAAAATTGTACCCTATACACTAGGGCTGAAAATGAGCCGAGTTTGAGCGAGTTACATCCAACTCGAACTCAGCTCATTAAATAAATGAGCGAGTCAACTCGAGTTGGAATAGTAATAACGAGTTGTAGAGCCACTCCAACTCAGCTCGTTATCAACTCGAGTTGGCTCACAACTCATTTAACCAGTTAATTATATACTACTAGTAAAAGAATTTATCAGTATTCAGCAATTTTTCATACAACAATAGTACATAAGCACTAGTAATTTTTCATACAACAACTTAGTAGCAATTTTTCATACAACAGCTTAACAAAAACAATTTCTAAGATTTATTGTGACCAATACTATGTAACTCGAGTTATAAATGAGCGAGTTGGGCAAGCTCAAACTCAGCTCATTTATTAAACGAGTCAGCCAACTCGAGTTGAAACTGACTTGAGTTGTAAATGAGCGAGTTAAAACGAGCTATAATGAGCGAGTTATGAGCAAGTTACGAGTTTGAGCAATTTTGCCCAGCCCTACCCTATGCTGTTATAAACTTTTACTCTTTTAGTATTACTTCAAGTGCAGAACGGATGAATTTATATGTAAAGAGGTGCTGAACATCTTCTATAAATTAAAATTTTCATCTGTCCTTTAAACAATTTTAATAGTTACATAAATAACTAATACTATGTAGTCCTCTTTATAAAATAATTTTACATGATACTTATTTAGCCTCCCAATTTTTAATTTTCTGGTTTTAATTACCTCTGATTAAGTGTTAAATTGGGATTTTTTTTAAAAACAGTAAATAAAATAATAAAAGTTAAAGAAACGACATGATTGCTTCGTTTGTTATAAAAACAGCAAAAACCGAATCCGGGATTCGGTTAAGTTATTTTTTTTTGCTTAACCGAATTGGCTATTCGGTTAAGCATATTTTCACAGAACAGATCCCGGAATTATGTAACTAACCGTGTAACACCCACCATTAACCGAATTGGCTATTCGGTTTAGATTATTTTTTGATTTTTTAATGTAAACCGAATAGCCAATTCGGTTTACATTATTTTTTTATTTTTTATTATAAACCGAATAGGGTATTCGGTTTGGATTTTATTTTTATTTTTTATTGTTAACCGAATACCCTATTCGGTTATGAGATTAATTGAATGAATTAATAAGGCGTTGACCGAATAAGGCGTTGACTTAACCGAATTTATTATTAATTGAATGAATTAATAAGCCAATGGAAATCCATGGATTGCTAGAGAGAGAGCGGGTTGATCAGGCCCACTGATTAATGAATGCAGATCCCGTGCAATTAGGGGGTTATTCATTATATCAACGGTGGGGGTTGTTCATTAATCCATGGATTTTCAGAAAGGCGTTGGCTTCACCGAATCCCCTATTCGGTTAAGCCAAAAAAACAAAAAAATCGCCTTCACCGAATCCCGGATTCGGTTAAGCCAAAAAAGCAAAAAAATCGACTTCACCGAATCCCCTATTCGGTTAAGCCAAAAAAATAGCTTATAGGATCTTCTGTGGCAACCCACTGTATCCCCTGTTAAAACCACCAGCTTAACCGAATAGCGTATTCGGTGAAGCGAAAAAATAACTTAACCGAATCCCGGATTCGGTTTTTGCTGTTTTTATAACAAACGAAGCCATCATGTCGTTTCTTTAACTTTTATTATTTTAATTACTGTTTTTAAAAAAAATCCAAAAATTGTGATCAATCATCAAATACGATTGTTAATCTTAACTGTAGTTTCAGCATCTATTTGATAATATTGTGTGATAACTTGAATGTACTAACAAAATCAACAATTTTTTTTTTTTTTGAAGGTTAATAACATCAACAATTATTTACTATGCTGATACCACCAGCATATATATATGATGTATATGATCTATATATGCCTTAGACATTTATCCATTATTTATTCAGTAGTCCCAGAAAAAATAGGACAAAAAGAAAATAATAAATTCCAAAAATATAATTTAAGCCAACTGACCTCCACAAAAGAAAATGAAAAATGAACAAAAAAAATGGAGAAGTTATTATTACTTTCTTTTTTCAAGAGGATGACTATGCTCTTGAAGTACAGAAGAAACTGATGCTACTGTCTCTTTATTATTTTTATAAAGGAATAATTTCATGTATACTCCTCAAAAATCTCAAAATTACGTATTCCCCCTCTAAAATTCACAATATGATATTTGTCCCTCTAAATTAAAAAAAAGTCACAAATTTACCCAATTTTTTGCCTTTTCTATTGGAACTTACTTTAAATTTATGTACCCATTTTAACCTTTAATAAAACATAAAAAATATGTAGCTTGTTTAAGGTAAAATTCAATCAACTTATTGGTCGGTTCTGACCACAAATTCTTTTTTTTTTCAAACTGTAGCCATAGGGGTTTTCCACAAAGTCATCGTCTGAAATTTCATACTGAATAAGCCGTCTAAGAAATTCCTACATCAGACATACTTGACAGTTAGTTTTATCACGATACTTGACAGTTTTTTTCCCCTCATTTCTACCTCGACCAGTAATTGATCCTGTTCTCGATATGCCACGATGGGACGATCTACATTGGTTGCTACTGTTCATCCTATTGTCACCCAAAAAATCGCCTCCGAAATCGCCCTTTTCGCCTCATAAATCACCTTCTCTTTCTCTCTTTCTCTTCTGTGATTTTGAACGAGTTGTGAGAGGGAGGAGAGAGAAAACGGGTATTTATAGATTCTGAAACACAAAAAAAAAAAATTCCCAACCGGCCAAAAAATGGCCGATTCTAATTTTAATCCCGGCCGGTCATTTTTTGGCCGGTTTGGGCATTTTTAAAAATACCCAGCTAAGCTGGGTATAATTAATAATTTATATTTAATTATGGATATTAATAAAAATGTCGGGCAGTTTTGCATAAAAATGTGCAGTTGACTCGCACCTTTATTAGGACGTTACTATATAATGAATAGATTGGCCATAAAAAATTAATTGAAATGATGTCAAAATGTTTAATGATACCAACATAAAATTAAAAAAAATATTAATAAAAGGGGAATGTATTTCTAGCAGCATTGTCTTAATCGGCTCTATTATTAAAATAAATACATGATCGATTTTGTTGTCTAAGCATAAAAAAAATTATTATCGCATTCACATACAATCAAATTAATTATTTTTCCATATTTGCAATATGATTGTTCACGTCCTTCTTGCTGAAATAGAGATTCATTTTATATTCAGCTTTTACAAGCGCATGATTATGACCAGTGTTCTAAATAGCGTGCTATAGCTCCGCTATAGTGTTTTTGGACCTGAAACGCTAAGCTATGACATCAAAATGCGCTAATTGAGCTACGGCCACTATAGCGGTAATAGCGGTCCGCTATAGCACATAGCGTGTAGCGCAAATAGCACGCGCTATGCATAATGGGCTTTTTCAGACAATTTATATGGGCTTTAAATAAAGACCCAAACAAGTTAAATAAAAGTCCAAACCGAAATCAATAAAAAACTTTGTTGCTACAAATCTTTTAATTTACCCAATTCGAAAAGGAAACCTTATTTTTAAATTTGAATAGAAAAAAATAGATTATGTCATGAATCATGATGCTTAAGATATTTTGAATAGAAAAAAATCGATAGTTTTTGTTATTATTATGGATATTTTGAACCGCAATTTGAACTTTGTACTGGTGCGGAAGCTATGCTATTCGCTATAGTTTTTTTTGTAGCCTTACCGCTATAACGCTATAAACGCTATTTAAAACATTGATTATGACTCTTGTGGAGGCTCGTTACTCTTCAAGTTTCGTTCTGAGGTAGCCTCACATAACACGAAGCCTTAAAATTACATCTCATCGATGTTTCATTTTCTGATTACTTTTATTGACTTACCATCATCACTTTTCCAATTATTATTTTTTGTTTTTTTAACAAACCAAATTTATTGATTTGATTATCACTTTTACATATTCTTGTAAAAGATACTCATACGAGTACTAAATTTAGTTATGTATGTAGATTTGTTGTAAAAATGTTTTTTTAACTACAAATTTCTCTCTGCTCAAAACTTTCTTTTTTTCGTTTATCACCAAATCATTAGATAATTTTTTTTTTAAGGTCAGTGAGCATAGCTCAACCGAACGATTTCATTAATAAAAAGAATATTTACAAACAAATCATTAGATAATTGATTAAACCAACTTTGATTTGTTTTGTGACATGTTACAAAATTGATTATATTCAATTTTTAAATTTTGATTTTATCAATATTCTTAATCTAATTTTTTTTTTCTTTCATGACCCGTAGGTCTACATCAATTTTTCTAAACTAGATAATAGTTACACTTCTTCAATCCTATAACCTGGTACGCTAACTTCCTTTTTTGTACCGTCCATATGTTCTTCCTTGATTTGCCAGTGGATGTGCCATGTTGATCTCCTCATCCTCTCTGCATCATTGGCATCCACATTTAACAAATATTCAATTTTCTACAACATCCTATCACAAAATAATTTTTATTATTTTTCGTAATTATCATCAAAATATATTCAACAGGAACAACAAGAATTCGATAGTTGATTTATAATAGTTTGCATATATGGATGATAATTATCATTCACATTTTTTCAATGAGCAAAAATGTTCTTTTCATTTGTTGTGCCAAGTTAGCACATGATTGTCACAAAGAAAAGATGAATCCTATTTAATTTTTCATTTCAAACTTTGGTCTTTAATCTTTAAACTTTGGCCTTTAATCATTTCAAATTTTTCATTTCAAACTTTGCTGATACCAACCTGTGAACAATCTTGACTGCACTTCAGGATCAATATCATAATATTAAGTAATAACTTTAATATACTAATTTCAAACATCAACAATTATTGACTATGCTGATATCAAGAAATACCTGATGTACATGATATATGTCTTACACATGAGTAGAACTAGGGTGCTCCTAAGCTCACCAAGCCCTTCGTGAGCGCGGCTCTAAAACCTATCAAATTGACTTCAAACGACATTTCCAAACCGTTAGATGTTCAATCTATATCAAAATCTACTTGGAGACCAAATTTTACATTTTTTGGAATTTTTTTACTATTTATTAAGATGGTTTGAAAATCGCTGTTTTTATTAAAATTCTGCACCATTGGAAAACAGCGATTTTCAAACCATCTTAATAAATAGTAAAAAAATTCCAAAAAATGTAAAATTTGGTCTCCAAGTAGATTTTGATATAGATTGAACATCTAACGGTTTGGAAATGTCGTTTGAAGTCAATTTGATAGGTTTTAGAGCCGCGCTCACGGAAGGGCTTGGTGAGCTTAGGAGCACCCTAGTTCTACTCCTTACACATTAATTTATTCTTGATTTTGTTCAGTAATTAATCGCAAAAAGTAAAATAAAAGAAAATGATAAATTCTAAAGATATCATTTAAGCCAACTGACTTCAGCAAAAGAAAATAATAATAATAAATACACCTATATTATTATTCTAGTTGCATCAAATTTTTTTCACCGATCACACATTACAATTATCAAATTCATTTTTCTTTCCTTTTCATTTTCTACCATTATCACTTCTTACTTTTCTTGCCATTACAATAAAATTAATACATTTAAAAAAAATTATGAAGTCGAGAGAACAAAAAAAAATGGACAAGTTATTTTTTACTTTAATTTCAATTTTCACGAGGATGACCAAAAAAGGAGCCAGAAATTCGAACTATAGGGGTCAAACACAAATAGAAGTCAATTAGATACAAATTTTTGCGGAGAATGACAATCAATTTTACATGGTATTATGATATTTTACTCTAAATAATATACTTTACCTCCGCCTCTGAGGATGACCATGCATGCCCTCAAAGCATATAGAAGGAACCGCAAAGATTTGTATTAATATCCAAAGTTTAATAGAAATTAATTAATATACCCAGATCCGCTGAAAAGTTATAAAAATACTCGTACTAGCCATTTTTTGGCTGGTACCCAATTTAATTCAGTACTAGTCAGAAAATAGACAGTACCTAAATTTTTTTTTTTAATACAGTACCTGCCATTTTCTAGCCAGTACTTTTTTTTTTTTTTAAGGATGGGCAAAGCATAGTTGGCTAGAAGAAAAAGTCCTAGGAAAACCAGATTAAAGTACCGATGTTTTTTTTACAGTGTCGTATGACACTAAAGTTTAGTGTTTATATGCGGATAGTGAATTTAATTTGACAATAATCAGCATTCTAAAATTGAGTACCGATGCTTTATGCAGGGCCTAACGACGGCAGAAGTGCATCGATGTTTCATTGCAAAAACATCAGCGACACACCGATGTTTTTTAGCACTACCCTACTTAATTGCCAATGCTAAGTTTAATAAAACATCAGCGACGTACCGATGTTTTTTTAGCACTACCCGGCTAATAAAACATCGATGTTTCATTACAAAAACATCAGTGATGTACCGATACATTCAACCGATATAACACACGCATCCAACCAAATACATTTGTCTGATCTTAGACGACCTGCCTGTGGCAGTGTCTGACTTTTCCATGAAGCCAGCTTGGCCGAGAATTTCTCGGCCAAGAAATTATGCGAATCAGCCCCTATGGAGACAGGTGCTCCCAGATACTTAAGAGGAGGAGACAGATTCAGGGCCTGTTCGGATGTCACGGGATTACACGGGATGGGATTTGACGGGGATGGGAACCCACTTTTGAAAAAGTGGGAACCCATAGATGCAGGTACGCATGAAATTAATTATGGGAATGTGTTGAATGAGTGTTCGGTTGAACAGTGGGATTAATTATGGGAAATTCTATTTTTCTTTCTAAAATATTTTATATGTTTGATATTACACAATTTTCTTTATTAATAAAATATCAATAATACAATTAAATAAATAAATTAAATAATAACATAACATCACATTACTTATTAATTATTATTTTATAACATAACATTACTAATTAACTAGATTAAATAATGCAATTAAACAAGTAGATTAAATAAATAATACAATTTTCTTTATTATTATTATTTTATAAATTAAATAATAACATAACATCACATTACTTATAATTATTATTTTATAAAATATAAATATTGATAAACATTTATAACAAATACAAATATTTATAAACAAATAAGCATTTAAAATATGTGCTAAAATGATATGTCTAGATCCTCGGTTGTACCTTGAGATCAGTTGTGAAAAATCTTAATTTATTTTAAAAATAAATATTTCTATTTAAATTTCTCACATATTTAAAATTAAAAAATTGTACAAAAATAATTAAACGTTGTACAAAAAATAATTAGATGTTGTACAAAACAAATTATACCAAAAATAATTAAATGTTCTACAAAAAAGATTGTAAAAAAATTAAAATGTTGTACACAAAAATTTGTAGAATTTTTTTTTACCTATATATTAGACTAATATGCTGTAAAATATATATATATATATATATATATATATATATATATATATATATATATATATATATATATATATATATATATATATATATATATATATATATATATATATATATATATATATATATAATATTTCGGTCCGGATCTTTGTAAAATATATATGCTGTAAAAAGAAAGAGAGATTGAGATGCTGTAAAAATATATATTTGCTGGGAAGAGAGAGCAAGTGGGAAAAAAAATATCATCTGTGGATTAATGTTTTTATTCCCACCCATTTGTACTGGTGTTGAAACCGAGGTGGGTTGAAAACTGAAAAAAGGTGGAAACAAATATGGCTACTAAACAGCTGTTGGGTTATATCATCCCAATAGATAAGAAAATCCACCAAAACCCATTTCCCATATGGCTGCCGAACAGGGCCTCAATTATTTTGTTATTCCCACTTACCGTGCACCACTAGCATCTTTTTTCAAATGCACAACTCCTTTTGAAAATTAAAGACTTGAAAATGTAAAACGATCCATTTGTTGGAGAAATGGAAACCTCCATTTTACTACTTTTTATTTTTTAATTCATTTTTCTTAATCTTATTTTCTGATTTTTGTTTATCAAATAATAATGAGACAGTAGCATCGGTTCCTTCTATATGCTTCAAGGGCATGCATGGTCAAAATTTTCTGATTTTCTGATTTTCCTTCTATTTTCTGATTTTTTTTATTTTTCTTAATCTAAATTTCTGATTTTTGTTTATTGTAATGTGTTCTCCGCAAACACAGATGCAATATATTAATTAATTTCTATTAAATTTTGGAATATTAATACTTAATTAAATACAATATCAACCGTATTATTTGATATATAACAGAATAATATGAGGCTTCGAATGTTTATTAAAATATTTATAAACCTACCCTAAGTCACATATGACATGAAATTATAAATACATAAATTAACTCATGAAAGTTGTAGAAAGAAGAGAAGAGAGAGGACTATTCCTCATGCATCAATTGAGTTATATAAGCAATTGACTGATGTGAAATGATCTTCATTTCACATCAGTCAATTACTTATATAACTCAATTGACGCATGATGAATGTATTTCCAATAAACAAAAAATCATTTCACATCAGTCAATCACTTATATAACTCAATTGATGCATTAGGAATGTTCCTCTCTCTTCTCTTCTTTCTACAACTTTCATGAATTAATTTAGATATTGGGAAGGGGTTTTTTTAATTCAGCTGATAAAGCATGTAATTTTTGGCATCCCCTGTAAAACTTTGATGTTTTGATTAATGTATCGCCTAAGGGCATTTTCTCCGCAAAAAAACAAAAACAAAAAAAATAATTGAATTGGGGTGCGCTCCGGACTGGAGTGATTAGCCCCACAACGAAAGCGGAATTGAAGTTGGGCCAAAAATATGGCAACTCGATCTTTATTATTTGTATAAGTTTATCTCAATATCGATTATCGTAAATGTTCGACTATGGATTTAGCAAACATAGAAATACTCTACAGAAAACAATCTTGCATAAAATATATTTTTCTCCTTTATTAATATTTTTTTAGAATAAACTAATATTTATTGAAGTGATTATTCTTTTTAATTATATTCTTGTAAAAAGTTCTTATACGAATACTAAATTAAGTTATGTATGTGTATGCGTTATAAAAATCATAAGTTGTTTTTTTAACTAGAGAACTCCATATCAACTTCCATTTCATTTTTCATTAACTTTCAAGTCATCAATTAATTGTTTAAATCAATTGTTATTTGTTTAAAATTGATAATATTTAATGTAAAAATTTGGTTTAACAAAGTTTATTATTTAGATGGGGATTCATAATAAGTTTTACAGATAATAAGTATCAAAATCCAACTAATACTTTTTTTATGAGCACCATTTCACACTTTTTCAATGAGCAAAATATTATTTTCATTTTTTGCGCCACGTTAATACATGCAAACATAACATGAATCATATTTAATTATTCATTTCGAACTTTGGTCTATTTCTTCAAGTGCACAAGGAACAAATGCTCCTTTCTCCAGCAGCTTTTGTTTATAGTGATGGAGCCACATAAGCTTTGATGATGAATTTAATTGATCTCCCTAAATTTACAAAAATTCCTTCATAATTTAATAAATTATTATTAATTGGAATATAAAGCCTTTCTTAATGTAGGGAATAAAAAATAATTTACAATTAAAGGTGCTTAGCATTTTGGTTTAATTGACCTGGGGAAGAAGTCAACAGGAACTACCCTAATTGTTGCATCATATATAATTAGGCATGATATAAATATCAGATCAATATTATATTAATAATTTGAAGACTTTTTATATAAAAATAATAATAATTGGAAGACTTGATTGATTCAAGATAAATAAATACCTACGTGTAAATGTGTAAATATTTTTTTTGTGTTAATAAGAAGATAAAGCAACTGTAACTAAAATAAACAATATTACTAAAACGCTGGCAAACATAAGTTAATTAAAATGAGGTCAAATTGTACAGCGGGACAAAAAAAAAATTAAAATTATCATCAGAGGGGAATATATTATATATATGCAAAATCATACAAACCCACGTTCATAATTGACCTATTAAAATCACAATTTCAAATATGATGTGTTCGTCCCAGTGTTCTAAATAAATAGCTATAGCTGCGCTATAGATACGCCATAGCTTTTTCGGACCATAAAAGCTAAGCTATGAGATAAAAGTGTGCTAATTCAGCTACGACTGCTATAGCTGTAATAGCTGAGACCGCTTTTACTGTTATGCGCTACGTTCTATTGTTACCGGTATGCTACATGGACTTTTTTTTTTTGCGATTTACATGGGCTTCTGTGCTTCTATTCGTATTTTTTATGCTACATGATAAGCTATGATAAGTATGCTAAACCGAACTATGTGCTTCTGTTTCTATTTGTGATTTAGTTTATCATTCTATATCGAAAAATATTCAAATATTAATTCTTCCTTTTGCTTGCTCTTCGTCTAGTATTCTATAATACTATGAAGTATGAATTATTAAATAATGTTACTTTGTAGATTTTTTTTTTCTTCTTATTTGCTTGATTGAAAATGTATAGACTTAGATTAGTTGTCATTTGATTGTTACTCCAATTCTCCAATATTGATCATGTTGATAATTAGTAGAAATATATAATATAAATTTTGAAAAGAAAAAAAAAACGCTATGTACGATAGCTTCCGCTATAGCTACGCTATTCGCAATAGCTTTTTTTTATCTTCCCGCTATGCCGCTATAATCGCTATTTAGAACCTTGATTCGTCCTAATTGATTGTTCTATTATACCTTCGAAAAATAAAATGAATACTTTTTTGGGCAATCTATTCCGACATTTTTATTAATATCCAAAGTTTAATACAAATTATTAATTATACCCAGAACTCAACTCAATATCGAAATATACCCAAGCCGGCCATTTTATGGCCGGCTATGTTCCCTCCCTAAGCCGGCCATTTTATGGAATCGCAGGCTATGTTCCCTCCCTAAGCGGACTATGTTCCCTCCCAGGCCTTGGTTTCGCCACTGGTGGCGGCCATCTCTTAGAAACACCAATCTAGGTGTTCGATATTCATCGTATCCACCATGACATTGACTAGAAATTAATCACCAAATCCTTTCTTAGAAAGTTTTAAAGTGATTTAATCTAACCTAGATTTCCAATTCTTCAATAAACTCTTTTATTTACAGCGGATTTTAATTCTCAACATGAGAAAAGGGGATTTCAGATTTGAGCAACTTTGAGCTCAAACTAACTCAAATCAGATTGTGTGTAAATTTGGAGAAAACCGGCGAATAAAAAAGTGAGGGTTCTTTCCATAAAAATTTCCGACATTATAAAGAGAGAATTAGAGCAATAATACTTTTTGAACAATATTATAATCCATAAATAATAAATACTCAATGAATAAATATTTTATTTAAAATTATTTTGTGAATAGCAGGGTGCTGCTGTCCACTTTTCTCTCTATCTCTCTCTTGAAATAAATAGAGGAGAGAGAGATAAAGAAGAGAGAGATAGAGATGAGAGCAGGAATAGTAGGGATTTTGAAGAGCAGCAGATTTTGTTCCCATTTTACACGTGTCTCTTCTAAACAATTAATACAACATTTTTGTGAAATTTTTCGTTTTATTTTTTATTATATATAAATATATAGTTTGAAAAAAAAATAGTGTTTAATATCTTCTGAATTTATTTTATAAAAAAAAATTAACTATTTTTTTTCAAATGTTTCTCTTTCCCAATCGAAGTTGGAACTTGGATGCTATTACGTCTGCATTACTAGAGTATTATATATATAACGCAATGAAATTATTTTTTATTGGAATATATATCTAGCAGTTAATTAACCAGCATTATTGGAGCTTCTGCTTTGGTCCATTTATAACGGGTCCTGCGTTTGTTTGACTTTGGATGGGTTTCCTCATCACAAAATTATAATTTTAAAATGACAAAATAGAATATTGAACGAGTGATTTAGTTTATGATAATTTTGACAATCGCTCATATATTTGGAGAATTATCATATACTTTCTAAAATGTTCGTCATATTTTATAATCATAGATTATATTGAAGAGTAGAACTTGGATGTTTTTAAGTTTATCCAGCTTTTTTGTGAACTCAGCTCTAAAATCTATCAAATTGGTTTCAAATGATAAATCCAAATTGTTGAAACCTGTCTACCTTATGAGTGATGCATCTACATATAAAAATCTTAAAATTTTGAATTAGTTTTGTGTAAGTCGAGTGGTAAAAAAATGTTCAAAAATAAATGCATTAAAATTAATTTATATTTCTTCTAATTTTGACGCTTGACTTTATACTAAATTAATTCAAAAGTTTAAAATTTTTGTTTGTAGATGCAAAACTCGTAAGGTAGATGGGTTTCAACGGTTTGGATTCGTCATTTGAAGTCAATCCGATAAGTTTTAGAATTGAGTTTACGAAGAGACTTGATGAACTTAAAAACACCCTAGTTCTACCCTATATTAATAATAAATTTATTTAAGAATCATGACGCTTGACTAAACGATATTAAACTTAAAAACTAAAATTACAGAAATTTCTTAAAATTATACCGTAAAAAAACACGTGTCAAACTTTACTGTGAACATCAACGTCTACAAACCTAAAGCAGAGTAGGTTTGATGGGCATCAGATCTACTTTTAGATTCCATAGACACTAAAATTGAAGTGAATATGTACATATATTAAAGTGAAGTGCACAGTTTTTAAAGCGAATCGGCCAGTTTTGAAACTCATCGAACCTACGTTCATAGGTCTGATGCCCATCAGACCTACTCCACTATGTTACAAACCGAAATACTTCTTTATCTCAAGGGGAAAAAATGTGAAAAAGGGGAGGCTTTGGAGCTGTGAATCAGCACTAGGGAAAACAATTGTAGAATCTTTTGGTCAAACCTCTTCCAAGTCAAATATTGAAATCCCAAATCATCTTCCTCACCTCTCTATTTCCTCCATCTCCAAAAACATATAAAATCAAAAGATAGATTTCTACAAATAGCGCAAATTAATCATATCTTGGGAACTACATGAGCAATCATTGATCAATCCATCACTCCAAGAGCTTAATTTGTTAAACTTCCATCCTATTTTGAAGTCAAACAGTTTACACCACTAGAATCAATGGCCACCAAAATCTACATTGTGTAAGATCAATTTATTCTTCAATATTGCCACTTTTGATTAGATGATAAGCTTCAAGCTATACATATCAAGGTTCCTTTAAATTTTTGTTTGTCGTGTAGTTACTATTCTATGTTTGGACATATTGAGAAATTAGCAAAAGAGATACAAAGAGGCGCCTCATCTGTTAAAGGGGTTGAAGCAAAGCTATGGCAGGTCAGATAAAATTAAATCAGCTCCATATGTATATATCTTCATTGTCAAAATTTACCCAACAATTTTTTTTTTTAAAAAAAAAAAAATCAGGTTCCTGAGATATTGCCGCAAGAAGTACTCGAGGAGATGAACGCGCCACCAAAGAGCAACGTACCAGTAATCAGTATAAAGCATCTTCTACAAGCCGATGGGTTTGTTTTCGGTTTCCCAACTAGGTTTGGTATGATGTGTGCTCAGTTCAAGGCATTTCTTGATTCGACCGGTGGCCTCTGGCAGCGACAAAAACTTGTCGGGAAGCCAGCCGGGCTGTTCAGTAGTTCCGCCACACAATGCGGCGGTCAAGAGACCACTCTGTAAGCAATTTTTGAAACAATTCAATCTGTGATCTGAATTGGAAATACCATTTTAATGAATTTGTTGGTTCCTTCTTGTTTTCTAGGTTGTCGGCGGTGACTCAATTGGCTCACCACGGGATGATTTTTGTGCCGACGGGTTACAAATCGGGCAATGGCATGTTTGAAATGTCAAAAGTGAAGGGAGGCAGCCCGTATGGTGCCGGTACATTCGCAAGTCCGGCTGATAGAGTGCCGTCAGAGGCCGAGCTGGAACAGGCTTTCTATCAAGGGAAGAACCTTGCAATCATAGCAAAGAAGCTGAAGCAATCTTAACTGATCTTCTCATATATACATTTTTTATCAAATCATACTTGAATTTTTGACATGGTTTGTCACTGGAGCGTAAACAAAATATGTGCATTTGTTAATTTGTTAATTTATTTTATTTTTTTCTTTTTGTTGGTGGTATAATGGAGTGTATTTTTTTTTTTTGTATTATTTGGATTATTATATGGTTATTGATATTTTGATATGTATTTAGTTAAAAAAAAAATTCTAAAGACCAAAAATTGTGTATCTTTTCTCAACCCTTAAAACCCAAAATATCCTACGGGCTTTCTCTCTCAAAAATAAAATAAAATTTCTGCTCTTTTCCAGGCCCAATACAGGTTGGCTTTTGAAAAGTCAGAGTTTACTTCAACACCGTAAATTTTTACGATTATTCACAGAAAGTGTCATGTTATAAAAACACCGTAAATTCCGTAAATTTTTACGATTACTTCAACACCGTAAATTCCGTAAAGTGTCATGTTATAAAAACAACAGATAACTAATATCAATTAATAAAGTGCCAACAACAGGGCTGCACGACCAAGGGGAAGAGAAACTTACAGGTGGGTTGCCAAGACACCCAAAGAGACCCCTCCAGTACACATAAAAACTGGAGATCAAAAATTGACAAAAGACAATAGTCAAAGGCACACTTTCCAAGTCAATGAAGGCAGCTTGTTCAAAGACCTCGAGACCTCTGTCAAAGGAGATCGGAGCAGGTCCGATGTCCCTCGGACCTACTTTTAGGTTCAACGAGCATGTGACCGTCCGATCTAATTTAAGATTTGTGCGCACGAAAATTGAAACAGACAAGCATGAAGTTTAAAGCGTTCCGCATGAATCTTAAAGCAAATCGCTGATCCACGTGAACAGTAAAAAAAAGTAAAAATTTCTGGACCACGAGATCAGCGATTTTCAAAGTGACTTAATAAATAGTAAAAAGATTCCAAAAAATGTAAAATTTAGTCTCCAAGCACATTTCAATATTTAGAACATGTTGAACGGTTCGGATCGGTTGTTTGAATTTTCAAAATGAAAATATGACGTGAAGTAAAAAAGACCATTTACTTTGCGAAGCACCGTAGCCCATCTCTCTCTATATATATATACGAGGAGGGATCAAGTTACAACAAATTTGAGTTACAACAAAGTTACAACAACTATTTTTTTTATTTTCAAAGTCCAAATCGTCGATCCAAACCGTTCAACATGATCTCCACAATAAAATGTGCTTGCAGATCAAATTTTACATTTTTTTTTAATTTTTTTATTATTTATTAAGATGGGTACAAAATTCAATGGTCTGAATTGTAAAATACTTAATAAATAGTAAAAAAATTCAAAAAAATGTAAAATTTGATCTACAAGCACATTTTATTGTGGAGATCATGTTGAACGGTTTGGATTGACGATTTGGACTTTGAAAATGAAAAAAATGATTGTTGTAACTTTGTTGTAACTCAAATTTGTTGTAACTTGATCCCTCCTCATATATATATATACACATCCAAACCGTTCAACATGATCTCCACAATAAAATGTGCTTGCAGATCAAATTTTACATTTTTTTTAATCTTTTTACTATTTATTAAGTATTTTACAAAAAATAGTCATATTCAGACCATTGAATTTTGTATCCACTTAATAAATAGTAAAAAAAATTAAAAAAAATGTAAAAAATTGTTCTGCAAGTACATTTTATTTAGATAATCATGTTGAACGGTTTGGATCGACGATTTGGACTTTGAAAATGAAAAAAATGGTTGTTGTAACTTGATCCCTCCTATATATATATATATATATATATATATATATATATATATATATATATATTTGCAAATTGTAAACAAAAAGAAGAAGAATGATTTCTGCATCATTTGTCAAAAAATTGTCATAACCTCATTTTTGTATTAATTATAATATTCACATTTGAATTTTGAAGTCTAAAGAAGAGCGTGAACCATTAATCTTATTATATTGCATAAATAATATATTCACATAAAATTTTCTATTATTCAGATTTGATTTTAAAATATGAGCTAAATTTATCATAGGTTAATACCTGCATCATTTCAAAATGTTACTAACAGAGCAAGCCAATTTTATGAAAATGATATATATATTCATAATATAATTGGAATTTCCAAGTGTTGAAAACAGCACACTTAAATTTTACATCAGTACTCACACAGAAACATCCAGAAATCTTATCAACACTTAAAATTTTAAGATGAAAATTTGTAACCAGTACTACATATAAAATGTTCAAGCTAAAGTAATTGATATTCACATCAAATGATGATTTATTGATTACACATCAAAAAGGAAGATCTATACATAGTATTGCAATATTCTAACAAACATAGGAAGGTCTATAACATAGTATAACCGGTACTATGAAGATCTGTAACCGGTACTACAAAATGTACAAAGATGTTACAATAGCCTATTCCGAAATAGTCTAACCCGAACTTTTAGAATAGCCTAATCCAACATTTTGTTAGAATAGCAAGTTATTCTAGCTAACCCTAACTTTTATTGCCAACCAAACATTCCGAATAGCCTTTTCCGTGGTTGTCTCAAACTTGGTTGCCTGGCATGAGGCAGTACTGGATCACGATTTTTGAACAAACGCAAAGTACCCGGACATTCACCAACGATTACATCGGGTAATTTCAATTCGACTCTAGCTAAGTTGATTAGCCTTGAACGTGCATGAATCCTTACTTGTTCACCCTGAAATTCTTGTTTTAACCTGAATTTTTCGCTCTCAAATTCTCGTTTTTGCCTTAAACGATGAAAGTCTCGTGTTACCCTAAATGTTGTAAGAATAATGAAAGTGACAATAACTATCTTATTCAAAATAAAGACAACAAGATATCTCAAAATTGTGAGATTGAGAGAATCAGATTAGAATCTGTTTTGGGATTTTTTTTTTTTTTTTGAACTTGGCTACATATATATAATATATTGTTCACCTGATCGCTCAGGCACGAACCGTAGGGGCAGGGGATCAAGTTCATCCCAATCGAGCCAAATTTTATGAGAACGGAGTAGGTTTGATGCCCATCGGACCTACTTTTAGGTTCAACGAGCATAATGACCGTCCGATTTAATTTAAGTTTGTGCACACGAAAATTGAAACAGACACACACAAAGTTTAAAGCGTTCTGCACGAATCTTAAAACAAATCGACGGTGATTAAACCCATCGAACCAGAGTAGGTCCGATGCCCATCGGACCTACTCTCAAGTGAAATTTTATAGATACAGGCATGCCTTAGATTCACAAGATCCCTTTAAGATTCGTATCACATAGTGAAATGAGTGGTTTGTATCTCACTCTACACTCTACGATACCATCCTGGATCTGAATTTCACTGACAAGCCAGCCCCATAACAATGAAAAAGGGTCCCTCTTGTCAGCACACATCTCAAAGCATTCAGATGAATGGATCATATTGATTAGAGATTGGTCATGTACCTATGCCCATACCTTAACCTGACCCAATCTCACAAGTTTGATTATATATATCACAATGAAATTGCAATAACAGAATCAAAGAACTTACACATGCTTGTGGCGATAAACGGCTTTTGAAGGAGCTTGAGATAAACGGAAAATTGAGGAAAAATCACGAGAAAAGAGGGTGGCCCACAAGGCAGGGTCCTGCGTCAGCTGATCAAAGCGGCTGTTTACGATTGCGAGAGAGCAGAGATCGACGTGGTTCAATCGTTTCTTTTGGATGCCAATTTGCAGGATCCGGTGCCAAATATCATCCGGTAGGTATTCCATTTTTGGTTTTCCAATTTGTTTCCTTTGGAGGAAAGATAAATGAATTTGATCCATTATTTTCTCAACCCTTATCCCGAAAGTATCTCTAGGCCCAATCCAGTTTTGACTTTTCAAAAACCGGACTTTTCTTGCTCACCGTATTTTTTACGATTATTCACTTAAGCAGGTTATTTTTCCTTCCCGGGTGAAAACGGATCCGATTTCGGATATTTTCTGAATATTTCGAATTCAAATTCGGATATATTTATGATAAAATTATCCGACAATTATTCATTCATATTCATATTGGATTCCATATTCGTGAATTATCCGCTTCATATCTGTATTTGTTTAAGATAAAATAGCTTAAACTTTGACATTCATTTACTATCTATATTTGTATTGGTATTCGTATCCGTCTATTAAAAGACGGATACAAATTTGATATTAGTATTATCCACTCCAAATTCGCTCCATTTTGTTTCTCCGCTCAATTTAATAAATATTCAGATTCGGATTCGCGAAAAAATTCGATCCGTTTATTTGAATAAATATTCAGATTCGAATTCGCAAAAAAATTCAATAAATATTCAGATTCAGATTCGCGAAATTATTCAATCCATTTATTTGAATTTGGATCTGGACCGGAATTAGACAGATAATTCTGAATCCGCTTACACCCTTAATTTTAATGATCATTAAGTAATTTTTATTTTCATAACTAAAACGTATAAGTGAAACTAGGGATGAAAACGGAGCGATATATATATAGGAAATTGCTAATATGCTACGCATAGCATAGAGGGCCTCCGTGCTACGGCTCAACATGTGAGTTTTCAAAATCCTACCAGTCGATCCGAACCATTCAACATGATATTCATATGATTATGTACTTGCAAACCAAATTTTACATTTTTTAAAATTTTTTTACTATTTTTTTAGATAGGTAGAAAATCACTTGATCTAAAAATTATGTACCATTCAGATCAAGTGTTTTTCTACCTATCTAAAAAAATAGTAAAAAATTCTAAAAAATGTAAATGTTGAACGGTTCGGATCGACCGTTAGGATTTTGAAAACTCAAATATTGAGTCGTAGCACGGAGGCCCTCTATGCTACGCGTAGCACCGTAGCCAACTCCTATATATATATTCACATAAATTTTTCTATTTTTCAGAGTTGAATTTAAAATATGAGCTGAATTTACCAGAGGTTAATACCTGCCTCATCTTAAAATGTTGCTAATAGAACTAACCTTTATAGCCTTGAACTATGTTTGAAGCTAACCAATTCTACCAAATGAACTATATTCATAGTAATTGGAATTCCAATTTTTGAACGCAGCACACTTACAATTTACATCAGTACTCACACACAAATTAACATCCACAAACCTTATCAAGACTTAATTAAAATCAAGATTTGTAACCGGTACTATAAAATGTTCAAAGCCAAAAGTAATTGATACATTCACATCTTGATTATACATCACAGGAATTGCATATGCAGATCTGATCATTAAAGAAGAAGGAGCGTCATTTTTTTAATTTTTTCGTGGCATAGACCTGCGTGGCGGCCTATTCATCGGTATGTATGATTTAGAGTTCGGAATGACCTTCGGCCTTGATGACTTGTCATAACGCTTCCTCATCATGTTTTCAATGTAGCGATTGCGTGGTTGTCTCAAACTAGATTGATCGGCATGAAGAAATTCTGGATCACATTTAAAACGGTCTTTTTGCAAACGCAAAAGAAAGTTATCAGAAGGACCGACGATGATGAATTCCGGAAAATTCAATTGGGATTCAGCTAAGTTGACTTGGCTTGAAAGTGCATGAATGATCCTCCCTTGTTCAAGTTGAAATTCTCGTTTTAGCAAATGCCAAGTTTTTACCCAATGCTTCAGGTATTTTAAATCAGGAACTTGAGATAAAGGGAAGAAGGAAATCTCACGAAAAAGGAGGGTGGCCCACAAGGCAGGGTTCTGTGACAGCTTATCAAAGTTGCTGTTTACGATTGCGAGGGAGCAGAGGTCGACGTGGTCTAATCGTTGCTCTTGGATGCCAATTTGCAGGATCCGGTGCCAAATATCATCAGGTAAGGTTTCCATTTTTTGTTTTCCAATTTGCTTCCTTTGGGGAGAAGAAATTGAATTTGATCGATTATTTTGTTGTTTGTATGCATTTTCTATTCCTCCGATTTCTTTTAAGTAGTTGGTTTGGGTTGACATTCTTTTTCTTATTTTTTTTTTGTTAAGACGGTGAGTCGGTGAGAAGTGGTCTTCTTTTTACAAATAAAAAAAAATATAATGACTGGGACAATTGAAATGGTGAACAGGGGAACCAATTTAATATTGGGCTTCAAACTTGACTTTGAAATTAAGGGCCGGGCCGAGATGCAGTGTTAAAATTTCAAATTGAATTCAAAGAAGAATTTCATTGATTAATTTCTCATCCCTTACAATACACAATGCAGGAAATAAATCTGCTGCAATCCTCTGGGATCGCAGAGTCCCTGCGATTCCAATCCCAACTATTCACATGTTTTAAAATTCGTGCACAAAAACTGACTTCTCAAAAAAATCCTCAGTAAGAAAGTAAAGAGTGTTTTAGTCTTATTTAGAATCGCAACATATTCGCTTCCCACAATGCAATGTGTTTATATAGAGTAGAAGCCTCAAATAACCGTTTAATAAAGGAGTGTTTTAGTCTTTTTAAGAATTGGGTGTAATAAAAAAAAATCATATTTGACTTTTGCTAAGTATACCCAGAAAATGCATCTCCATATGTGTTTCGGACTTTCGGTTATTAATCTTCAACATGTGGATATGATAAAAAATTTCAATATTATTCTCTCCTATTTTATTCTTTTCTGGAGATGTAGTATTATCTTTATCACACTTAAAAGGAACTCTAGAGTTCCTGAAATTATTTTCTGGAGATGTTGTTAAATGCATCCATATTATCGGCAAAAGCAGCTGAATTTAAGTTTGTAAAATTACTGGGCATGCATCTTTTGAAATAATGAATTTTCATTTGACGGTTAGAAATAATGAAATTTACTAAGCGTAAATATGATTTTTATTTTTTAAAGGAATAAAGGGCATACAATGAATCCACCTTTCAATTATAAGCAAGTTTTATTTCTAATAGGAAAATGTTTTTTTTTTTTTTATGGTTGGCGGTGATTACCACCAACAAATATATTGAAGATAAAAAAAAATATTTACAAGGACTATTTTTTCATTCTATACACAAGTCAACTATTAAATATTGCCGCCCAAAAGGGCACAATTGTTCCCAGTATGGTCTAATCTAATCCTACTCGCTCTGAAACCATTGGAAAATTTCAAATAATGTTCCATTTAACAACAATTGCATTGGTTTTCATTTATTAAAAAAGAATCTCCTATTCCTTTCTCGTCATAGTGCTCATGCGCCGGCAGTCTGTATCACATTTTGTTGTGTTTTTATTCTTGGTGAAAGACTAGATCGGGCCATGGCCCAGATTTCAAAGATAGTACTACTTCCTTGCAACTTCATATATTGAAGTGCGCGAGAAGACCCTTCAAAAACCATATTGCATATGGACAATTCCATATGATATGGTTTTTTGTTTCCGTAACATTTGAGTTGCATAGCTGACAATCCAGTTGGACCGAGTAACCTCGCATCATGGGAACTTCTTGCGTAAGGATTTTGTTGTCCATCGTAAACCAGATGAACAATTTAACTTTCATGGGTAAAGCATTTTGGATCAGCGACAAAATACCCCTTTGGTGCATTGATTTATAAGCGGAAGTGCATGTGAAGAAGCCCGATGATGTCCAACGCTATTGGAGGCCATTTACCGTCAGTATCAAACACCTATAAAAAGGCAATAGTTGGAACAGATTGTTGAGAAATTAGAATGTTAGCCAAAGAATATTCATCATAGGCATAGTTAGGCAACAAATCAGCTAGCATCCATATATGGTACCTAGCTTTATTTATGTAATTAGGATCTGATTAGGATGTAATTAGGATACATATCCATATATTGTAAAATAGGAATGAGCCCAACGACTAGTAGCAATATATAGGAATGTTAGGCTATAAATATTCATGTACAGAACCATGTAAAGATAGAATTGTTTCAATAAGAAATACAATTCATCATTTCTCTAAATTCCCTCTAAATTCAATATGGTATCAGAGTAGTTACCAATCCTGCATCAATAAAACGCTCCAAGAGAAACAAGGGCGAGAGCCAAGAGCCATAGACCCTTCTCAGCACAACACCAGAAATTCAAAAATTCTGCAATCCTAGTTTCTATTCTTACCACAACACCAAAAAAAAAAATCAAACAAACCAGAAATTCTAAATCCCTTCTCAGCACCACAGCTTTTTTGTTCTTATCAACAACAACAAAAATCCACAAAAAAAAAAAACATTTACTGGTAACTAATACCAGTACCACCACAACATGTCTCAAATCACTGACAACCACAAAATCACAACTATAGTTCTCAATAGCAACAAGAACTATATTCCCTGGTCCAAATTTGTCACCATTGGGATCAATGGTAGAGGTAAACTAGACAACATCGATGATACCAAAACCAAACCCAAAATAACAGATGCCACAAAACCCACAGAAGCAGAGAACCTCAAAGTAGAAGAATGTCAAACAACAGACCATCAGGTTATGACCTGGTTGCTTAGCACAATGGAACCCCAAATAACCAACATGTTCATGTATTGCAAAACCTCCAAATATGTGTGAGATAAATCAAAAAAATTATATGGCCAGCAAAAGAATTTCGCATACATCTTTAGCCTCAAGCTAGAAATCTAAAAAATCAAGCAAAGCAACAAGAACAACACATAAACATATCTACCTTCAACAACCGATGGAACAAAAATTCAGAAACGAAATGAGCATGACTTGATCTTTACTTAACTGGGAGCGCTTAATGCAAGCTACGAGGGGATCCGACCCCAAATTCTACTCTCAACCGAGATGCCCAGTTTCGAAGATTAGCAACAATCGAGCAGGAAGAGTCATACATGGCACTCATGAACCCCCAATTGACAACTAGAAGAAGATGAAATACAACTAGTAGTAGATGAAATACAAACAGTTGAATATGAAAGGCAACCAGTAGTAGATGAAAGGCAATCAGTAGAACTTGAAAGACAACTAGTAGTTGATGAAAAAAAACTAGTAGAACATGAAAGACAACTAGTAGAACATGAAAGACAACTAGAAGAAAATGAAAGACAACTAGTAGTAGATGAAAGGCAATCAGTAGAACATGAAAGACAACTAGTAGTCAATGAAAGACAACTAGTAGAAGATGAAAGACAACTAGTAGAACATGATAGACACTTAGAAGAAGATGAAATACAACGAGTAGAACATGAAAAACAACTACTAGAACATGAAAGACAACTAGTAGTTGATGAAAGACAACCAGAAAAAGATGAAATACAACCAGTAGTAGATGAAATACAAACAGTAGAACATGAAAGACAACAAGGAATATATGAAAGACAATCAGAAGAAAATTTAAAACAACCACAAGTAGATGAAAGATAACCAGTACAAGATAAAACACAACCAAAATAAGATAAAAAATAACCAGTAGTAGAGGAAAGATAACAAGTACAAAATGAAAAACAACTATAAGAAGATGAAAGACAACTAGTAGAACATTAAAGATAACTAGTTACTAGATGAAATATAACTAGTAAAAGATGAGACACAACCAGAATAAGATAAAAAACAACCAGTAGTAGATGCAAGATAACAAGTACAAGATGAAAGACAATTACAAGAAGATGAAATACAACTTGAATAAGATAATAAAATACAACCAGTAGTAGATGAAAGACAACTAGTAGAAAATGAAAGACAACTAGAAAAAGATGAAAGACAACTAGTAGTTGATGAAAGACAACCAACAGTAGATGAAAGACAACTAGAAGAAGATAAAATACAACCAGTAGAACATGAAAAAATAACCAGTTGAACAAGAAAGACAAAAAATAGTAGATGATAGACAACCAGTCATAGATGAAAGATAACCAGTACAATCTGAAATACAACTAGAAGAACATAAACAACAAGTAGAACATGAAAGATAACCACTACAAGATGAAACACAACTAGAAGAAGATTAAAGACAACTATTAGTAGATGAAGGACAACTATTAGAACATGAAAGGCAACTAGAAGAAGATATAATACAACGAGTAGAACATAAAAAAGAACCAGTAGAACATGAAAGATAACCAGTAGTAGATTTTAGACAACTAGAAGAAAATGAAAGACAACTAGAAGAAGATGAAAACAACCAATACAAGATTAAATAAAAAAAGTAAAACATGAAATACAACAAATAATAGATGAAAGACAACCAGAAGTAAATAAAAAACAACTAGTAGTAGATGAAAGACAACCAATACAAGATGAAATACAACTAGTAGTAGATGAAAGACAAACAGTAGAACATGAAAGACAACCAGTTGTAAATGAAACACAATCAGTAGTAGGTGACCCACAAGCAGTAGAACATGAAACACAACCAGTAGTAGATGGAAGGCAATCAGTAGTAGATCAAAGATAACTAGTAGTAGATCAAAGACAACTAGTAGAACATGAAAGACAACTAGAAAAAGATGAAATATAACCAGTAGAACATAAAAACAACTAGTAGAACATGAAAGATATCCAGTACAAGATGAAACACAACCAGAATAAGATGAAAGACAACTTGAAGAAGATGGTAGATAACTATTAGTTGATGAAAGACAACTAGTAGTAGATGAAAGACAACTAGAAGAAGATCAAATACAACCAGTAAAACATGAAAAGACAACCAGTTGAACATGAAAGAGAACCAGTCGTAGATGAACGACAACTAAAAGAAGATGAAATACAACTAGTAGTAGATGAAATGCAAAAAAAAAAAGATGAAAGACAACTAAAAGAAGATGACATACAACCAGTAGTACATGAATTACATGCAGTAGAATATGAAAGACAACAAGTAATAGATGAAAAACAACCACTATTAGATGAAAGATAACCAGTACAAGATGAAACACAGCCATAATAAGATGAAATACAACCAATAGATGGAAGATAATAAGTACAAGATGAAAGACAACTAGTACAAGATCATAAACAACCCTTAGATGGAAGACAACTAGAAGAAGATGATAGATAACTAGTAGTAGATGAAAGGAAATCAGTGGTAGATGTAAGATAATCAGAAAAAGATGAACAACAACTACAAGAAAATGAAATACAACAAGTAGTACATGAAATAAAATTAATAGAACATGAAAGACAACAAGTAATAGATGAAAGCCAAAAAATAGAAAATTGAAAACAAGCTGTAGAACATGAAAGACAACTGGAAGAAGATGAAATACAATCAGTAGAACATGAAAGACAACCCGGTAGTAGATGAGACAACCAGTCGTAGAAGAAATACAACTAGAAGAAGATGAAAAATAACTAGATGAAGATGAAATACAACTAGTAGTAGATGAAATACAAATAGAAGAACATGAAAGACAATAGTAGATGAAATGCAATTCGTAGAACATGAAAGACAATTAGTAGTCTATGAAGGACAACTAATAGAAGATGAAAAACAACCAGAAGAACATGAAAAACAACTAGTAGAACATGAGAGACAACTAGTAGTAGATGAAAGACAACTAGAAGAATGTGAAAGACAACCGGTAGTAGATGAAAGACAATCAATAGAACATGAAAGACAACTAGTAGTCGATGAAAGACAACTATAGAAGATGAAAGACAACTAGTAGAACATGATGGACACCTAGAGAAGATGAAATACAACCAATAGAATATGAAAAACAATAGTAGAATAGGAAAGACAACCAGTAGTAGATGAAAGACAACCAGAAGAAGATGAAAGACAACTAGAAGAAGATGAAATACAACCAGTAGTAGATGAAATGCAAATAGTATAATATGAAAGACAACAAAGTAATTGATGAAAGATAATCGAAAGAAAAAGAAAAACAACCACTTGTAGATTAAAGATAACCAGTACAAGATGAAACACAACTAGAATATGATGAAAAACAACCTGTAGTAGACAGAAGATAACTAGTACAAGATGAAAGACAACTATTAGAACATAAAAGATAACTAGTACATGATGAAACACAACCCGTGGAACATGAAAGACAACTAGAAGAAGATGAAATACAACTAGTAGCAGGTGAAAGTCAACTAGTAGAACATGAAAGACAACTAGAAAAAGATGAAAGACAACCAACAGTAGATGAAAGACAACTAGAAGAAGATGAAATAGAACCAGTAAAACATGAAAAAACAACTAGTAGAACATGAAAAAGTAACCAGTTGAACATGGAAGACAAAAAGTAGTAGATGATAGAGAACCAGTCGTAGATGAAAGATAACCAGTACAAGATGAAAGACAACTAGAATAAGATGAAAAACAACTAGAAGAAGATGAAAAACAACTAGTAGAACATGAAAGATAACCAGTACAAGTTGAAACACAACTTGAAGATGATTAAAGACAACTAGAAGTAGATGGAAGACAACTATTATAATATGAAAGACAACTAGAAGAAGATAAAATACAAACAATATAACATGAAAAACAACCAGTAGAACATGAAAAACAACTAGTAGAACATGAAGGATAATCAGTAGTAGATTTTAGACAACTAGAAGAAGATGAAAGACAGCTAGAAGAAGATGAAAAACAACCTGTAGTTGGTGAAATACAAAAAGTAGAACATGAAATACAACAAATAGTAGATGAAAGACAACCTGAAGAAAATGAAAAACAACTAGTAGTAGACGAAAGACAACCAGAAAAAAGATAAAAAATCATGTAGTAGATGAAAGATAACATGTATAAGATGAAAGAAAACTAGAAGAAGATGAAAAACAAACAATAGTAGATGAAAGAAAAACAGTAGAACATGACAGACAACCAGTAGTAGATGAAAGGCGATCAGTAGTAGATGAAAGACAACTAGTAGAACATGAAATACAACTCGAAAAAGATGAAAGACAACCATTAGAAGATGAAATACAACCAGTAGTAGATGAAATAAAAACCATAGAACATGAAAGACAATAAATACTAGATGAAAGACAACTAGTAGAAAATGAAAAACAACCAGTAGAACATGAAAGACAACTAGGAGAAGATGAAATACAAACAGTAAAACATGAAAAAAAAACCAGTAGAAGGAGATGAAAGACAACCCATTAGTAGATGAAAGACAACTAGAAGATGATGAAATACAACTAGTAGTAGATGAAATACAAATAGTAGAATATGAAAGACAACCAGTAGTATATGAAAGGCAATCAGTAGAACTTGAAAGACAACTAGAAGAAGATGAAAGACAACTAGTAGAATATGAAAGACAATTTGAAGAAGATGAAAGACAACTAGTAGTAGATGAAAGGCAATCAGTAAAACATAAAAGACAACTATTAGTAGATGAAAGACAACCAGTAGTATATTAAAGACAACCAGAATAAGATGAAAGAGAAATAGAGGAAGATGAGATACAACCAGTAGTAGATGAAACACAAATAGTAGAAATGAAAGACATCAAGTAATAGATGAAAGACAATCAAAAGAAAATGAAAAACAACCACTAGTAGATGAAAGATAAACCAGTACAAGATGAAACACAACCAGAATAAGATGAAAAACAACCAGTAGTAGATGAAAGACAACAAGTACAAGATGAAAGACAATTATAAGAAGATGAAAGACAACTAGTAGAACATTAAAAATAACTTGTTCTAGATGAAAGATAACCAGTACAAGATGAAACACAACCAGAATAAGATGAAAAACACCCAGTAGTAGTTGAAAGACAAGTTGAACAAGATAATGAAATACAACTAGAAGTGGATGAAAGGAAATCAGTGGTAGATGTAAGACAACAAGAAAAAGATGAACGACAATTAAAAGAAGATGATACAACCAGTAGTTGATGAAATAAAATAGAACATGAAAGACAACAAGTAATGGATGAAAAACTACAAGTATAAAATTAAAAACAAATAGTAGAACATGAAAGACAACTCGAAGAAGATGAAATACAACCAGTAGAACATGAAAGACAACCCGGTAGTAGATGAAAGACAACCGGTAGTAAATGAAAGACAACAAGAAAAAGATTAAAAGTAACTAGATTAAAAAGAAATACAACAAGTTGTAGATGAAATACAAACAGAAGAACATGCAAGACAACCAGTAGTAGATGAAATGCAATCCGTAGAACATGAAAGTGAATTAGTAGTCTATGAAAGACAACCAGTAGAAAATGAAAAACAACTAGTAGAAAATGAAAGACAACCAGTGGTAGATGAAAGACAACCAGTGGTAGATGAAAGACAACCAGAAGAAGATGAAAGACAACAAGAAGAAGTTGTAATACAACCACTAAAACATGAAAGACAACAAGTAATAGCGGAAATACAATAAGTAGAAAATGAAAAACAACCAGAATAAGATGAAAAACAACCAGTAGTAGATGGAAGATAACAAGTACATGATGAAAGACTACTAGAAGAACATGAAAGATAACTAGTACAAGAGGAAACACAACTCGTAGAACATGGAAGACAACTACAAGAAGATGAAATAAAACCAGTAGTAGATAAAAGACAACTGACTAAGATAATGAAACACAACCAGTAGTAGATGAAAGTCAACTAGTAGAACATGAAAGACAACTAGTAGTTTATGAAAGACAACCAGAAACAGATGAAAGACAACTAGAAGAAAATGAACAACAACCACTAGTAGACAAAATACAAACAGTAGAACATGAAATACAACAAATAGTAGATGAAAGACAACTATAATAAGATAATGAAACACAACTAGTAATATATGAAAGACAACAAGTAGAACATGAAAAGGCAACAAGAAAAAGATGAAATACAATTACAAGAAGATGAAAGACAACTAGAAGAAGATGAAATACAACCAGTAGAACATGAAGAACAACTTGTAGAACATGAAAGATCACTAGTAGTCGTTGAAAGACAACCAGTAGTAGACGAAAGACAACCAGAAAAAGATGAAATTCAACCAGTAGTAGACGAAATACAAAATGTAGAACATGAAATTCAACCTGTAGTAGGTGAAAGACAATCAGAAGAAAATGAAAAACAACCACTAGTAGATGAAAGTTAACCAGTATAAGACAAAACACAACCAGAATAACATGAAAAAGAGCCAGTAATAGATGGAATATAACAACTACAAGATGAAAAACAATTATAAGAATATGAAAGACAACTAGTAGAACACGAAAGTTAACTAGTACAAAATGATAGATAACTAGTAGTAGATGAAAGACAACCAGCAGTGGATAAAAACCAACTATTAGAACATGAAAGACAACTAGAAGAAGATGAAATACAGCCAGTAGGATATGAAAAATAACCAGTAGAACAAGAAAGATAACCAGTAGTAGATTTTAGACAACCAGAAGAACATGAAAGACAACAACAACAAGATGAATAACAACAAATAGTAGATGAAAGACAACCAGAAGAAAAATGAAAAACAACTAGTAGTAGATAAAAGATAACTAATACAAGAAGAAAGACAACTAAAAAAATAAAAATAAAATCATGTAGTAGATGAAAAACAACATGTACAAGATGAAAGAAAACTAGAAGAAGATTAAAGATAACTATAAGAAGATGAAATACAACTAGTAGTAGATGAAAGACGTTTAGAACATCAAAGACAACCAGTAGTAGATGAAACACAATCAGTTTTAGATGAAAGACAAACAGTAGAACATGAAAAACAACCAGTAGTAGACAAAAGGCGATCAGTAGTAGATGAAAGACAACTACTAGCAGATGAAAGACAACTAGTAGTAGATGAATGACAACTAGTAGAACATGAAAGACAATTAGAAGAAGATGAAATACAACTAGTAGAACATGAAAAACAACTAGTAGAACATGAAAGATAACCAGTACACGATGAAACACAACTAGAATAGGTTGAAAAACAACTAGTAGTAGATGAATGTCAACTAGTAGAACATGAAAAACAACTAGAAGAATATGATAAATAACTAGTAGTTGATGAAAGACAACCAGCATTAGATGAAAGACAACTAGAAGAAGATGAAAGACAACTAGAGCAAAATGAAAAACAACCAGTATTAGATGAAATATAAACTGTAGAACATGAAAGACAACAAGTAATAAATAAAAGACAATCAAAAGAAAATGAAAAACAACCACTTGTAGAAGAAAGATAACCAGTACAAGATTAAACACAACCATAATAAGATGAAAAATAACTAGTAATAGATGAAAGATAACAAGTACAAATGAAAGACAACTAAAAGAACATGAAAGACAACTAGTAGAATATGAAAGATAATTAGTACAAGATGAAACACAACACGTAGAACATGGAAGACAACTAGAAGAAAATGAAATACAACCAGAAGTAGATAAAGACAACTAGAAGAAGATGAAAGACAACTAGTTGTTGATGATAGAGAACCAGCAGTAGAACATGAAAGATAAAAAAAAGTAGATGATAGAGAACCAGTAGTAGATTGAAGACGATCAGTACAAGATGAAAGACAACTGGAAGAAAATGAAAAACAATTAGTAGGACATGAAAGACAACTAGTAGTAGATGAAAAACAACCAGTAGTAGATGAAAGACAACCAGAAGAAGATAAAATACAACCAGTAGATGAAAGAAAACAGTCGAAAATGAAAGACAACAAGTAATAGATGAAAGACAATCAAAAGAAAATGGAAAACAACCACTAGTAGATGAAAGTTAACTAGTACAAGACGAGACACAACCACAATAAGATGAAAAACAACCAGTAGTAGATGAAATATAACAAGTATAAGATGAAAGATAATTATAAGAAGATGAAAGACAACTAGTAGAACATGAAAGATAACTAGTACAAGATGACAGATAACTAGTAGTAGATGAAAGACAACCAGTAGTGGATGAAAGACAACTTGAATAAGATAATGAAACACAACCAGTAGTAGATGAAAGTCAACTAGTAGAACAGGAAAAGCCACTCGAAGATGATATAAGACAACAAATAGTTGATGAAAGACAACCAGTAGTAGATTAAAAGACAACTAGAAGAAGATGAAATACAACCAGTTGAACATGAAAAAACAACCAGTTGATCATGAAAGACAAAAAATAGTAGATGAAAGAGAACCAGTCGTAGATGAAAGACAACTAGAAGAAGATGAAATACAACCAGTAGTAGATGAAATACAAAAAGTAGAACATGAAAGACAACAAGTCGTTGATGAAAGATAACCAGAAGTAAATGAAGAACAAGTAGTACCTGAATGATAACCAGTACAACATTAAACACAACCAAAAGAATATGAAAAACAACTAGTAATAGATCAAAGATAACCACTACTGGAAGAAAAACAGCCAGTAGTAGATGAAAGATAAGCAGTCCAAGATTAAAGACAACTAGAAGAAGATGAAAGACAACCAGTAGAAGTTGAAAGATAACCACTACAAGATGAAACACAATTACAAGAAGATGAAAGACAACTAGAAGAAGCTGAAATAAAACCTGTAGAATTTGAAAGACATCCAGTAGTAGATGAAAGACTACCAGAAGTAGATGAAAGACAACCAGAAGAAGATGATAAACAACTTGTAGTAGATGAAATACAAACAATAGAACATGAAATACAACGAATAGTATATGAAAGGCAATTAGAATAAGTTAATGAAACACAACCAATAATAGATGAAGACAACTATTAGAACATGAAAGACAACTAGAAAAAGATAAAAGACAATCAGCAGTAGATGAAAGACAATTAGAAGGATGAAAGACAACAAAAAGAAGATGAAATACAACCAATTGTAGATGAAATACAAAAAGTAGAAGATGAAAGACTACAACTAAAAGATGAAAAACAATCAGAAGAAAATGAAAAACCACCACTAGTAGATGAAAGATAAGCAATACAAGATGAAAAGACAACCAGAAAAATATAAAATAAAATCATGTAGTAGATGAAAGATAACATGTACAAGATGAAAGAAAACTAGAAGAAGATGAAAGATAACCAGAAGAAGATGACATACAACTAGTAGTAGATGAAAGACAACCAGCAGTAGATGAAAAACAATCAGTAATAGATGAAAGACAAACAGTAGAACATGAAAGACAACTAGAGAAAGATGAAAGACAACTAGTAGAATATGAAAGATAAATAGTACAAGATGAAACACAACCCCTAGAACATGGAAGGCAACTTGAAGAAGATAAAATACAACCAGTAATAGACGAAAGACAACTAGAATAAGATAATGTAATACAACAGTAGCAGATGAATGACAACTAGTATAACATAATGGACAACTAGAAGAAACTGAAAGACAACTAGTAGTAGATGAAAGGCAACCAGTAGTAGATGAAAGTCAATTACAAGAAGATAAAGACAACTAGAAGAAGATGAAATACTAACAGTAGAACATGAGGACAACTAATAGTAGATGAAAGACAATTAGTAATCGATGAAAGACAACTAGTAGATCATGATAGATAACTAGAAGAAAACGAAATACAACCAGTAGAACATAAAATACAACTTGTAGAACATGCAAGACAATAGTAGATGAAAGACAATTAGTAATCGATGAAAGACAACTAGTAGATCATGATAGATAACTAGAAGAAAACGAAATACAACCAGTAGAACATAAAATACAACTTGTAGAACATGCAAGACAAGTAGTAGCAGATGAAAGACAACCAGTAGTAGATAATATGCAATCCGTAGAACAAGAAAGTGAATTAGTAGTCTATGAAAGACAACCAGTAGAACATGAAAAACAACTAGTAGAACATGAAAGACAGCTAGTAGTTGATGAAAGACGGTTGTGGTAGATGAAAGACAACCAGAAGAAGATGAAAGACAAAAGAAGAAGGTGTAATACAACCACTAAAACATGAAAGACAACAAGTAATAGCGGAAAGACAATAAGTAGAAAATGAAAAACAACCATAATAAGATGAAAAACAACCAGTAGTAGATGGAAGATAACAAGTACAAGATGAAAGACTACTAGAAGAACATGAAAGATAACTAGTACAAGAGAAAACACAACCCATAGAACAAGGAAGACAACTACAAGAAGATGAAATACAACCAGTAGTAGATGAAAGACAACTTGACTGAGATAATGAAACACAACCTGTAGTAGATGAAAGTCAACTAGTAGAACATGAAAGACAACTAGAAGAAAATGAAAGACAACTAGTAGTTGATGAAAGACAACCATAAACAGATGAAAGATAACAAGTACAAGATGAAATACAACTAGAGAAGTTGAAAGACAACTATTAGAAAATGAAAGATAACTAGTACAAGATGAAACACAATCCGTAGAACATGGAAGACAACTTGAAGAAGATGAAATACAACCAGTAATATATGAAACACAACTATAATAAGATAATGTAACACAACGAGTAGTAGATGAAAGACAACTAGTTGAACATGAAAGACGACTAGAAAAAGATGAAAGACAATAGTAGTAGATGAAAGACAACCAGCTGTAGATGAAAGTCAACTAGAAGAAGATGAAAGACAACAAGTAGACGACGAAAGACAACAAGTAGTAGATGAAAGATGACCACTACAAGAAGAAAAACAACCCGTAGTAAATGAAAGATAACCAGTTCCAGATGAAAGACAACTAGAAGAAAATAAAAGACAACTTGTAGAACATTAAAGATAACCAGTACATGATGAAACACAACTAGAAGACGATGAAAGACAACTTGTTGAAATGAACGACAACTAAAAGAAGATGAAATACAACCAGTAGAACTTGAAAAACAAACAATAGAACATGAAAGACAACCTGTAGTAGATGAAAGACAACTAGATGAAGATGATAAACAACCAGTAGAAAATGAAAAACAAACAATAGAACAAGAAAGACAACTGAAAGAAGATGAACTACAACAATTAGAACATGAAAAATAACCAGTAGAACATGAAGACAACCCAGTAGTAGATGAACGACAACCAGTCGTAGATGAAAGACAACTAGAAGAAGATGAAATACAACCAGTAGTAGATGAAATACAAATAGTATAATATGAAAGACAACAAGTAATAGATGAAAGACAATCAAAAGAAAAAGAAAAACAATCACTAGTAGATGAAAGATAACCAGTACAAGATGAAACACAACCATAATAAGATGAAAAACATTCAGTAGTAGACGGAAGATAACAAGTACAAGATGAAAGACAACTAGTAGGACATGAAAGATAACTAGTACAAGATGAAACACAATTCGTAGAACATGAAAGACAACTAGAAGAAGATGAAATACAACCAGTAGCAGATGAAAGTAAACTAGTAG
Source organism: Carex littledalei (assembly GCA_011114355.1). Taxonomy (NCBI): domain Eukaryota; kingdom Viridiplantae; phylum Streptophyta; class Magnoliopsida; order Poales; family Cyperaceae; genus Carex; species Carex littledalei. The sequence goes on along the minus strand of CM022083.1, from coordinate 15,705,948 downwards.
AAAAAATGAAAGACCACTAGTAGTTGATGAAAAGACAACTAGTAATAAAAGAAACACAACTAGAAGAAGATGAAAGACAACTAGAAGAAGATGAAATACAACCAGTAGAATATGAAAAAACAACCAGTTGAACATGGAAGACAAAAAAAGTAGATGATAGAGAACCAGTCGTAGATGAAAGATGACCAGTACAAGATGAAAAACAACTAGAAGAAGATGAAAAACAACTAATAGAACATGAAAGATAACCAGTACAAGTTGAAATACAACTTGAAAAAGATTAAAGACAACTAGAAGTAGATGAAAGACAACTATTAGAATATGAAAGACAATTAGAAGAAGATGAAATACATATAGTAGAACTTGAGAAACAACTAGTAGAACATGAAAGACAATCAGTAGTAGATTTTAGACAACCAAAAGAAGATGAAATACAACTAGAAGAAGATTAAATATAATTTGTAGTAGATGAAACACAAACAGAAGAACACAAAAAACAACCAGGAGTAGATGTAAGGCAATATGTAGAACATGAAAGATAATTAGTAGTCGATGAAAGACAACTAGTAGAAGATGAAAGACAACTAGTAGAACATGATAGACAACTAGAAGAAAATGAAATACAACCAATAGAACATGAAAAACACCTAGTAGAACATGCAAAAAAACTAGTAGTACATGAAAGACAAGTAGTAGTAGATGAAAGACAACCAGAAGAAGATGAAAAACAACTAGAAGGGGATGAAATTCAACGAGTAGTAGATGAAATACAAACAGTAGAACATGAATAACAACAAGTAAAAGATGAAAGACAATAAGAAGAAAATGAAAAACAACCACTAGTAGATGAAAGATAACCAGTACAAGATGAAGCGCAACAATAATAAGATGAAAGACAACCAGAAACAGATGAAAGATAACAAGTACAAGATGAAATACAACTAGAGAAGTTGAAAGACAACTATTAGAAAATGAAAGATAACTAGTACAAGATGAAACACAATCCGTAGAACATGGAAGACAACTTGAAGAAGATGAAATACAACCAGTAATATATGAAACACAACTATAATAAGATAATGTAACACAACGAGTAGTAGATGAAAGACAACTAGTTGAACATGAAAGACGACTAGAAAAAGATGAAAGACAACCAGCAGTAGATGAAAGTCAACTAGAAGAAGATGAAAAACAACTAGAAGAAGATGAAATACAACCAGTAGAATATGAAAAAACAACCAGTTGAACATGAAAAAACAACCAGTAGTAGAGGAAAGAGAATGAGTCGTAGATGAAAGACAACTAGAAGAAGATGTAATACAACAAGTAGTAGATGAAATACAAAAAGTAGAACATGAAAGACAACAAGTAATAAATGAAAGATAACTAGAAGAAAATGAAAGATAACTAGAAGAAAATGAAAGATAACCAATACAAGATGAAAGACAACCAGAAGAAGAAGAAAAACAACGAGTAATAGATGAAAGATAACCATTACACGAAGAAAAACAATCAGTAGAAGATGAAAGATAACAAGTATAAGATGAAAGACAACTAGGAGAAGATAAAATACAACTGGTAGAACATGAAAGATAACCACTACATGATGAAACACAATTAGAAAAGATGAAATACAACTACTAGAACTTGAAAGACTACTAGAAGAAGGTGAAATACAACCAGTAGTAGATGAAATTCAAAAAGTAAAACATGAAATACAACAAATAGTAGATAAAAGACAACCAGAAGAACTTGAAAAACAACAAGTAGTAGATGAAAGAGAACCAATACAAATGAAAGACAACCAGAAAAAGATGAAAAATAACATTCATTAGATGAAAGATAACCAGTACAAGAAGAAAGACAACTAGAAGTAGATGAAATACAAACAGCAGTGGTAGATGAATGACAACCAGTAGTAGATTAAAGGTAATCAGTGTTAGATGAATGACAACTAGTAGAACATGAAAGACAACTAGTAGAACATGAAAAACAACAAGTAGAACCTGAAAGACAACCCAGTAGTAGATGAAAGACAACCAGTCGTAGATGAAAAATAACTAGCAAAAGATGAAAGAACAACTAGAGTAAGATGAAATACAACTAGTAGTAGATGAAATACAAACAATAGAACATGAAAACAACCAGTAGTAGATGGAAGGCCAATCAGTAGAACATGAAAGACAACTAGTAGTCGATGAAAGACAACTAGTAGAAGATGAAAGAGAACTTGTAGAACATGATAGACAACTAGAAGAATATGAAATACAATCAGTAGAGCATTAAATACAACTAGTATAACATGAAAGATAACTAGTAGTAGATGAAAGACAACCAGTAGTAGATGAAAGACAACCAGCACAAGATGAAAACAACTAAAAGAAGATGAAATATATACAGTTGAATTTGAAAGACAACAAGTAATAGATGAAAGACATCCAGAATAAAATGAAAAACAACCAGTAGTAGATGAAAGATAACCTATACAACATGACACAAAACCAGAAGAAGATGAAAAACAGTCAGATGTAGATGGAAGATAACAAGTACAAGATGAAAGACAACTAGAAAAAGATGAAAGACAACTAGTAGAACACGAAAGATAGAACAAGATGAAACACAACCCGTAGAACATGTAAGACAACTACAAGAAGATGAAATACAACCAGTAGTAGATGATAGACAACTAGAATAAGATAATGAAACACAACCAGCAGTAGATGAAATACAAACAGTAGAACATGGAAGGCAAGAAGTAGTAGATAAAAGACAACCAGAAGAAAATGAAAAACAACATGTAGGAGATGAAAGATAACCAGTACAAAATGAAAGACAACCAGAAAAATATGAAAAACAACAATTAGTAGTTGAAACACAACTAAAAGAATATTAAAGACAACTAGTAGTAGATAAAAGACAAACTGTATAACAAGAAAGACAACCAGTAGGAGATGAAACACAACTACAAGAATATGAAAGACTAGTAGAACATGAAAGACCAGTAGTAGATGAAAGACAACCAGAAGATGATGAGGACTAGAAGAAGATGAAATACCACCAGTAGTAGATGAAATACGAACAGTAGAACATGAAAGACTATAGAAGAAAATGAAAAACAACCAGTAGTAGATGAAAGGTATCAAGTACAAAATGAAAGACAACTAAGAAGAAGATGAAAGACAACTAGTTAAAAATAAAGATAACCAGTACAAGAAGAAACACAACCCGTAGAACATGAAAGACAACTATAAGAAGATGAAATACAACCAGTAGTAGATGCAAGACAACTACAATAAGATGATGAAAGACAACAAATAAAACATGATAGACAATCAAAAGAACTGTAGTAGAAGAATGACAACCAGAAGAAGTGTAGTAGATGAAAGACAAACAGTAGAACATGAAAGATAATCTGTAATAGATGAAAGACAACTAGAAGAAGATGAAAAACAACCAGTAGATGAAAGACAACTGGTAGAACATGAAAGACAACCAGTAGAACATGAAAGACAACAATAAGAAAATGAAATACAACTAGTAGAACATGAAAGACCACCCAGTAGTAGATGAAAGACAACCAGTCCTAGATGAAAGACAATTAGAAGAAGATGAAAGATAACAAGAAGAAGATAAAATACAACTAGTAGAACACGAAAGACAAGCAGTAGATGAAAGGTAATTAGTAGAACATGAAAGACAACTAGCAGAACATGAAAGACAACCTGCACAAGATGAAAGACAACTAGAAGAAGATGAAAAACTACTAGTAAAAGATGGAAGACAACGAGATTAAAAACAAAGACAGCTAGAAGAAGATGAAATACAACCAGTAGTAGATGAAATGTTAAACAGTTGAACATGACAGACAACAAGTAATAGATGAAAGGCAACCAGTAATTGAAGAAAGATAACCAGTACAAAATGAAAGACAACCTAAAGAATATGAAAAACAACCAGTATTAGATGAAAGATAACTGGTACAAGATGAAAGACAATTATAAGAAGAAGAAAGATAACTAGTAGAACATTAAAGGTAAAATACAAGATGAAACACAATTAAAGGTAAAATTAGATGAAATACAAGATGATATTATTTTACCAACAGAATATTAAAGACAACTAAAAGAACATGAAAGACAACTAGTACACAATGAAAAACACCTAGTAGCTGTATTTCATCATCTTCTAGTTGTGTAGTTGTCTTTCATGTTCTACTAGTGGTCTTTCATGCACTGCTTGTTGTCTTTCATGTTTTTTTGGTTGTTTTTCATATTCTTCTAATTGTATTTTATCTTCTTCTAGTTGTTTTTCCTTGTAATTGTCTTTCATTTTCTACTTGTTGTCTTTCATGTTCTACTGTTTGTTTTCATCTACTACTAGTTGTATTTAATCTTTTTTTAGTTGTCTTTGATCTACTATTTGTTTGCATTTCATCTACTACTAGTTATCTTTCATGTTCAACTAGTTGTCCATCTTTTTCTAGTTGCCTATCATCTTCGGCTAGTAGATTTTCATCTTCTTCTAATTGTCTTTTATTTTTTTCTAGTTATCTTTCATCTACTACTGGTTGTCTTTTATTTTCTACTGTTTGTATTTCATCTTCTTCAGTTGTCTTTCATTTTTTTCTGGTTTTCTTTCATCTACTACTGGTTGTTTTTCATCTTCTTCTAGTTATGTTTCATCTTGTACTGGTTATCTTCCATCTACTTCTAGTTGTCTTATTTGTCATTTTGTGTTGGTTGTCTTTCGTGTTCAACTAAGTTTCTTTCATGTTCTATTGGTTGTCTTTCATATACTACGTGTTGTATTTCATCTTCTTCTATTTGTCTTTCATCTACTACTGGTTGTCTTTCATGTTCTACTGATTGTCTTTCATCTACTACTAGTTGTCTTTCATCTTCTTTTATTTGTGTTTAATCTTGTACTAGTTATCTTTTCATATTCTACTAATTGTCTTTCACTTCTTCTTATTGTCTATCAGCTTCTGCTAGTTGTTTTTCATTTTCTACTAGTTGGTTTTCATTTTCTTCTAGTTGTTTCTCATCTTTACTAGTTGTTTTTCATCTTCTTCTAGTTGTCTTTCATCTTGTGATGGTCTTTCATGTTCTACTTATTGTCTTTTATGTTCTACATATGGTCTTTCATTTTCTACATATTGTCTTTTATTTAGTACTAGTTGTCTTTCATGTTTTATTATTTGTATTTCATCTAATACTCGTTGTCTTCCATCTTTTACTAGTTGTTTTTCATCTTCTTCTTATTGTCTTTCATGTTTTATTAGTTGTATTTCATCTTCTACTGGTTGTTTTTCATATTCTTCTAATTGTCTTTAATTTTTTACTGGTTGTCTTTTATGTTATTCTTGTTGTCTTTAATATTCTACTGATTCTCTTTCATCTACTATTAGTTGTATTTCATCTACTTATAGTTGTATTTTGTTTTCTTCTAATTGTCTTTCAACTTGTAATGGTTGTTTTTCATGTTCTAGTAGTTGTATTTAATCTTCTTCTAATCATCTTTGATCTTGTAGTAGTTCTCTTTCATGTTCTACTGGTTGTCTTTCATTTTCTACTAGTTGTTTTTCATCTTATTCTAGTTGTCTTTTATTTTGTACTTTTTGTCTTTCGTCTTCTTCCGGTTGTATCTCATTTCTCCTAATTGTCTTCATCTTGTACTGGTTGTATTTCATGTTCAACTGGTTATCTTTCATCTTCTACAAGTTGTCTTTCATCTTCTACTAGTTGTTTTTCATCTTCTACTGATTGTGTTTCATATTTTTCTAGTTGTATTTAATCTTCTACTAGTTGTTTTTCATATTTTTCTAGTTGTCTTTAATCTTGTACTGGTTGTCTTTCATGTTCTACTAGTTTTTTTTATCTTTTTCTAGTTGTGTTTTATTTTCTACTAGTTGTTTTTTATGTTTTTGTAGTTGTTTTTCATATTTTTCAGGTTGTCTTTAATATTCTACTGGTTCTCTTTCATCTATTATTGGATGTATTTCATCTTCTTCTAGTTGTATTTCATCTTATTCTAATTGTCTTTCATCTTGTACTGGTTGTGTTCATGTTATACTGGTTGTCTTTCTTCTTTTACTGGTTGTCTTTTTTCTTTTTCTTTTAATCGTCTTTCATTTTCTTCCAGTTGTTTATCATCTTCTACTAGTTATTTTTCATCTTCTACTAGTTGTCTTTCATTTCCTACTGGTTGTTTTTCGTCTTTTTCTAGTTGTCTTTCATCTTCTTCTAATTTTCTTTAATCTTCTTGATGTTGTCCCTAACGGCATCTAGAGGGAGGGTGAATATGGGGCCTTTTAAAATTTTAAATCTTATCGGTCAGATAATCAAATCTAAAAACTATTCCTGTGTGCAAGTATATGTAAATGCTTAGTTCTTGGCGGAATCAAGAACTTATGAATTTAATGTGACATGATAAGGCTGAAATAAGTTGTGATTTTCCCTATCACTTAAACCAAAAATATTTGTCAAATATTGAGTTACAAATGTCAAAATAAGTCAAATTAGATAACTTTTGCCATTTTCACTTGATTTTGTAGAATTGCATATTTCTGGTGTTTTTAGGGCTAAAACAGACATAAAACGAAGCATTCTGGACACACAGGTCTCAGCCATGCAGTTGACCATCCATCCGCATGCAAGTGGACCAATGCATAAAAGGTACACTGCAATAGAGAAGAATAACACAGCGCATGAGTGTCATACGGATGTATGTCCAACCGCATGCGACACCCCTTAGCCGTATGTGATAACTGACAGAAAGAAGTTACAGCAGTAAACTTGGCAGCTAAGTTTCACTAAGCCCACCAACACATGATGGACGAATCACAACTCATTTTTTTATCCTGACAGGAGCAGATAACTTAGTAGACTATAAATAGGCTAGATCTAGGGTTTGCTTTATGGAGCTTATTAGAAATATCACACATAACTCCATTAGAGTTAAGGTTACGAAGAATGCGAAATTAGTTAAGAGATAGAGACAGCATATTGGAGATCAAGATAGACTCTCTAGGTGTATTAATCTCTTTTTTTTATTGCTTTTATCATGTCTCTTGTATTTGCTTTCATTGTTGACACTAGTACAAAAAACCCCTTCACCGACCCTCAACCACCGACTGTTTTAATATGTAACAGTCGGTGTAGAGACTGCTGGTAAAATTGAAAATAAGAAGAACCTCAACACTGACTGTTCATTTACAAAAAACCGTCAGTGAACCAACACCGACTGTTTTAAAAAAAACAGTCGGTGTTTCTCATAACCTACACCGACTGTTTTTAAAAAAAAACAGTCGGTGTTGAGCAGTCACCAACACCGACTGTTTTTTAAAAAAACAGTCGGTGTTGGTGACACCCTACACCGACTGTTTTTGTAAAAAAACAGTCGGTGTTGAGCAATAATTAAATTTATTTGAGAATAAAAATTTATGCATTGTGTATATTTTGTAAGATATTTAATAATTAAGTTTATTTGTTTAAATTGAATTTATAGATGCAACAAGTATTTTATCATTGTTATTCATTTTGAAAGTTATATATGGTAAGACGTTCGTTGCCGACATTTTTATTAATATCCAAAGTTTAATAGAAATTATTAATTATGCCCAGATTCCCAAACTTTTGCTAAAAATATCCAAGCCGGCCAGAAATTATTAGCTGGCCGGCTTACTCCATTTTTTTTTAGAGAGACTATGAAGATCAAAATATTGAAACCTAACTCTGAAAATTTGAAATTTTTGTTTAAATTATTTGTTATATTACATTTTTTTTATGTATAATTAGCATATTTATACTAAAATACGCTAGATTACTTGAAATTATGTTGAATTACACTATATTACAATAAATTATGTTCAATTAATTATAATTACGTTAAATTACAATAACTTCGCTAATTATGCTGAAATACGGTAAATTACGCTAAACTACACAAAATTACGCTATAGTAGACTGATTTTGCTCATCTTTCATGAATCATAAAAAATAGTAAAAAAATTCCAAAAATAGTAAAAATTGGTATTCTACAAGTTCATTATATAACTAATTTACTGAGCTACTTGGATTGAATAATAGAAATGAAAATCTTAATCGGAAACTTCAACTCAAGTTTTGAGGCTCTTCCCTTTGTTTTTTGGCGATTCTGAATTTCAGAAACAGCATTGCTATCATAGACGCATGCGCATTTTTGCAAGCTTTCCGAAAAGTGGTCATTTGCTGAAATCGGACACTCGAGCACCGTTTTATGACCGTTTGAAGTTTCATCGTCGTTTTTCCCCTTTTCAGTGAAGATATCGTCCCTGTTCATACCGTATTTTAGCGTAATTTACCGTATTTTAACGTAATTTAATGTAATTTAACGTAATTTAACATAATTTAGTGTTATTCAACATAATTTCAATTAATCTATCGTATTTTAGTATAAATATGCTAATTATACATCAAAAGAAGTAATATAACAAATAATTTAAACAAAAATTTCAAATTTTCAGAGTTAGATTTCAATATTTTGATCTTCATAGTGTCTCTCTATAAATATTGCTTAATTAAATGATTTTTAACACATTAAATTATATAGCATTACATGCATGTTGCATATATGACTCACATCTTCTATGCATGAACATGAAACATAAACTCTTGTTTCATGAGTTAATGAAGACGTACGGGAATATGTCGTCCGTGGGTCGATCGAAACCGTTTAAATTAAAGAGCACTGCATTTATTGTCTTGCATCCAAATTTGATCAAAATTTGTTTTTATTTACCCATCCATCTAGTTGACCGAAAATTGAAGCATCGTATGGCCATAAACACTTCGTGTTGGATCGAAGCTCATACATAATAAAACTTCCAAACTTTTATGTTGGTTACGTTCAATGCACTCTCTTGATCATTTTAAAATAGATTTGGAATAATTTCACTACATATCGACCGTTGATTTCCCGCGTGAAAATGAATGGTTAGATTCCAAACTTCCTTTTATATTGATTTTATTATCAATTTTTTTGTGATTTTTTATTTACTGGCTGTTTTTATTCCAGAACCGTCAGTGTTGATATACTACACTGACTGTTTTTATTTCGAAACCGTCAGTGTTAATATACTATACACTGACTGTTTTTTATTAATAACCGTCAGTGTTGAAATCTTGTGCTGACTGTTTTTGTTCGAACCGGCGGTGTTGAAAATTTTCCTACGCGCGTTTCTCTTTCGATCAGCCCGCCAAGCCCCTTCTAAATTTCATTTCCCTCTCCGCAATTTCAATTCGTCTTCGAGATAAACCCTCTTAGCCTCTCTCTCCGCTCAGAAAATTTCATTTTCTGTCTCTCTCTGCCTCCGCTCAGCTCTTTGAGACAAACCCTAAGAACCTCCACCCCGCTCAGCCTTCTCTCCGCCTCCGCTTGTTTTTGCTCTATATAGAGCAGCCCCGCTCTCCCTCTCTCGGTTTTCTCTCTTGGTTGATTGATTTTTCTCTCATGCGTTGAGGATTTGGTATCTCTGTCTCTCCCTTTTTGTGATTTCGGTTTTCCCCAATTCAAACCCGTTAAGATTTTCTTTGTGATTTCGGTTATAAAATTGGGTGCTTAATGGTTTGGTAGTGCTTGGGGATAAAGAGAAGGTCAGACCCGAGGTCGTGGAGCGTCACAACCTTGGAACCGACCCCCTCTCGCTAACCACTTGGAGAAAGCAAATTTCGGTAATTCTTAAACCCTCAATTGGTTGTTTAATTTCAGTGTTGTTTTGTGATTACTTGAGGGCATCGACCCTGTGTGCTGGATTGTGAATTTTTTTTAACTACAGCATAATCTACAATTTTCAGTGATAAGTTCTATTTTTTTGTATTAATCCTATTTTTCAGTGATAAGTTCTATCATTTATTCATATATTTTTAGTTATAATCTCATGCAGAACAATGTTTGAATCTGTGTTACTCTCTGTTAGCCCTACAGTACATATAGTTACAATGTAGATAGCTCAAAATTTTGAATAGTTAGCTGCATCCAATTTTACTGTTTGTTGTGCTTCCAATTTTCTCTCGCGTGATCTGATAGAGTTTGATAAAAGAGGGTTCGGGTTCTGGTCTTAATTATGGCCATGAACTTGAACTCTTGATGAAAATAACAATCCCTTCTCTTTGCAATCAATGCAACAGTGAAGGATAAAAATAGAGACTCCCTTGTTTAAAGCTTTGTTTAGTAAATAAAGATAGAAGTTCAAGGTTCTGGTTTATCGATAGCCAAAGATCTGAATTTTCTGATAAAAAAGGTGATATTTCATATAGTCGTCAATGCTATTGTGAAATTGATCTAAAAATATACAAAATAGATGAGGCAAAACAGCTTCATAGCTGATGACGAAGCCTATGATTCTAAACAAAAAAAATGTGCATATGTAAATGTTTGAATTTTTGTTCCTTTTTCCCTTCTCTGCCTCTTTTCTTTTTCTTCTTTTCTTTCTCTTTTCCTTTTCTTTTCTTCTTTTCTGTTGCAAGAGGAAGGACAAAGCACACATAAACAAACAAAACAAATATATATAATAAAAAGGGAAATTTTATATTTTATATTATAAGAAATATAAAAGAAGAAAGATATTGAAAGTTGATGTTTAACTACATCCTTTGAATATCCAATTCTTATATAATTCTTTTAATATAAAATCAACTAAAAAGTGCAAAACAAATGAAAAGGAATTTAAAACAAAATTAAATAGTATATTAGGGATTGATGTTTAACTACATCTCCCTATTTATGCTATTTTTGGACTTTTGAAGGACTTTAATGCATAAAAGAGAAATAAGACAAATGATATATGAAAGATTGATGTTTCACTACATCTCTTTCTATATTATGAGTTTTATTGATCTTTAAAGGGCCTAGATGCATAATTGTTGAAGGAGAGAGCAAATGAAAAGAGGGAGAATTCCAATCCCTATGATATGATGCTCAAGGACCTTCATATAATTATGCAAATGACCTTGGACCTATATGCAGATTCGAAATGGTGTTGGTAAGTGACATATTGTGATACCAATGCCTCTTTTGATTCTTGATGACCAAATCTTGATACAAGGGTATAGTCTAATTAAACCAAATACCATATGGTACCAGTGTACAGTACCAACCATGTCCAATTAACCAGGTACTGGTACAGTATCAATGCCCAAATCACTCCCAAGTGACCTGCTGGTACAGATCAGCCAGTGCAGGCTGATTTGAAAACCAAATTCAAATTCTGTTTGAACAGTTAAATAGAGGATGAAAAGACAATCATTTTAGACTCAAACTTTGCATTTTTCTGATTTTCTACTATTTTCTAGCAATTTTCAAAGTTAGATTTCAGGAAACCAAGAAAATTTAGATAAAACTTATGCATTTGTTCCTAAAAGAAACTTATGCATTTGTTCCTAATTAGATACTTCATTTTTTCAAATTCTTTTACAACACTAATATTTGAATAGTTCTCTTCATATAGTCAAATATTAACTAGTTAGCATTAGTATATACGCAAAATGGGTTATGTACCCATCAAAAGTCAATAATTTGGATATTTGCCCATCAAATCTTCAAATTGGGGTATTAATATTCTTAATGCCAAGCACCATTAAATAGAATTTTCTGCATATTCATTACCGACCGAATGTATGTATTTTATAATTGAACTTGATTCATTTTTCATATAGCTTGAATAAAATTAACTTCTCAATTTGTATTCATGCAGTGTGATTTACCGACCGAAAAATATACGCCGACGCAACTTCATGCAATAACACGACAATGGTCTGCATTTTTCTTGGACAATTTCTAAACTATTAATAAGAAATGCAATGTTGTTATGTTCATATGCATATTTTGTTTATGTGTTATGTATATTTTGTTAGTGTATTTTTTTGTGAATGAAATATGAGTTATGTTGTTTAAAGAAAATTGTGCTGTCTTTTGTTTGTGTTGCTCAAATTATTTGCATGATTATTCTAATTAATGTTAATGAATGCCGAATAGAAATATATTGCTAGCAAAAATATGGAGGCTAGCCCCGATACAAACAGAACCATGCCAAAATTTTGTGCCAACACCGACTGTTTTTAGGATCGATACTGATTGTTTTTAGAACTAAATCAACTGTTTTTTATAGAAAACAGTTGGTGCTGGGGGCCAACACCGACTGTTATTGTAACCGTCAGTGTTAGCTGTCTATACTGACTGTTATTTACCCGTCAGTAAAGGTTTATCTATACCGGCGGCGCCATCACTGACGCCTCAATAACAGTCGGTATAGGGATTTTTTAACAGTCGGTGAAAGGGTTTTTTGTACTAGTGTGATTTGATCATGAGAGGCTAAACAACACCTTTAGCCTTTAGGACATGTTCGGCACAGTGCATTTCCATGGATTTCTATTAGTAAAGTTATGTGGATTTTTTTCTCTGTTAGGTGTTCGGCATCCATTGTATAATTCCCATTTCCAATACCAAAAGGTTATCTTTTTCCTTGCTTTGCCATTTTTCATGGGAAAAAACTATTGAATCCAACCTCCGTCTTTGTTCCCAACTGTTGTTGTGCATGTGTTAAACCAAAAATGTAATTAAAAATATGACTAATCAAACCTCTTTTTATACATAATTCAATTGTTTCGGATATTTTAATCAAACAATATGTTAATCAAGCACATGTCTAACATTAATTAAACAAAATATAATTGGATAATACAATAAGTTTGAAACCGAACAAGAAAATTCATTTGTCACTTCATTTATTTTGGTTTAAATAACTTTGAACTTCCAATTATTTTTTGTTCGAGGAATGGTTTGTTAATATTTGTTCTCAATCAACAACATCACAGTAATATTATCAACAATAATAAATTAATTGATCAAATATAAGACCAAAATCGCAAAATTTATTCATTTTATATACTAATCATAATTTTCAAAATCAAATTTACTCTTGAAGCTATTTTTTTTTTTCATAAACAACAAGCCCAATTAAACAAACACATTTTGATAATATAATAAAACAAACACAATTTAAACAAGCACGAAGACAATTTTTTTAGAATATGATATATGTCATTATATTGATCATAATTTGTGATTAGTATCAATATACTTAATATTGTTTAATTTTAGTATTTCATCTTCTATAAAAAAGAAAAAACAACAACCTAACAAATTTTCCATGCATTTGCCGAACACCTATATTCTAAAAAATTTCATGGGTTAAATGACTTCGGTTTTGACAAATTGAAATTCTCATTCCCGTATTAAAAATTCCCATTCCCACAAAATTCTCATGTTACCGAACAGGCCCTTATAGGTTGATGGCTTGTAATCTTGAATTCTTACGCGTTTAATCTAGTAGTTTCATTTTATTTATCTCATGTGCTTGATCTGAATTCTACTGTACTTTATTATTTGTATTTCTATCTTAATTTGGTTCATGCTAACCTCGTCAGTATGGTGATGGCCACACCATAGTGTTTAGGCGTATAAGGTTGACCTATTAGGATTAGAATACAATTATCTAGATCCAATGATGGAGATAGACGTAAATGTTGATTCCTTGTGATCCAATCTCAGTTAGAAACCTAATGAACTTATATATCTGCAAACAAATGTCGCGTTCTATAGATTACTAGTGGGTAATCTTGGTTATTTCAACTACAGAAGATAATAAGGAAGGACGTAACTGTGAACTTAAATCCTTCTAGTCTTGGTAATGAAGACTTATCATTGATCTCTATGCAATTGATTAGGGTAAAGTCTGGGTCCCATCCCCTTACCAGTCCTTTTCGATTAGGGTGCTGTAACACGATAGTGAGCAGTACTAATACAGGATTAGCAACCCTCGGATTTACATTTTATACTAGTACAGGTATCGCTACGGTTGTAATCAAACTGCATGCGACATCTGATTGGATTTATAAACTATAATTGACATATTTAACACTCACATGTAGTTGGTGACTACACCGCATAAAATTGCTTTTCAACCAGATACTAGATTAAGTGAGTAAGAATGATAGAAAGCATGATCCCTAGAAAACTTCTTCTACACAAATAATCATTACTTTAATACTAATTGTCTCGATAACACAACGTATCCAACCAACCAAACAAACAAACAACCAACTATACGAGAGATTCATGCGCTTGTGAATCGATTGTAAAGTAGACAATTAGGGTTATAAATATTATTAGCTCTGATTTTGACCCATCATGACACAGGAGTTGATAACGGAGTTCGGCCAACTGAAGGACCTATGTCACCGAGGCAAAGTAACCGAAACTCGGCACACCTTTCTTATTACCCAGTGAAGAAATGAATACAAGTTGAAACTGGCGAGATCCCACTCCAACTGCCCAAAGAACAGTAATGAGCACACACGGCTCAAACAGAGAAATAAGAACACACGGCTCAAGTAGGCAAGCAAAAAAGGCTCTAAGTTCAGACACTCACTTACTATCACTCTAATCTCAACACTGATCAATTTAGGTGAAGTGTATTTGAGGTTGCTGGAAAGATAATTGAAGTCTAAGCACAAGCAACAATGGACTGGGCTAAACCTCTAAAAGAATTTCATAGGGTTGTATTTCTATGAGGGTATTCTCTGTCAAATCTTTTAGAAATGACCGAGCCCACTATTTATAATGGGGTTCAAAAGATAGCCAACGGCTCAATGTGGATCTCAAGATCCACACAATTAGGAATGAACTTATTTTATTTGTGCCTATATTCTAGTATTGACCTGTCTGGTTAATTTGAATTTTGAATTTGGTTTTCTGCCTTGCAACAGCTAGACATAGGCAGTCATAACCTCATATCTACTTCACTATATTTTTGGACATAAATTAAAATTGATGAAATGAAAATGGCAAGGCATGATCTTCATGATCTTCATGATTCAGCATCTAATCAATATCTGACCATTCCAAATAGCTCATGTGAATCATATATCTAATCATCATGTATTAAATCATTCACCGTGGCTTGTGTAGATCATGTATCAAATTATCTTGTACGACTTGTCATGTCAACTTGTCATGATATGTATCTTTGACTTTCTTTGACCTTCGGAGATAACAACTTAACCTGCATACATCTCAAACAAAGAAACTGTAAAATTCAATGTCTATATGTTTCGCAAATTAGTCAAACAACACAGAAGATTGCTTATAACAACATTAGTTGTCTTTCATCTTATACTAATTGGCTTTCATGTTCTACTGGTTGTCTTTCATCTTCTTATAGTTGTCTTTCATCTTCTACTAGTTATGTTTCATCTTCTACTAGTCTTTCATCTTCTCCTGGTTGTTTTCATCTTCTACTAGTTGTCTTTCATCTTATACATGTTGTCTTTCATCTTATACAGGTTGTCTTTCATCTTATTCTGATTGTCTTTCTTCTTCTAATTGTCTTTCATCTTCTAGTAGTTGTGCGTCATTTTCTACTAGTTGTGCTTCAACTTCTTCTGTTGTCTTTCATCTTTACTAGTTGTTTTTTATCTTCTTCAGGTTTTCTTTCATGTTCTTCTAGTTGTCTTTAATATTTTGTTGGTTCTCTTTCATCTAGTACTGGTTGTATTTTATTTTCTTCTAGTTGTATTTCATTGTATTTCATTTTATACTGGTTGTCTTTCATGTTCTATTGTTTGTCTTTCATCTTCTTCTAGTTATTTTTCATTTTCTAGTTGTTTTTCATTTTCTACTAGTTGTGTTCATCTTCTTCTGGTTGTGTTTAATATTCTACTAGTTATTTTCATTTTCTTCTAGTTGTCTTTCATCTTGTATGGGTTGTCTTTCATGTTTTTCCAGTTGTATTTCATCTTCTTCTAATTATTTTTCATCTTCTTCTAGTTGTTTTTAATCTTGTACTGGTTGTTTTTCATGTTCTACTGATTGTTTTTCATCTTCTTTTAGTTGTATTTCATCTTCTACTGGTTTATATCATGTTCTACTTGTTGTCTTTCATCTAATACTGGTTGTATTTCATCTTCTTCTAGTTATTTTTATTTTTTTCTAATTGTCTTTAATATTCTACTGATTTTCTTTCATCTACTAGTTATATTTGATCTTTTTCTAGTTGTCTTTCATCTTCTACTGATTGTCTTTCATCTTTTTCTAATTGATCTTTGGTTTCCCCTCCATAATCTATTTGCTGCACATCTGTTGAAATAATAATTTTTCTTTCGACGGTTAGAAAGAATGAAATTACCATGGGTAAATAAACCCCCCCTTGCAGTTATAAAAAGGTTCTATTTGAAATTGTCAAGCATACTTAACCTTCTATAGAAAATTGAATTTCTTACTTGAACCATTATCTTAAAATAAAAAGGCAAAAGGTAATATTTACATATGCAATATATCATGTGCTATGTTATTGGCAAATTTATGGGATGAAAAGTGGGATCTAAGCCGCCAGAAATCTTGATTTCTTCTCAACGGATGAGACTAAACGAATTAAGATTTCTTATCACAAATTAAGATTTCACATGTCAATGGGACTAAACGAATTACTACACTGCAGTGTGACATATTTCTTCATAAATCTTTCACCTAACTAACAATCAGTGGATTGAAGTTCTTCGTGCGTTACAACATACCTCCGTGTCTATATAAGCGCACACTGTTTTGCTCCAATGCCCTGAAGAGAATTGGAGGAGCTCAAGATACAAACAAAAAGGAAGAGAGAATGGTTTCAAGATACTTCCTTGTGTTGATTGCTGTTACACTTGTTCCTTTTGTAATGGCATGACAGAATCCTTCTGACAAGGCGGCAATATCACAAACTGGTACAGTTATTAGCCTAAATTAACTTGCATTAGTCAGTTTGCATGGCAGGATAGAATCGCTCAGACAACCAAATATGTATATATAAGTTTAATTTGTAGGTTGCTGTTGCTGTAGTTGTTAGAGTAACAATAACAGCATGCTAATGATAACTGCATTATTGTGTCAATCCAACAAAGTTCTCGTTTTAAATTTCAAACCATTGTCAAGAACTCAAGATAAAGTTATATAACCTCTTATTCATTGAACTTTACCACAGAATGAACATATATACATAAGTATAAAGGTAAAACTATATATGTTTTATTTTTGCTCCTTGTTTTAAAATATATAAATCTTTTTGGCTCAAAGAACACAGATTAATGGCACAACGAGCCTAAAATAACTACCATACTTTGGAACTCATGTTAAGAAATAAAATTTGCACGTGGCGCACCATTACTTTATTTTAATTCTACCAGGATATTATTCTGTGCTACAGAAAGGAAGAAACAAAAGAAAAAGATTAGCCCTATTTTAAGTTTTTAACTATAATATACTTGTTTCTTTACGTGCCTATGATTTTTTGGTGGAACAGATTAAAATTGAGCCTTTCACATGGGAATTTGGGAACTTTTGAAAAAATTAAAATATTTCATTTAAGCTAATGTGGATATGGATATGACCATTTTCTCAATATCAATTTCTCTCCTATTATAATCTCATCTGGAGATAGAGGTGGTATTTAATCTTTATCACATATGTAATAGCTATGTAGTTTGGTGGATTTATCCACTAATTTTAAAATAAAAATAAAAAATAGATTACAATATAGAAATTCACAATATTCTTTAAGGAATTCACAATATTCACAATAGAAATTCACCATCAAATTTAAGGAATTTATATTCATCAAGTTTCTATATAAATTTATATTCTTTAAGGAATTTCACAATATAGAAACTAGTATTTTCTCTAATTTAATTCACCATCAAATTACAACTCCATTTGACCAAACACATACACATCTTCAAAATTTCAAACAATGCCATCTAATCCTACAACCCAATTAATCTAATCAAACTAATTAAGCACTGGTAAACTTGGTAACAGCTTTGGTTCCCTCAGAGACAGCATGCTTGGCCAGTTCACCTGGGAGCACAAGCCTCACAGAGGTCTGGATCTCACGAGAAGTTATGGTAGGTTTCTTGTTGTACCTGGCAAGTTTGGCTGCCTCCGTGGCCAACTTCTCAAAGATATCATTGATGAACGAGTTCATAATGGACATGGCTTTGCTAGAGATACCGACATCCGGATGCACCTGCTTTAACACTTTAAAGATGTAGATCTTGTAAGTCTCAGTGCTCTTTGCCTTCCTCTTCTTCTTCTCCCCTCCTTCCTTCGGACCCCTCTTCTTCTTCTCAGCAGGGGCCTTCTCGGCCTTCTCTGGCTTCTCGTTCACGGGCTTCTTCTCCGCTGGCTTCTTCTCTGCTGGCTTCTTCTCTGCCTTGGGAGCCATTAGAACTTACAGAGGTAAGATTTTGGAGGGATTGTGAATTGTGGGAAGGGGTAAACAAAAGAGATCTGATTTGAATTTGAGCCGGATTTGATTCGTTTATAAAGAGAGAGGGAAAGGATGGTGATTGGTTGGAGAAAGCGGCTTCGGATCGGTGAGGTGTAGGGATTAGATCCGTTAGATTATCTTGGTTTGAACGGTGATGGAGGATTTGGTGCGGTCAAAAGATGACCAGATAATATAATATTTCTTGTGGGCCATAATTGGGCTACTATTTTGTTTTCTTAACTGGGCTATATAATACGTCCAGCCTGTTTAATTAACTCGGCTCGTACATGTACTATGTAATTCGCTTCCAAACCAAGGGGAATTTGATCTCGAAATTACATATTTCAACCTCTAAAATTCATAATATCATATTTATCCAATTTATTAAAACTCATTTTAAATTGATGAAGTACCTGTCAGAAAATAGTTACTAATAATAGTGTTTAGTCTTTGGTTGATCCCTTTCAGTTCAGCTCCTGCAACTATTTGATTCTGAGTCTCTGACCTCCATGATATCATTTTGAGAAAAGTTTTGAAGGTACAGCTGACATCTTGTATTCTTTCATTGAGATTACACACCACCAATTGTTGGTAGCCTGGTACATGCCAGTACATGGCCTCGTCATCAACAAAAGCTAACTCATATCTCCCCTTTAAATTTTTTGTTTTATTGGTGGTGAAATTTTTTTTTTCTTTATAATTTTGTATTGGTTTTGTTTTATTTTTCAAATAAGGATGCATTGTAAGGTACAGAAGTGGTGTGATGTTTTCTCGTCTAATTTTGATCTTCTTTCTTTCTGCATTGTAGGCTATATATGATCTTGGATCATGTTAAACCTGGTACACTGGAACCAATAAGGTACTGGTAGTCTGGTACAGTTTGTACTATCAGACTATCAAGTTTCTCCAAAAATGCAAATATCAGTTTTGGTTTGCAAGAACAGTTCAATAGAATAAAAAATTAATTAGCATATAAACCAAAACCATATCCAAGTTTCTTATAACTAAGGCAAGCATTGCTCGTCAAAGCATTTTTTTATTGTTGTATCAACATCTTAAATGAATCCAATCATCTGACATTCAAACAGTTGTCCAAAATTGTCTAAAAACAGCAGTTCTGTTAAATAGAAAAAAATTCAAAAAAAATGTAAAATCTGATCTCCATCTTTTTTTAACCAAAAAGCATGTTAGTTTTATTAATTAGCGATGACAGCCATCTTTTGTGGTAGCTTTTTATATAACTATTAATTTTGTGGAAATTTAAATTCTTACGGGATTTCACAATATATAGTGAAACTGATATTTTCTCTAATTTAATTTACCATCAAATTACAACTCCCTTTGACCAAAAACACACTTCCTCAATATTTCATCAAATTACCATCTAATGCTACAAGTCTACACGACTACAACCCAATCTAATCTAATCAAACTAAGCACTGGTAAACTTGGTAACAGCCTTGGTCCCCTCAGAGACAGCATGCTTGGCGAGTTCACCTGGGAGCACAAGCCTCACAGAGGTCTGGATCTCACGAGAAGTTATGGTAGGTTTCTTGTTGTACCTGGCAAGTTTGGCTGCCTCCGTAGCCAACTTCTCAAAGATATCATTGATGAAGGAGTTCATAATGGACATGGCCTTGCTAGAGATACCGACGTCTGGATGCACCTGCTTCAGCACTTTAAAGATGTAGATCTTGTAAGTCTCAGTGTTCTTTGCCTTCCTCTTCTTCTTCTCCCCTCCTTCCTTCGGACCCCTCTTCTTCTTCTCAGCAGGAGCCTTCTCCGCCTTCTCTGGCTTCTCGTTCACCGGCTTCTTCTCAGCTGGCTTCTTCTCTGCTGGCTTCTTCTCTGCCTTAGGCGCCATTAGAACTTACAAATGCAAGGTTTTGGAGGGATTGTGAATTGTGTGAAGAAAAGTAATTGAAGAGATCTGATTCGAATTTGAGCCTGATTTGATTCGTTTATAAAGAGAGAGGGAAAGGATGGTGATTGGTTGGAGGGAAGCGGCACGGATCGGTGAGATGGAGCGATTAGATCCGTTAGATGATCTTGATTTGAACGGTGATGGAAGATTTGGTGCGGTCAAAAGATGGCCAGATAATATAATATTCTTGTGGGCCATAATTGGGCTACTATTTTGTTTTCTTAACTGGGCTATATAATACGGCCAGCCTGTTTAATTAACTCGGCTCGTACATGTACTATGTAATTCGCTTCCAAACTAGGATTTTTTTTAAAAACAATAATTAAAATAATTAATGTTAAAGAACCAACATGATTAGCAAGTTTTTTAGAAAAACAGCAAAAACCAAAATGCCTATTCGGTGAAGGGGGTTTTTTTTTTGCTTCACCGAAATGGCATTTCGGTTTACCCTATTTTCACAAATACACCGCCCAAACTATGAAACCTTTCTTGTAAATCCCCCTAAACCGAGATGGCAATTTGGTTTAGGGGTTTTTTAGCCTAAACCGAATTGCCATTTCAGTTTAGGGTTTTTTTTTAATTTTAAACCGAAATACCAATTCGGTTTAGGCGGAGTTCTGTCAAATCACCTCCTTCTCCTCTCTGGATCATTTATTCCCGAGACAGAGAACTTCATTTCTTTCCGAGACCTTCGTGCTTCTCCAGTGTGAACAGTTTCAGTTTTCCAAATTACAGATCGGCCCCTTCATTGTGCTTCTAGAGTTCGTCTGAAGATTGTAGTAAGTTTTTTTTTTTTTTCAATTATGATCATATTTTTGGTTGTAAAATTAAAAATTATCTAAGGTTGATCGTGAAATTTTTTGTTCAGGAAATGTCTCAAGTATTAATAAATGTGTACCACAGACGCAAAATTACAGACGCACCGACCTGCACATTTCCTGTTACTAACTCAACTAGTCTTGATGAGCTAAGAAGACAAATATATGTTGGCATTCGTTTGCTCCCTAGCCAGTTCGATCTGACAATCAGCGCACGTTTGAACACGGCACCACCTGACTCAGCAGAAAAATACCAGTTGTTTAACATAGACCACGAAATGATCTGGCTTATGGTGTTTGAGAATGCCACTCCGGTACTGAATTTTAAACTTCTTGAATTAGTGGTTGAGTCAGTACTAGTTGTTAGTCATACCAATTATGACCCATACCCGGGTAGTGTACCTGGAACTAGCAGAGACATACCGGTGAAAGATTCACCCACATATTGTGATGGAAACCCCGAAATACCCCCGGTTGATTTTGCATAATTATTTTGACCATCTGAATAATGATACTGGCTCAGACACAAGCTCTGACCCTGATGACCCGGTTGTCGGGGAAGATGATATGGCCGAAATTGAGGATCAGATTAGGATGGAAGATGTAAAGAAGGAGTGGCTATCGTCTATTTCTTTTATTAATCGGGGATTGCAGCATCCTTGTTCGGTATTTCATGACGATGTGCCGATGCAGTACAAGGATGAAGTATTTTTTGGTTATCCACCCAGAATCGACGGTCCATTTTCGGTGGGACAGATATTTGAATCCAAAGCTGATCTTAAATCGAAGTTGAATGGATTTGTGTTCGTTGTTAGAAAACAAAGTTTCAGTACAGACGAACTGTACCTTTTAAACCTTATTCAACTCTCGACTAAGACTGCAAGTGCACAATCTCGTCGTATAGTCTAGTCAGGTATCGATCCACATGGACGACTCAATTTCCGAATTCCTACTTTACTTAGTTAGGTACTAGAAGTTTGAAATGGTTGTGTGTTTGTCTATGTTTCCTAAATTCTGTAACAAATGCAATGAAAGAAATGAAAGCAATTAAATGTTTTGTTTTGGACTATTGTATAAAAGGCGTTTCAAGGGTTTCAGATTTCATCTTCAACTTTGTTGCTCTGGACCTTGTGATGAGACCCGCATGCTCTCACACGCGACCCGCATGGCCCTTGAGCGACTCTAGACCTGCCACGCGACTCGCATACTCTCGTATGCGACCCTTGTGACGCGACCCGCGTGGCCCTTGAGTCTGAACCTGCACATGTCTGTTTCTGAGTGTTTTAACTCGTGTAAGGCTCGATTGACCGTACTTAATGTTAGTAAACCTCAACTCTCGTGTGTTGGCTTAACAGACCTGGTACAGAAATGCAATTTCACCTTCCTAGGTTTAATCAAACCTAAGTTCTCAGTTCTGTTTACTAAAGGTATCCACAGGTGGAAATTTCACCTCTCGGCTACTATTGACCTCACCTTTCGGATCTCAGATCTACCTCAAATACTCAACCTAATTTGCAAGAAACATCAAGGCCAAATTACAAGAAGAAATACCAAAGGCATTCAACAGTAGACAATCAAGAATCAATCAAGCAATTTAGATCAAGCAATCACAATAATACAAGAATCAAAGAAACACGAATAACATTCAGATTCAATCAATGTGCATTATCAAACAAAGTCTAAGACTACATCCAAACCCCTGAAACTACAAAACTACTCAGACATGATCAAAAACAAAGTAAAAGAGAGAAAGAGAGTGTAAATCATGATGAGAGATGAAGGATTGAAGATGATCGAAGCTTCTGGCTGAATCTTCTTCTCCAAGTCGAATCCTTCTCGGCTCCAGATCGCCTCTCCTCTGTCACGCACCAAACACTCCTTTCAAACTGATCAGATCTATTTTTGGTGAAAAATTGTGGATTCCTTGATTTGCGTAGGGCCCTCTGTATATATAGGCTTCTTAACGGGCTTCAAATGGGGCCCTGGCGCAATTAATTCGACGCGACCCGCGTCAGGTGGAACTGATGCGAGCAATGGGTCACGTCTGAGGTCGCGTCTGGACTGTGATGTGACCCGCATCAGGTGGAACGCGACTCGCATGGGGGATGTCAGAACTCTGCTTGTTTTCGCCTATTTCCTGCAAAGTCAACCACAAAATGCAACAGTACCATATTCTAGTGATATTCAATGTAAACAATGCAATTTAGTGGTTAAAAACATGATGTCTGGTCTGAAAATAGGTCGAAACAATAGATCAAATAAGGAGACATCAAATTCCCCCAAGCTTATCCTTTGCTTGTCCTCAAGCAGATCTGTACTTTCATACCGGGTTTGGATTCTAAATGCAAGTTAGATGCCTAAAATGTGAAAACTTACATGATTGCTTCAATAAAGAATCTCAATAATCTTTTTGCTATGATTCGAACTTTCCTTGGTCAATTTTGATTCACCTCACAAATTGATTAATAAAACTTCAAACTCTAAATGTTTTAAAACTTGCAAAGCTGATTACTTGAATTTATCGATTTATCATTCTTTCACTGAACTATGCCTTCGTTTGTAGGAGATTTTTCCCTTTTGGCACCCCCAAGCTTGGAACAAGCTTAGGTCAGAAAGTTGCGGACTTCGTGTGTTGATATGTGCAAAAATTTTATTCTTTCATTTCTAATTTGGGAGACGAGCTCAAAGGCGCCCTTTCAAGACTTATTGCCAATACTCTTATTTTCTCCGTCTTTTCATTTCTTTTCATTTTCTTTTTCATCTTTTTTTTTTTTTTTTTTGCACATACCATGAATACACACATCCACTAGTGTTCATTCACACCAACGGATATCCCAACCTTTCTTTATTTGAAATCCCTATTTCCTTATGTGAAAGGCACAGTTCGGTTTCTAAATGCTATCTCGACATTCAAGTTTTCATTTTTACAAATCTCAAAACATTTGTTCCTAATCAGTTTTGTTTGGTCAATTATGAGGTTAGTTCTAATTTCCCAAGGTCATCCCAATCATATAAAAATTTTCAAACAGGTCCCTAATTGAAACAATCAAGCAAAATTTTCACCTAAAGATGCGAAGAAAAGTAAACATGACCTAAGTAAAATCAAAATAAATCCTAAAACACAAAAGTCTCCCCCCCCAAGCTTAGCCTGAGCATTGTCCTCAATGCTTCAAGACTGAAAGATAAAGAAAAGTAAAAGCAAAAGGGAAAGAGAAAACATACCCGCTCAACCCTGCGGAGGATCACGATCGAAGCATCTCCAGTCACGCACCTGCTCCTTTAGCGCGCCCACCTGTGTCTGGAGATCATAGAGAGCATCACTCTGCTCGCGCCTCATGTCATAGAGGAAATCACCATGCTCGCGCCGCATGTCATACACCAAGCTGTAGACATCATGAATGGAGGGATCGGGTAGGGAGGTGGATAGGAGGGGCGAGAATAAGAGGTGGATGGACCGGCTGCAGAGGAGGAAGGGCCTGCTGCGAAGGTGGATGGATCAGGTGTGAAAGTGGAGGCGTGGAACTGCATAGGTGGCACAGAAGCATCTGCCACGTGGACATCACCAGAGGCAGGATGCTGTGGCTGAGTAGGAGGTGGTGGTGGTGGTGCCTGCTCAGCTGGCTGTGGTCGAGGAAACAGCCAAGTGGTCTCGTCCTCGAAGGAGATATGGAATGGACGAGGCAACTGGTGCTGGCTACCATCCTGCAGGCGCCAAAAATACCGGTCACGGTGGCCGGCAGGACCTCGCTCGATCCTGACAAACTTCGCCTGCTGGAAGGCTCTGGCATCCATGATGATCGGGCCCCGAGAGAGAGTGAAGCCGGCGACCGATACGCCAAGCTGCTCAGCAATAAAAGTGACGTAGGCACCGATGTGAATCGAGCCCCCTATCCTCCTATTCTTCTGGACATCCAGCCAGTGAGCAACCATATTGAGCATCAGATCGGGCCGCTCGAGATCCGCCTCTGGACGGAGCATGAAGTCCATCAATGCGAGGTCCTCCTCATTGGCACGTGCAACTGTCTCGCCACGTGCAAAAATGGTATTTGCAAGAGTGCGCTGGATGCAACGGAGAACAGGGTGAGGTATGGCAGTGCTCCTGAACTCGTTGCTTGTGGCGATCTCCTTACCCGTGATCAAACGCCAGAAGATGTCTCTGTCAAAGCCCTCGCGGTAGTGAAGAGAGTCGGTCTGAGGGTTTGGTGCGAATCCGAACCACTCGCGCAATTGTACAATAGGAACTCTGCAAGTCTCGTTGCGCATTTGGAATCGAATGTACGGCTGTTCTTCTGCATCCCACTTGAGTTTGAGAGAGGAGAGGAACTCAAGCGTGAGCTCCTGATAGCAATCGCACTGAATGCCCCAGAAAGTGGGAGTAAACCCGATCCTCTCTGTGAGGCGAACGAACTCCTCGTAAACTCCAAAGGCATGAAAGGTTTCGAAATGTACTCGGCGAGTATTTGCGAATTTGCGTCTCTGCAAAAACTCAAAATGGTTGTACATGCCGCGAGTGGGAATGGAGAAGTGTGGTGGTGGGTACGCCTCTGCCCTAGGAGTGTACTGAGCGGAAAGGGGGTTGGACTGATCGGAGAAATACTCAACTTCCGGGGGTACGTTATGAGGGGCAGAATGAGAGGAAGAACGAGAAGAAGAAGAATGAGAAGAATGAGAAGAATGGGAAGAATGAGAGGAATGAGAAGAATGAGAACCGTCATTGGGCGAGGCCGAAGCAGAAGAATGAGAAGGAGTGGCTTGCCTCTGCTCGTGCCTGCACTTAGATCGGATTTCGCGGTGAGGATCCATGCTTCTGTCTCCTCTGGCTCAATACTGAAGCGGGTCGCGTGGAGTTTGATGCAGCTCGCGTGGACTGGACTGGTCTGGTTAGGGTTTGAACCGGGCACTGGAGTGAGTTGCGTTATTCAGGACATGGGTTGCACCAGACGAACGAAGGGCTGGTTAGGGTGGTAAACCGATGGAGTAGGAGGAGAGAAAACTTACCTGCGTCGTCGGTGGCGTCGGCTGAGAAGAAGGAGGAAAGGTCGACGGAGCAAGATCGGTGAAGAGAATTTGGGAGCGTGCTTCGGTTGAGGAGAAAGAGAAGAAGGAGAGAGTGGAATCGGCTGGGAAGGAGAAGAGAGGAAGGAGGGGATGCGGGTTAAAAGGAACCTCGCATCGATTCGACCCCCCCTTCAATGCCGTCTGTTTGAGGTGACGCGGGTCGCGTGGACTCTCACGCGGGTCGGGTCAGGGTTTTCTTTTTGGGATTTTGCAAATCAAAAACAACTTAAAATGAAAATTAAGCTAATCTAAATGCAAGTAAACGAACGGGCTTGGGTTGCCTCCCAAGAAGCGCTTGTTTTAGGTCTCAAGCTCGACCTTCTTTTCTCTAATCTTCGACTGGGGCGGGATCAAAAAGATCCTGCTCGAAATGCTCGTTATGGGGATGATCGGCAATGTAATGCTTGAGTCGCTGACCATTGACCTTGAAGGTCCCACATTTCTCATTTCCAATGTCAATTGCACCAAACGGATACACCTTCTGCACCACAAAGGGACCGGACCACCTTGATTTCAGCTTGCCAGGAAAGAGTCGCAATCTCGAGTTGAACAGAAGAACAAGATCACCCTTTTGGAAGTCGCGAGTCGTGATGCGCTTGTCATGAAGCTGCTTGGTCTTTTCCTTGTAGATCCTCGCATTCTCGTAAGAGTGCAGTCGCATCTCTTCCAACTCATGCAGGTCGAGGATACGCTTTTCGCCAGCTGCTAGCATGTCCATGTTGACGGCTCGCGTGGCCCAGAACGCCTTGTGCTCAATTTCCACAGGTAAATGACACGGTTTCCCGTATACCAGTTTGAAAGGGCTCATCCCAATCGGTGTCTTGAAGGCGGTTCGGTAGGCCCAGAGTGCGTCACTCAATTTCAAAGACCAATCCTTTCTTGTCCTTGCCACAGTCTTCTCCAAGATAGATTTGATTTCCCTGTTTGAGATTTCAGCTTGGCCGTTGGATTGAGGATGGTAAGAAGTCGTCACTTTGTGTGTTACCCCATGACGTCTCAGGAGATTGTTGAATTGTCAGTTTATGAAATGTTTCCCTCCATCACTGATGACGGCTCGTGGGACTCCAAAGCGAGGGAAGATGACGTCATTGAACAATCGTTTCACTGCACTCGAATCTGCCTTTCGACATGCCACTGCTTCCACCCACTTAGACACATAGTCCACCGCAACCAGGATGTACTCATACCCGCATGAAGCTGGGAATGGTCCCATGAAATCGATTCCCCACACATCGAAGATCTCTACCTCGAGAATGGAGTGAAGAGGCATCTCGTTGCGTTTGGAAATGTTCCCAGTGCGTTGACAATTGTCACAAGTTTCGACCAAGGTCTTTGCGTCTTTGAAAAGAGAAGGCCAAAAGAAGCCAGATTGCAAGACCTTTGCGGCTGTCTTGGAGAAAGAAGCATGGCCTCCATAGGCAGATGAATGGCAATGCTCAAGGATGGATCGTGACTCCTCGTGTGGCACACAGCGTCTGAAGATGCCATCGAATCCTACCTTGAAAAGAAAGGGCTCGTCCCAAAAATAGTACTTTGCATCAGATTTGAGCTTCTTCTTTTGTTGGTAGGTCATGGTGTGAAGTAGAAACCCGGAAGCAATGAAGTTGGCAATGTCAGCATACCAAGGGTCTGATTGGTTGCTTACGCGGGTCGCATCGACGGCATGTAGTGCGGAAGCAGAGAAGAGTTGTTCATCAGGGAACGAGTCATTGATTGGCAAGTTGGCAGAGCCCTCATCCTCCAAACGAAGTCTGGATAGATGGTCAGCCACGGTGTTTTCGACTCCCTTCTTGTCCCTGATCTCAAGATCGAACTCTTGCAAGAGAAGAATCCACCTGATCAATCGAGGTTTGGCATCTTGTTTGCTCAACAAATACCGCAGGGCGGCATGGTCGGTGTAGACAATGATCTTGGAGCCAACCAAATACGACCTAAACTTGTCGAGAGCGAACACAATGGCGAGAAGTTCCTTCTCAGTTGTTGTGTAATTCATCTGGGCTGGATCTAGCACCTTGCTAGCATAGTAAATAGCACACGGCTTCTTTTCTTTCCTTTGTCCCAGAACCGCTCCGACAGCATAGTCGCTCGCGTCGCACATGATCTCAAAAGGAAGAGACCAGTCAGGTGGTTGCAAAATTGGCACTGAGATGAGGGCTTCCTTTAAATCGCAAAAAGACTTGACACAATCTTCAGTGAAAACGAAGTCAGAATCTTTGATAAGCAGATTGGTTAGAGGTTTTGTAATTTTTGAGAAGTCTTTGATGAACCTGCGGTAGAAACCTGCGTGTCCAAGAAAGCTTCGAATCCCCTTGACGTTTGTCGGAATCTCTAGTTTCTCAATCACCTCGATCTTGGCTTTGTCAACTTCAATGCCTCTTGAGGTCACAACATGTCCAAGGACAACGCCAGTTTGGACCATGAAGTGACACTTTTCCCAATTCAAAATTAGATGGACTTCTTCACATCTTTTCAAAATCTTGCACAAGTTGATCAAACACGAATCAAAACATGCACCATACACGGAAAAGTCATCCATGAAAATCTCAACCTCTGTCTCGATGAAATCAGAAAAAATGGCCATCATGGCTCTCTGAAAGGTTGCTGGTGCATTACACAGACCAAAGGGCATCCTACGGTATGCGTATGTACCGTAGGGACAAGTGAAAGTGGTCATCTCTTGGTCTTGTGGGTGAATCGGAATTTGGAAGAAGCCAGAGAAACCATCCAAATAACAAAAATAAGAATGGTTAGCAAGCCTTTCCAAGAGCTGGTCAACAAATGGCAAAGGGAAGTGATCTTTGCGTGTGGCCGCGTTGAGTTTCTGTAATCGATGCACATTCGATAACCATTCACCACACGTGTTTGAATCAACTCGTTCTTCTCGTTTTTCACCACAGTTGTACCATCTTTCTTTGGCACCACATGGACTGGGCTCACCCACTTACTGTCAGAGATAGGGTAAATGATACCTGCGTCCAGAAGCTTGAGAATCTCTTTCTTGACTACCTCTTTCAGATTTGGGTTGAGCCGTCTTTGGTGTTCAACCGATGGCTTGTGGTCATCCTCCAGAAAAATCCTGTGTGAGCAAATGGATGGACTGATCCCCTTCAGGTCATTGATTGAATACCCGATTGCGCCTCGATGAAGCTTCAGTTTCTCCAAGAGTTTGGCGGTTTGATCGGGATTCAAACTCGCATTGACAATGACGGGGAGGAATGATCTGGACCGAGGAATTTATACCGGAGGTTGGCTGGTAGGGGCTTGAGTTCAGGAGTTGGCCCCTCTGTCTGGGTCTGGATGCGGGTCGCATCAGATGGCGTGCGGGTCGCATCAAGTGAAATGGCGTCGCGTGCTGACCTATCCGACTCGCTTCCTTCGGTTTCCAGGTCCTCAGACCATGGCATGTGGGTCGCATCAGGTGGCGTGCGGGTCGCATCAGGTTCTTCCAGGTCAGCTGTTTTCACTTCTGCTTCACTGACTTCTTTCAATTTGCCGATTTCATCATTTGATTCGAACAAGAATTCAGTGTGTTCATTCATGCTCTCATGGATCCGATCGAGAAAGTAATCTTCTACCAAATCTGTTAAGCATTTTTCGAGCACATCTACTCGGGAACAAGATTCGGCAGAAGGGTACTTCATGGCTCGATCAATTTGAAAACACACTTTCTCTCCTCCAAAGTTCAGGGTCAGTGTTCCTTGAGACACATCGATAATCGCACCTGCAGTCCTGAGAAAAGGTCGTCCCAAAATGATGGGGACTTCCTTGTCCTCTTCCATTTCCATGACCACAAAGTCAACAGGTACAAAGTACTTACCGACCTGAACTGGTACGTCTTCCACTATACCGAGTGGCAATCGTACCGAGGAGTCTACCAACTGCAACGTCATTCGCGTAGGTCGGAGCTCTCCTACTCCCATTCGATCGAAAATCATGCGCGACATGAGGCTTACGCTAGCTCCCAAGTCGCATAGAGCTCTCTTGATCGTGGCCTTCCCGATGATGCAAGGAATAGAAAACTTCCCAGGATCGTTCAGTTTGGGAAGTAGGTCACTCTTCAGAATGGCACTGCACTGTTCCGTCAGTTTCACCGTTTCATTACCCCCAAGCTTCGTTTGTTGGAGATATCCTTCAGGAATTTGGCGTAAGAGGGCATTTGAGTCAAGGCCTCGGTGAATGGGATCGTGATGTGCAGTCCTTTCAGAACTTCTATGAATTTTGCGAATTGTGCGTCCAGTTTGGTTGCAGCTAGTCTACGGGGAAAGGGTACAGGTGGCCTGTACGGTGGAGGTTTCTCAGCCTCTTTCTTCTTCCCTTTGTCAGACTCTTCCACGCGGGTCGCGTCTGGTGGCGCGCGGGTCGCGTCCACAGACTCTTCAGGTGGCGATGCGGGTCAACTTGGCTTGATGCGACCTGGGTCCACCTGTTCTTCCGTGGGTGACGCGGGTCGCGTCTCAGTGATGCGGGTCGCGTCAGATGGAGTCTGATCTGGTGGGAAGGCTGGTTCTTCGTACTGGGTCCCACTTCGCAGTGTGATCGCCTTAGCTTCTCCTCTGGGGTTGGGTTCTGGCTGAGCTGGCAGCTTTCCAGGTTGAGGTTGGCTTGAGGTGACGATGTGACTCAACTGCTCCAACAACTTGTTTTGAGCAGCCATTTGAGTGGACATGCTCTGCATCTGTTCCCACATCATTTGGTTCATCTTCCCTTGCTCGTGTGTGAAATTGGTCGCATAGGGAGGCACGTACGGTTTGGAAGGACCGGCTTGAGGTGCTCGCGTGTTCTGATTGGGAAAGGAAGCGTTCTGATAGAAGTTCTTGTTGGAGTTGTTGTTGGAAAAGGGATTGTTCCAATTGTTGTAACTGGAAGACGGACGATTGAAAGAATTGTTGTTGTCGCTGGAAGACGGATTGTGGAATGAATTGTTGAAAGGAGGTCTGGGAGCATTGTTTTGATTCCACCTCCAGTTTTGTTGCTCAACCGGGTCCTTGGAGTAGGATCGGTTGAAAGGAGGCTTTGGAAAAAATGAAGGTTCGTTGTTTAGAGAACTTACCTGCTCGTTGCTCTCTTCGACCTCCACCAATGGACATTGCTCATAACTGTGTCTCTCATCTCCACACATGACACATCTCTGCGGTTGTTGTTCGACTGCCTTCACACTCAGCTTGTCCATCGCCCTCTGCATGGCATCCATCTTGGCGGTCAGTGCAGTGATGTGATCGACCTCGAACTTGCCACCACCTCTTGGTCGGGCGTTGTCGCGGCCGGACCACTGTTGGTTCTGTGCCATGTGGTCGATCAGGTTCATGGCTTCAAGAGGCTCTCAGGACATCAGTGCTCCACCTGTAACTGCATCAACAGAAGAACGAGTGCTCTCTGTCAAACCATCATAAAATGTTTGGATCAACAACCAGTCGGGAAACCATTATGTGGACAAGAATACTGCAACTCTCTAAACCTTTCCCAAGACTCATTGAGGGGCTCATCTAACAATTGCCTAAAGCTGGTCAGTTCGTTCCTTACCTTGGCAGTTCTTTTGTGAGGGAAAAACCTAGTCAAGAACAACTTAGATAATTCCCTCCAGTTGGTGATTGAATCCCTTGGTAACGACCCTAACCATTTTTTGGCTTTATCTCTGAGAGTAAAAGGAAAGAGAGCAAGTTTGGTGTAATCAGCGGTTGCCCCATTGGTCTTGATGGTTGTGATGCATTCGAGAAAAGTTTGGAGATGAGCATGAGGATCCTCATGATCCATGCCATGGAAGGTGTTCTGCTGAACCATGTTGACCACTCCTGGATTGATGTTCGGTTGTTGTCCAGGAATTCTTGGCAACCTGATTGCGCCTCTGACATCTCCTGCTCGTGGTACGTTGAATTCTCAAAGTGTCCTTGGCATGAAAACATCCATCTCATCTTCTGATTGATCGGTCAGGACTTCGTCCCTGTCTCTTTCTCTTTCCTCCTCACGCCTGTCTTCTCTGCTTGGATGTTCTGACATCTCTTCCACACGGGTCGCGTCCGAGGTGATGCGGGTCGCGTCTGATGTGACACGGGTCGCGTCAACTTCAGTGCGGGTCGTGTCAAGAGGTGGCTGAGCAGGAACAGTCTCTTCTGGAGGAGTTTCGTCGAAAAGTGGCCCTCTGCTCCTCAGTTGGTATTTCAGTCTGTATTTACCTGCAGGAGGCTGTTCAAAAGCCAGTTTTCAGTTAAAGAAAAGAAAAATAAAAGATATAGATTAAAATCTAGATTAACTACGAAAAGCAAAAATTCAGAAAATGATTGGCGTCCCCGGTAACGGCGCCAAAAACTTGTTCTTCGATTCGGTAAAACAAAGTTTCAGTACAGACGAACTGTACCTTTTAAACCTTATTCAACTCTCGACTAAGACTGCAAGTGCACAATCTCGTTGTATAGTCTAGGCAGGTATCGATCCACAGGGACGACTCAATTTCCGAATTTCTACTTTACTTAGTTAGGTACTAGAAGTTTGAAGGTTGTGTGTTTGTCTATATTTCCTAAATTCTGTAACAAATGCAATGAAAGAAATGAAAGCAATTAAATGTTTTGTTTTGGACTATTGTATAAAAAGCGTTTCAAGGGTTTTAGATTTCATCTTCAACTTTGCTGCTCTGGACCTTGTGATGAGACCCGCATGCTCTCACACGCGACCCGCATGGCCCTTGAGCGACTCTAGACCTGCCACGCGACTCGCATACTCTCGTATGCGACCCTTGTGACGCGACCCGCGTGGCCCTTGAGTCTGAACCTGCACATGTCTGTTTCTGAGTGTTTTAACTCGTGTAAGGCTCGATTGACCGTACCTAATGTTACTAAACCTCAACTCTCGTGTGTTGGCTGATACCTCGCATATTTAGTCTATTTTAGGCCTATTTTAGTACCAGATTCGTGCCATAATTCACCAGAATTATGTGCATTCCATTGTTATATCTTTAGAATTTGGTACTGCTGAGTGTTTGTTTGTTTTCTGCAGGTTTGGAGCAAAACACACGAAGAAATGGCGATTCACATGATGAGGTACGACCCTTACCAGGCTTGGTACGGGTCGGACCATACTTAGCCGTTTTCAGCTCTTCACGCCTGGTACGGCCAGGCCGTACCAAATTGGTACGGGCCGTACATGAAGGCGTCCTGACAGATTCAAATTTGGGCAGAGGCTATTTAAGGCGGGGAACTCTCCAGATTTCGGATCCAATTCATTCCAGATAGATCTGAGAGCTCAGTAGGAGAGAGAAAGAAGGCTAAGGAGCTGAAAGCAAGAAGGAAAGAAGAGGAAGAGGCGAAACTCGACGGATCTAGCTTCCTCCTCCATCTCCCTTCAATCCATGGCTATCTCTCTTCCTCTTATTGTATTTTTAGACATTGCTATGTGCTGTGAGTAGATCATTTTAGTTTCTAGGGTTAGAGATCGAATCTTGATTTGTTTTGACTTTCTTTGACTTTTACTTTGTATGAACTCTTTAGTTTGATTGATTGTGATTTTCATTGTTATATCTTGCTTTGCTTGCTGTGATTGTTGTATGATGTCCCTTTAGGTTTAGATCGAACCTATCAAGGTCATGTGATCATCTCAATCTCTCATCCAATTCAAGTACATAGGGTAGAATAGTTCGAATTGAAGCCGAAAGGTTGAATTCTCCTCTAATCGACAGATTAGAGGGTGCCTTAGACATCTAATCAATCAGCTAGGGTAGATCTGTACCAACATACGATGGTTGAGGTGTAGAAACCCTAAAAGGCTCTCAATTGCATTCCAACCTAGATCTTGATCCAACAAACGATGGTTGAGGGTTAGGAACCTTAGGTATGGTCTATTGAACCTTTCTAAAGAGTTTAGCACAAGGTACCAGCAAGGAAATGCATTTACTCGAACTGGTAGGTTCTGTTCTGGGAAGCCGGTACGGGTCTTACCAGGGTGGTACGGCCTAGCCTTACCAAGTGAGGTGCGGCCTAGCCGTACCTACTTAGTACGGGCCGTACCACTAGAGGCAGATCAGAGATGAAG
Source organism: Carex littledalei (assembly GCA_011114355.1). Lineage (NCBI taxonomy): Eukaryota > Viridiplantae > Streptophyta > Magnoliopsida > Poales > Cyperaceae > Carex > Carex littledalei. The sequence continues at coordinate 15,671,789 of CM022083.1, read as the reverse complement.
TCTTAAACCCTGGAAACACCTTTTATCCATAATCAAAACACAATTTACATTTGTTCTAAACATTTTGTTACATCTTCTTCAATTGTCTGAACAGTTTGATTTGATACCTTAGGGAATTAAATACCAAACAAAACCCTTTCAACTTCTAGTTTTCAATCAAGTTTAGATAGAACTTAACCGAGTGATTAGCCGTCTCTGAGGATCGATACCCGATTATACTACACGGCAGAGGTTGTGCACTTGCATCCTTTACTCGTGGAGTGTTAACGAGGTTTAAAAGGTACGCTTTCAAGCGTGCCGAAACTTCGTTGCGCTTTGCGCGCATCAAGTTTTTGGCGCCGTTGCCGGGGACGGCAACCAATTGCTTAGTTAGGTTTTATCCTACTTAGTTGATCTAGATTTTATCTTGTATCTTTCTTGCTTTTTCTTATTCAAAAATACTAAAAACTGGCTTTTGAACCCCCCCCCTGCAGGCAAATACAGGCTGACATACAATCTGAGAAGCAAGGGGCCCCTGTTCGACCAAACTCCTCCAGACTCAGCTGACACTGCTTAGCCACTCTCTGGTACGGCCCGCACAGACTCAGGTACGACCAGGCCGCACCAACCAGGTCCGACCCGTACCAAGACTGGTCCGACCCGTACCAACACACCAGAACCCGAAAAGATGGCTGAGGCAGACAACGAAGCCCGATTGAGAATGGAGGCAGAGGCCAGGGAAAGAGAAAGACAGAGGCGAGAAGAAGAAGAAGGCCGCATGACTGATGACGAAGCTGATGGTTTCATGCCTCGGACGCTGCGAGAGTACAACGTGCCGAGAGCTGGAGATGCAAGAGGTGCGATCCGGCTGCCACACATTCCAGGACAGCAACCAAACTTCAACCCGGGTGTTGTCAATATGGTGCAGCAGAACAGCTTTCACGGACTCGACCACGAGGACCCGCACGCTCATCTCCAGACATTCCTCGAGTGCATCACTACGATCAAGACCAACGGTGAGAATGCTGATTACACAAAGCTTGCTTTATTTCCTTTCACGCTTAGGGATAAGGCCAAAAAGTGGTTAGGATCTTTACCTAGGGACTCTGTTAGGACTTGGAGGGATTTGTCCAAATTGTTTTTGACCAGATTTTTCCCTCACAAGAGGACAGCCAAGGTGAGACAAGACCTGACCAGCTTTAGGCAGATTTTTGATGAACCCCTGAATGAAGCGTGGGAGAGATTTAGAGAGTTGCAGTACTCTTGTCCCCACCACGGTTTACCCGATTGGCTTTTAATTCAAACGTTTTACGACGGCCTGAATGAGAGCACTCGTGCTTACGTGGACGCTGTTGCGGGAGGCGCGTTGATGTCAAGGGAGCCTTTAGAGGCTATGAGCTTGATAGATGATATGGTGCAGAACCAGCAGTGGTCCGGCCGCGACACGTCACGCCCACGAGGAGGCCAAGGAGGTAGCCAAGGAGGAGGCAAGTACGAGCTAGACCACATCACGGCTCTCACCGCCAAGATGGACGCCATGCAGAGGGCAATGGACAAGCTTAGTGTCAAGGCTGTCGAACAGCAACCTCAAGTCTGCGTCATGTGCGGAGACGAGAGGCACGCATACGAGCAATGCCCGCTGGTGCAGCAAGACGAGGAGAACGAGCAAGTCCACTCTCTCAACAACGAGCCTTCCTTCTTCCCGAGACCTCCCTTCAGCCGGTCCTACTCCAAGGACCCGATTGAGCAGCAGCACTGGAGGTCGAACCAGAACAACCCTGCGCCTTTCAACAACTCTTCGTTCAGACCGCCCTTCAACAACAACAGCTTCCAGAGGCCGCAGTACAACAACAACAACAACTGGAACAATCGGGCGAGCAACACTGGAAATTACCCCCCTCCGAGCAACAACGATTGGAGAGCCCAAGCTTCGAGCAACAACAATGGCAACAGGAACTTCTACCAGAACGCTTCCTTTCCCAATCAAGGCAACCGAGTAGCTCCATCTGGCCCCTCAAAGTCGAATGCGCCTGCCGGAGTGGACGACTTCACTCACGAGCAGGGCAAGATGAATCAGATGATGTGGGAGCAGATGCAGAGCATGAGCACTCAAATGGCTGCCCAAAGCAAGTTGCTGGAGCAGCTGAGCCAGATGGTCACCTCAAGCCACTCTCGACCAGGGAAGCTTCCGGCTCAACCCGAACCAAATCCAAGAGAAGAGGCTAAGGCGATCACTCTGAGAAGTGGGACCCAATACGACGAGCCACCAATGCCAAGTGAGGGCACAGTTGACCCGATCCTCGACGCGACACCTGACGCGACTCCGACCCCTGAGTCAATTCCACTGAAGGAGGTTAATCCAGAACGAGCTGAGGTCATCCGACCTCAAGCGAGTGCAGACTGCACAAGCTCGGCAAGACCTGCACAACCTCCATCCGAAGCGTCAGGAAGTCAGAAGAAGAAAGGTGCCGAGAAACCACCTCCATACCGGCCACCTGTTCCATTCCCCCAGAGATTGGCTGAGACGAGACTGAACGAGCAATTCGCCAACTTCGCAAACGTCATCAAGCAGCTGCAGATCACCATCCCTTTCACCGACGCTTTGACCCAAATGCCCACCTATGCCAAGTTTCTGAAGGACATCCTTTCCAACAAGAGAAGCTTAGAGGGGCACGCGACAGTCAAGCTGACGGAGCAGTGCAGCGCAATTTTGAAAAGCGAGCTACCCCCCAAATTGGACGATCCTGGAAAGTTTTCCATTCCATGCACCATTGGGAAGGCGACAATCAAGAAAGCCCTGTGCGATCTAGGAGCGAGCGTGAGTCTCATGCCACGCACCATCTACGATCGCATAGGAGTGGGGGAGCTCAAGCCCACAAGGATGACATTGCAGTTGGCGGATTCTTCAGTCCGACTTCCACTTGGTGTGGTGGAGGATCTGCCAGTTCGAGTCGGGAAGTTCTTCGTGCCCGTCGATTTCGTCGTCATGGAGATGGAAGAAGATAAGGAAGTCCCAATCATCTTGGGACGACCTTTTCTGAGTACAGCCGGCGCGATTATTGACGTGAAGCAGGGCATCCTGACTCTGAATTTCGGGGGAGAGAAGGTGAAGTTCCAAATCGATCGCGCCATGAGATATCCGTCACGATCCGAGACATGTTTCCGGGTTGACAGGACAGAGGAGTACTTGGCTGATCTGGCCAAGGACTACTTTCTTGAACAAGTCAACAACTCGCTGCGCCAAGACGCTGAATTCCTCTCTCAATTTCCAAGCGAAGCGAGCGAGTCAATCTGTGCAGCGGATGCGATTCCTGAGGATCTGGAGGACAGTACATCACACTCTGAGACGAGGAGTGGAGCGGAGCCTGCCAAGGCCGACATCTCGACGACACACGAGTCAGCTCACCCAGATGCGACTCGTGTCAATGATCAGCCTGAGCGTCCGACTCCTGAACTCAAACCTCTTCCGACCAATCTCCGATACGAGTTCCTCGATCCAGAAAAGTTATGTCCTGTGATCGTCAATGCGAGTCTGAACCCCGATCAAACCACCAAACTTCTGGAGAAGCTGAGATTTCACAAGGGTGCGATCGGGTACTCGATCAAGGACTTGAAAGGGATCAACCCAGCCATCTGCTCACACCGGATTCTTCTCGAGGATGATCACAAGCCGTCTGTGGAGCACCAGCGGCGACTCAACCCCAACCTGAAAGAGGTGGTGAAAAAGGAGATTCTCAAACTCCTGGACGCAGGCATCATCTATCCCATCTCTGACAGCAAGTGGGTGAGTCCCGTTCACGTGGTGCCCAAGAAGGGAGGCACGACAGTGGTGCGCAATGAGAAGGATGAGCTAGTCCCTACTCGTGTGGTGTCTGGGTACCGCATGTGTATCGACTACAGGAAGCTCAACAATGCCACGCGCAAGGATCACTTCCCACTGCCGTTTGTCGACCAACTCCTTGAAAGGCTGGCGACTCATTCTCATTTTTGCTACCTTGACGGGTACTCAGGATTCTTTCAGATCCCCATTCACCCGAACGACCAAGACAAGACCACCTTCACATGTCCCTACGGTACATTCGCATACCGTAGGATGCCATTCGGTCTCTGCAATGCACCTGCCACCTTCCAAAGAGCCATGATGGCTATCTTCTCAGATTTCATTGAGAAAGAGGTTGAGGTCTTCATGGACGACTTCTCTGTCTATGGGACCAACTTTGACTCATGTCTAGCCAACCTCTGCAAAATTCTGGAGAAGTGCGAAGAAGTCAACCTAATCCTCAACTGGGAGAAGTGTCACTTCATGGTCCAAGAGGGAGTCGTCCTTGGACATGTGGTGACCTCAAAAGGGATTGAGGTTGACAAAGCAAAGGTGGAGGTGATCGAGAAGCTGGAGATCCCAACGAACGTCAAAGCTGTGCGAAGCTTTCTGGGACACGCTGGCTTCTACCGCCGTTTCATCAAGGACTTCTCGAAAATCGCAAAACCATTGACCAACCTGCTCATCAAGGATTCTGATTTCATCTTCACGCAGGAGTGTGTCGATTCGTTTTGCCGATTGAAGGAAGCCCTTGTCTCAGCACCCATCCTGCAGCCTCCAGACTGGACCTTGCCATTTGAGCTGATGTGCGATGCGAGTGATTACGCTGTGGGAGCCGTTCTTGGGCAGCGGAAGGAGAACAAGCCATGTGCTATCTACTACGCTAGCAAGGTGCTAGACCCTGCCCAGATGAACTACACAACAACCGAAAAGGAGCTTTTGGCTGTTGTGTTCGCTCTCGACAAGTTTAGATCCTATCTGGTTGGTTCCAAGATAGTGATCTACACTGACCACGCCGCACTCAAGTATCTGTTGAGCAAGCAGGATGCCAAACCTCGCCTGATTAGGTGGATTCTCCTCATGCAGGAGTTCGATATCGAAATCAGGGACAAGAAAGGAGTCGAAAACACTGTGGCTGACCATCTGTCCCGGCTTCGCTGGGAAGATGAGGGCTCTTGTAGCCTGCCAATTGATGACTCGTTCCCTGATGACCAATTCCATTCGATTTCTGCCATGGAGGAGATCCACTCGGTCGATACACCGATGCACGCGACTCATGCGTTGCAAGATCGGACGTTCCATGCCACTGACCGAGTGAACACCAAGTCGGCGCCCTGGTATGCAGACATTGCGAACTTTCTCGCCTCAGGAGTACTTCCTCCTGACATGTCATACCAGCAGAAGAAGAAGTTGCGATCGGATTCCAAGTTCTACTTCTGGGACGACCCCTACCTCTTCAAGATTGGCGTTGATGGCGTCTACCGTCGATGTGTGCCATACGACGAGACGCGCTCCATTCTTGAGCACTGCCACTCCTCGGCCTACGGAGGACACGCTTCATTCTCCAAGACTGCTTCAAAGGTCCTGCAATCCGGCTTCTTCTGGCCTTCACTCTTCAGAGATGCTAGGACCTTCGTCGCAGTTTGTGACAAGTGTCAGCGCACCGGGAACATCTCCAAGAGGAATGAAATGCCTCTCACCTCTATTCTAGAGGTAGACATCTTTGATGTCTGGGGCATTGATTTCATGGGACCGTTTCCACCCTCGTGTGGGAACGAGTACATCCTGGTGGCAGTTGACTACGTCTCCAAGTGGGTGGAGGCAGTGGCGTGCAAGAATGCGGACTCCAAGGCAGTGAAACGACTATTCACTGACACCATCTTCCCTCGCTTTGGAGTCCCGAGAGCCGTCATCAGTGACGGTGGCAAGCACTTCATCAATCGCCAATTTGACAATCTCCTCAGTCGCCATGGAGTCACTCACAAGGTGACCACATCCTACCATCCTCAAGCCAACGGTCAAGCCGAGATTTCCAACAGAGAGATCAAGTCTATCCTGGAGAAGACCGTGGCTCGAACGAGAAAGGATTGGTCGCTCAAGCTGAGTGACGCACTTTGGGCCTACCGTACAGCCTTCAAAACTCCGATTGGGATGAGCCCTTTCAAACTGGTGTACGGAAAGTCCTGCCACTTGCCCGTGGAAATTGAGCACAAGGCATACTGGGCCACACGGGCCATCAACATGGACTTGCTCTCAGCTGGAGAGAAACGCATCCTTGACTTGCATGAGTTAGAGGAGATGCGTCTCAATGCCTACGAGAACGCGAGAATTTACAAGGAAAGGACCAAACAGGTTCACGACAAGCGCATCATGCCTCGTGAGTTCCATGAGGGAGACCTGGTCCTCTTGTTCAATTCTCGACTTAGGCTCTTTCCAGGGAAGCTGAAGTTCAGGTGGTCCGGTTCATTCCGAGTGAGGGCAGTGTTCCCATTTGGCGCAGTGGAGTTGGCAAACAAGGAGGGGCGGACTTTCAAAGTCAATGGTCAGCGTCTCAAGCACTACATTGCTGATCATCCCCAAGAACTGCGAGTGAGCTTGGATCTCTCCGATCCATCTCCAACCAAAGCCTGAAGAGAGACGGTCGAGCTCGAGACCTAAAACGAGCGCTCCTTGGGAGGCAGCCCAAGCCATTTTTACCTGTTTTGCATCTTAGGAACAGTTAGACATGCATTCATTCTTCTTCATTGCATCACGAGCGGCTTGAGAAGTCACGAGAACGAGAAACGAAGATTTTTGAGGTTGGTACGGCTAGGCCATACCACATTGGTACGGCCTGGAAATTGAAGGGTTGGTACGGCCCGTACCAATTTGGTACGGCCAGGCCGTACCTAGGTCAGGGACGCGAACCGATGCCATAACTGCCGCCTTTTTTCTTTTTAAACCCCCAAAAACCGCACCCCTTCCCTTTCCCTTTCCTTCCCAGCCACACCGATCTCTCTCTCTCTTCTCTCTCTCTTCTCTCTCTCTTCTCTCTCTTCTCTCCTTCTCCATTTTCTCTCCATCTCCACCACTTCTCCTCTTCCTCTCTTCTTCAAGGAGCACCGGCCACCCAACCGAGCACTTCACCGATCCGAGCCGCACGTCTTCGGTCCGACCCGCACCTTCTTGCTCTCGGTTAGTATTTCTCCTTCCATTTTCTTTGTTTCACCCCATTTTCGTGCTTCCCTCTCTTCCTTGCTCGGTTCTGCCCAATTTCTGTCAAAACCCTAGCTTGGTACGGCCCACCCGTACCAGATAGGTACGGCCCGTACCGATCTTCTGACCTGACACCAAACTGTACCAGTTTGTACCAATTAACCCTTCCCAGCCCATTTCTGTGTTGTGTACTCACCTTGTCTGGTTTAGGGGTTAATTGGTTGCAAGAAACCCCAAATTGCCATTGGTACCAGTTGGTGCGGCCCTTACCAGCCAACACCAAAAACCCTAAGTTAGGTACGGCCCGTACCAGCCTGTGCGGCTAGGCCGTACCTACCTAGGTCAGGCCAGGCCGTACCACCTAAGTCCGACCAGGCCGTACCAGCTAAGTCCGACCAGGCCGTACCTACCCAGTCAGACCCTTACCACCCACCGCCACAAACGTCTGAGAGATGCGTCGGCAATCCTCTCGCTCCTCCACATCCTCTGGCGACACCATCCCTTCCGCCACTGGCCCATTGGCCAACGTCCCTCCTGCTGATTCCCCCACGTCATCTCATCACTCCCACCGGAGTGCGTCTCGGGGTGACTCCCGCGCATCTCGCCACTCCCGGGAGAGCGCAGCCCGGACTGGGTCCCGCCATAGTCCCTCCCTTCAGGACGCCGTCACGCCCACTTACTATGAGGGAGAGACCACATCCAGTGGCCATCAGTCCGTATATCGGAGCCCACAGGAGAGCCCCTCTTACCGTCCATCTGGAGATCAGGACCAGGGCTCTGACGAGGCCTCTGACCAGGCCCAGGGCTCTGATCAGGCCTCCATCCACGGCTCCGACCACGCCTCTGACTCCTTCGGCACTGATACGGCCCTCTCTGATGCCACCCAGCGTGCCGAGGCTTACACCGAGGAGTACTTCTTCATGCCGACCCGTCGGCAGTTCAAGTACTTCGATATTCTGCTGACGAAATCGATCAACAATACGAGGATTGTTGACTTTTCTGCTCTTCAGACGCTGGGACTGGAGGATGAGTTTCGCCGCATCACCACCCGGGTCGGGATCACTCCAGCCTTCTGGGAGATTGCCCAGAGGGGATACAAGAAGCTCACCATGGAGTTTCTTTCCTCTCTGGAGCTCAAGTACTCGCGGCACCATACCCCGTTCATCCGGTTCCGCATGCTGAGTGAGACCCACCGCGTCTGGTTGTCTGACTTGAGGGAGTGGTTTGGCTTTGAGCCGAACCCGACTACTGACTCCCTCACCTTCTCTGTGGGCTTGGAGCGCGACAGCTTCTGGGCGCTGATCTCTGGCGCCCCAGCCGGGTCAGCCTTCAACAGGGAGTACAAGCAGCTCAATGTCTCTCATCCAGTCATCCGGGTCTTGCTGCGTATCCTCGGTTGCACCATCTTTGCGCGTGGCGAGACGTTCGCCCGCGCCAATGTTGAGGATATGCAGCTGGTGGATCACATGCTGCGTCCCGACAGCACTCTCGAGCGGCCCGATCTGATGCTCGTCATGATCCACCACTGGCTCGGCATCCAGAGGCAGCCCAAGCCGGGTGGCGTCATTTACATCTCGGCCTACGTCACTCTGATCGCCGAGCGCTTACACCTCCAGATCATCGGCGACGAGGAGTGCCGGAGCTCCCGATCTCTCTCTCTCACTCAGTTCACCACCTACAAGTTCATCGAGTCAGCTGCAGGACGCGATGGGCGAGGTGCTTGGGCTTGGCGCATGCCTGACCAGCATACCAGATACATCATGCCATTCCCGGTCACTCTCTCCTTCACTGACCGGAGCACTTGGTTTTTCCGACGTCCGCCCCGCGTGCAGCCTGCCCCTGAGGTCCCACCTCCACCTCCTCCACCACCCCCACCACCACTGCAGGGCGATGAGGACATGATCGATGCCGCCACCTCTCCAGTCCAGGCTCCGTTTGTGCCGCTGCATCCTCTCTCTCCTCATGTGCCACCTTTCCCCGGCCAGGCTCCCCCCTTCTTCGAGCAGGTACATCCTTCACCCTTTGGTGCAGGTACCTCTTTTTATGGAGCTGGCCCTTCCACGTACCAGACTGGCCCATCCACCTCTGCCTACGCAGCCGGACCCTCGACCTCCTACAGTCGACCCGTGTATCCCCCTCCAGTCGATGAGCCCACCGTCCAGGATGTTTACCACCTGATGTACGGCATGCGTCAGGAGCAGGGTGATGCACTCTATGAGCAGGGTGCTGCCATTCGTGCACAGGGCGCCGTACTCCAGGATCTCACGCGACGGGTGACTGGGATAGAGCAGCGGTTTAGCGACTGGCTCTGGTACGACCACCCTGAGGACTGATCAGGTTCGCTCTCTATTCCCCGAGCTTCTTTTATCTCTTTTATCTCATAGTCTTGAAGCATTGAGGACAATGCTCAGGCTAAGCTTGGGGGGATTGCATTTGCATTTAGGTCATATTTACTTTATCGTTATTTTTCTGGCATTTTTTCGTATTTTCGTGCATTGTTAGGTGAAGATTTGCGTGAATTGCTAGAATTGAGAATAACTTTGAAACGATTTAGTTGTGATTAGGATAGACCTGAGTGGATTGGAACTAACCCATGATTGGTTATTGAACTACTTAGGTTGAGATGTTTTTAATAATGGAAACGATGAAACAAACTTAGAATTGAATCGAACGAGATTATTCGAAAAAAAAAAAAAACTGAACTGTGCCTTTAGGAATTGGGATTTTCAAATTAAGAAAGTTTGGAATATCCATTGGTATGAATGAATACCAATAGATGTGTGTATTCATGGTATGAGCAAAAAAAAAAAAAAAAAAAAAAAAAAAAAAAAAAAAAAAAAAAGAAAAGAGAAATGAAAAAGATGGAGAACATAAGAGTACTGGCAATAAGCCTCGAATGGGCGCCTTTGAGCTCGTCTCCCAATTAGAAATAAAGAAAGAAAATTTTGCTCATACCAACACACTTCGTTCGCAACTTTCTTACCCTTAAGCTTGATTCAAGCTTGGGGGAGGGCAAATGAAAAGAAAAATCACCTTAAATAAAAGCACTGATTCGGAAAAAGAATGAAATTGTTTCGATCAAACCTAGGTAATTAGTCTTTCCATTGTTAGAAGCATCTCAAAATAAGAAGTTCAATTGACCAATTGGTGGAGTGAATCAAGGTTTATAAAGGGATATTTGAATTACAACCGAATCGATTCTAGGAATTCTTGACTATAGCAAATTCACGTAGGTTTTCACATTTAGACTTTTATCTGCATTTAGATTTAGTTGTCCAGCACTTTTACCCGAGTTTGAAACTTTTTGCTTGAGGACAAGCAAAGGTTCAGCTTGGGGGAATTTGATACCTCGCATATTTAGTCTATTTTAGGCCTATTTTAGTACCAGATTCGTGCCATAATTCACCAGAATTATGTGCATTCCATTGTTATATCTTTAGAATTTGGTACTGCTGAGTGTTTGTTTGTTTTCTGCAGGTTTGGAGCAAAACACACGAAGAAATGGCGATTCACATGATGAGGTACGACCCTTACCAGGCTTGGTACGGGTCGGACCATACTTAGCCGTTTTCAGCTCTTCACGCCTGGTACGGCCAGGCCGTACCAAATTGGTACGGGCCGTACATGAAGGCGTCCTGACAGATTCAAATTTGGGCAGAGGCTATTTAAGGCGGGGAACTCTCCAGATTTCGGATCCAATTCATTCCAGATAGATCTGAGAGCTCAGTAGGAGAGAGAAAGAAGGCTAAGGAGCTGAAAGCAAGAAGGAAAGAAGAGGAAGAGGCGAAACTCGACGGATCTAGCTTCCTCCTCCATCTCCCTTCAATCCATGGCTATCTCTCTTCCTCTTATTGTATTTTTAGACATTGCTATGTGCTGTGAGTAGATCATTTTAGTTTCTAGGGTTAGAGATCGAATCTTGATTTGTTTTGACTTTCTTTGACTTTTACTTTGTATGAACTCTTTAGTTTGATTGATTGTGATTTTCATTGTTATATCTTGCTTTGCTTGCTGTGATTGTTGTATGATGTCCCTTTAGGTTTAGATCGAACCTATCAAGGTCATGTGATCATCTCAATCTCTCATCCAATTCAAGTACATAGGGTAGAATAGTTCGAATTGAAGCCGAAAGGTTGAATTCTCCTCTAATCGACAGATTAGAGGGTGCCTTAGACATCTAATCAATCAGCTAGGGTAGATCTGTACCAACATACGATGGTTGAGGTGTAGAAACCCTAAAAGGCTCTCAATTGCATTCCAACCTAGATCTTGATCCAACAAACGATGGTTGAGGGTTAGGAACCTTAGGTATGGTCTATTGAACCTTTCTAAAGAGTTTAGCACAAGGTACCAGCAAGGAAATGCATTTACTCGAACTGGTAGGTTCTGTTCTGGGAAGCCGGTACGGGTCTTACCAGGGTGGTACGGCCTAGCCTTACCAAGTGAGGTGCGGCCTAGCCGTACCTACTTAGTACGGGCCGTACCACTAGAGGCAGATCAGAGATGAAGTCTTAAACCCTGGAAACACCTTTTATCCATAATCAAAACACAATTTACATTTGTTCTAAACATTTTGTTACATCTTCTTCAATTGTCTGAACAGTTTGATTTGATACCTTAGGAAATTAAATACCAAACAAAACCCTTTCAACTTCTAGTTTTCAATCAAGTTTAGATAGAACTTAACCGAGTGATTAGCCGTCTCTGAGGATCGATACCCGATTATACTACACGGCAGAGGTTGTGCACTTGCATCCTTTACTCGTGGAGTGTTAACGAGGTTTAAAAGGTACGCTTTCAAGCGTGCCGAAACTTCGTTGCGCTTTGCGCGCATCATTGGCTTAACAGACCTGGTACGGAAATGCAATTTCACCTTCCTACGTTTAATCAAACCTAAGTTATCAGTTCTATTTACTAAAGGTATCCACATATGGAAATTTCACCTCTCGGCTACTATTGACCTCACCTTTCGGATCTCAGATCTACCTCAAATACTTAACCTAATTTGCAAGAAACATCAAGGCCAAATTACAAGAAGAAATACCATAGGCATTCAACAGTAGACAATCAAGAATCAATCAAGCAATTTAGATCAAGCAATCACAATAATACAAGAATCAAAGAAACACGAATAACATTCAGATTCAATCAATGTGCATTATCAAACAAAGTCTAAGACTACATCCAAACCCCTGAAACTACAAAACTACTCAGACATGATCAAAAACAAAATAAAAGAGAGAAAGAGAGTGCAAATCATGATGAGAGATGAAGGATTGAAGAGGATCGAAGCTTCTGGCCGAATCTTCTTCTCCAAGTCGAATCCTTCTTGGCTCCAGATCGGCTCCAGATCGCCTCTCCTCTGTCACGCGCCAAACACTCCTTTCAAACCGATCAGATCTGTTTTTGGTGAAAAATCATGGATTCCTTGAATTGCGCAGGGCCCTCTGTATATATAGGCTTCTTAACGGGCTTCAAATGGGGCGCGACCCGCGTCAGGTGGAACTGATGCGAGCAATGAGGGTTGCGTCTGAGGTCGCGTCTGGACTGTGATGTGACCCGCATCAGGTGGAACGCGACTCGCATGGGGGATGTCAGAACTCTGCTTGTTTTCGCCTATTTCCTGCAAAGTCAACCACAAAATGCAACAGTACCATATTCTATTGATATTCAATGTAAACAATGCAATTTAGTGGTTAAAAACATGATGTCTGGTCTGAAAATAGGTCGAAACAATAGATCAAATAAGGAGACATCAATTTGCCTTGGATAATAACTTAGAATTACAATAAACCCATAGCAATCGTAAGGTCTATGTGGTATGTCAAAGATGTAGAAGGAAGCACGTATTAGGCATAGAAGAAGAGGAACCGCTAAATTAATTCATGTATTCACTAAATTGAAGAATGCTCATACATCACATACACTAAACAAAAACTACACTGAATCAATTCATATTTTCCCTACCCCTAGGATTAGTGAATCTCGAGTGGCTAAATCTCACTGTGTTTTTTTTCTTGCGTCGAGGAGGAGCTGCCTCTGATGGGGACGCATCATCTCCTAGGCTGACTCCGTCTATGACTATGGATTGAAGCGAGTGGTAAATTCCCTGCATAATATCGCTCTGAGTCGCTGGAGGAACTTCGACCGCTACATCCCTCGGTCTCATGTCTGTAATATCATCGCTGATATCGATGCAGCTTATGTCAAATGGAAGTCCGGCTTTCTCGACCATGGCTCTGAACAGGTCAATATGCCCAAGATCGGATAAGGTATCGCGACTATGCTCTAGCAATAGGAGTCCAAAAGCCTTCTGTCCAGGTGTCTTCACCATCGCAATTTCTTTTGCGATCGTTTTCAAGAGGCGAAATCTCTGCAAAAAAAATGATAGTTCTTAGATAAAATGAAAGATAGTTCATAAATAAAATGAAATGATATATTAAAAATTAAAATTAAAATACTTACGGTACGAGCTTGCACCACGGCATCTGAGACATACCCGAGATCTCCTACTTCTCCTACTTCTCCTTCCGGTTCTGGCACTGGCTGGCTCAAATTACTTCGTTGCTTTGCACTAAATTAATTTACAATTTATTTACACTAATTACTATAAATTACTCTAAACATTTATAGAATTTACTTACACTAAATTTCTTGCATTAAATATAAATTAATAACAAAAGTATAAATTAGTAACAAAAAATGTAACAGGTAAGCCCCACAGACAGCTGACATCTTCCAATGTCACTGTGCACTCCCCCACCGGAAGATGAAAAGTATTCGTCTCGAGCCTCCACCTCTCGACGAGCGCAGTGATCAATGCTTTATCAATATGACAATGAATCACATCCGTCATCTGGTACAAGTCTAAATTCACCAAATCTTGTTTCATCCGAGGTTTTTAATTAACGCCAATTTGGCAAGGACCAGGACGCAGTGCATAATCAGACCGGAACGATAATTTCATAGCAACAAAAATTAATCCTAACTTATAAGTTTATTTTGAAATTTAAATCCAAACCGGTATTAAATAAATACCTTCGTATTCGCCATCCATATCTTGTGTTCATCATTACGCAATTGCAACAAGGGTTGTTCATCAGACATTTTGCACTATAATATAAATAAAATTACAACATAAGAAAACTCCAATTAGTTAACACATAAAAAATTCCATTAGCTAATTTACTCTACATACAAAATTTAAAAAATCTACAATTAGTTAAATTATACTAAACAAAGTCAAATTACACTAAAAAAACAAAATTATTCTACATTTATTTAAAAAATAATTATGAGCAAGATTTCTCTACATGCAAACCAAATCATTCTACAATTTCTAAAATTACACTAAATACACTAAATTACTCTAAATGTTTACACAATTTATTTACACTAAATATTTATACAATTTATATACAATTTATTTACACTAAATATTTATTTATACTAAATTTATTTACACTAAAATATATTTACACTAAATTTATTACACTAAATTTATTTCACTAAATCTATTTACACTAAATTACTCTAATTACTCTAACTATTTATACAATTATTTACATGATATATTTATACAATTTATTTACAATACAATACACTAAATTAGACTCCAATACACTAAATTTACACTACAATACACTAAATTACACTACAATACACTAAAAAAAACTAATTTACTCTACATAAAAACTAAACTAAATAATTCTACAAAAATAATATAAAATTCGGATTTTTTTTTCAAATTAAAAATTTATACTACAATATACTAAATTTACACTACAATACATGAAATTACACTACAATACACTAAAAAAAACTAATTTACTCTAAATACAAACTAAACTAAATAATTCCAGAAAAAAATTATAAAATTCGGATTTTTTTTTCAAATAAAAAATTTAACTACATACCTAACGAAACTTGTAGATCTGAAGTTCTTCTTGTTTTTCTCTCAAAATTATACTAAAATATGTGATTAGAATAAAAAATAATGAAGATTTGAAGGAGTTAAAATTCAGATTTTTTTGGTTCTCTCGGGTAGGGAAAGGAAGGAAGGTCTCGAGTAGGGGAAAGAAGGAAGAAGAGAAGGTCCCAAGGCTGTTATGGCATTTTTTTTTAGCTAAACCGAAATGGCTATTCAGTGAAGCACAAAAAATGCTACACCGAAATGCCTATTCGGTGAAGCCAAAAAAATGCCCTTCACCGAAATGGCTATTAAGTTAAGCTTATAAAATGAATTTTCTGTGATATTGTTCGTACAACCCCAAAAAAATCCTGTAAACCAAAATGGCAATACGGTGAAGCAAAAAAAAAAACCCTTAAACCGAAATGCCATTTCAGTTTTTGCTGTTTTTCTAAAAAACTCGGTAACCATGTTGGTTCTTTAACATTAATTATTTTAATTACTGTTTTTAAAAAAAATCCTCCAAACTAAGGGGAATTTCATGTATACCCGTAAAAAAACCTCGAAATTACATATTTCAACCTCTAAAATTCATAATATCATATTTATCCAATTTATTAAAACTCATTTTAAATTGATGAAGTACCTGTATTATCTTTTATTAAAAAAATAAAAATACGTAATCATTCTAAGGAAAATGTTTCGGTTTTCTATCTGATCGGTTTCCAGCTTCCTAGCACCCAATTAAAGTACGGTACCCAATCCCATTACTATAGGTAAATATCACAAAATAGTTACTAATAATAGTGTTCAGCTCCTGCAACTATTTGACTCTGAGTCTCTGACCTCCATGATATCATTTTGACTAAGCACATAACTGGTGCTTGATAATGCAGTTTAGTAACTACAGTTCCCTTGATGGTGTTCTCTACTGCAAACCTCATATGAAGGTTTGAAGGTACAGCTGACATCTTGTATTCTTTCATTGAGATTACACACCACCAATTGTTGGTAGCCTGGTACATGCCAGTACATGGCCTCGTCATCAACAAAAGCTAACTCACATGTCATATCTCCCCTTTAAATTTTTTGTTTTATTGGTGGTGAAATTTTTTTTTTCTTTATAATTTTGTATTGGTTTTGTTTTATTTTTCAAATAAGGATGCATTGTAAGGTACAGAAGTGGTGTGATGTTTTCTCATCTAATTTTGATCTTCTTTCTTTCTGGTAAGAGAGAAAAAAGAGAAATGTGTAGGCTATATATGATCTTGGATCATGTAAATCTGGTACGCTGGAACCAATAAGGTACTGGTAGTCTGGTACAGTTTGTACTATCAGACTATCAAGTTTCTCCAAAAATGCAAATATCAGTTTTGGTTTGCAAGAACAGTTCAATAGAATAAAAAATTAATTAGCATATAAACCAAATCCAAGTTTCTTATAAGACATGCATTGCTCGTCAAAGCATTTTTTTATTGTTGTATCAACATCTTAAATGAATCCAATCATCTGACATTCAAACAGTTGTCCAAAATTGTCTAAAAACAGCAGTTCTGTTAAATAGAAAAAAATTCAAAAAAAATGTAAAATCTAATCTCCAAGCACATTTTAATATAGAGGTTATGTTGAACGGTTTGGATCGAGTGTTTCAACTTTGAAAATCACAAAACCAAATTGTTATAAGAAATTGTAACTTACAAATGTTGTAAGTGGATCCCTCTTCTTATATTAATTAACAATTTTTCTTTTAAAAATTATGTTTCAACAATAAAAATCTTTTTATTTCCATCCCTCATTTGAAATGAGGGATGAAAATGACTCATTTCTATGTAGGAATCATTCAATATTTGAATATATATTTTAATTTAACATCTCTACAATAACAAGACATAAATTAAATTGCACTACTGATGGTGTCAGTTTTAATAATATTCATATAAACAAGCAAAATTGCTACAGCTGTTTCATATATCTGATTGCAGTAATTGCCACATTCAATTATCTTGTAATGAATGCACATCCTCTTGCATCCCATTTTTTTTAACCAAAAAGCATGTTAGTTTTATTAATTAGCGATGACAGCCATCTTTTGGGGTAGCTTTTTATATAACTATTAATTTTGTGGAAATTTAAATTCTTACGGGATTTCACAATATATAGTGAAACTGGTACTTTCTCTAATTTAATTTTACCATCAAATTACAACTCCCTTTTAACCAAAAACACACTTCCTCGAGATTTCATCAAATTACCATCTAATCCTACAAGTCTACACGACTACAACCCAATCTAATCTAATCAAACTAAGCACTGGTAAACTTGGTAACAGCCTTGGTCCCCTCAGAGACAGCATGCTTGGCAAGTTCACCTGGGAGCACAAGCCTCACAGAGGTCTGGATCTCACGAGAAGTTATGGTAGGTTTCTTGTTGTACCTGGCAAGTTTGGCTGCCTCCGTAGCCAACTTCTCAAAGATATCATTGATGAAGGAGTTCATAATGGACATGGCTTTGCTAGAGATACCGACATCTGGATGCACCTGCTTTAACACTTTAAAGATATAGATCTTATAAGTCTCAGTGTTCTTCGCCTTCCTCTTCTTCTTCTCCCCTCCTTCCTTCGGACCCCTCTTCTTCTTCTCAGCAGGAGCCTTCTCCGCCTTCTCTGGCTTCTCGTTCACCGGCTTCTTCTCAGCTGGCTTCTTCTCTGCTGGCTTCTTCTCTGCCTTAGGCGCCATTAGAACTTACAAATGCAAGGTTTTGGAGGGATTGTGAATTGTGTGAAGAAAAGTAATTGAAGAGATCTGATTCGAATTTGAGCCTGATTTGATTCGTTTATAAAGAGAAAGGGAAAAGATGGTGATTGGTTGGAGGGAAGCGGCACGGATCGGTGAGGTGGAGCGATTAGATCCGTTAGATGATCTTAGTTTGAACGGTGATGGAGGATTTGGCACGGTCAAAGAGGTCAAGATAATTTAATATTTTTGGTGGGCCAAAATTGGGCTACTATTTTGTTTTCTTAACTGGGCTATGTATGCATGCCAGCCAGCTTGTTTAATTAATTCTCCTCATATTTTATTCTGGGCTACTGAACAGAAACAACCCAAGAAAAAGATTAGCCCAACTTTACAACCTATATTTTTTTTGGTAGACCAGATTTAAATTGGGCCTTTAACTTGGAAATTTTGGGAACTGTTGCAAAAATTATAATATTGCATTTAAGCTAATGATATATGAAATTAACAAATTCTGAAGGAAATGTATACCATGAACCTTGCAACGTGAAAAAAAAATCACAATTTAATTTAAGTCCCACATAACAAAAATTAAGTACCACAAGCATGCTTAACTATACTAAAATCTAACTATAATTATTTGAACTCAAACAATCCTTTTTTTGTCAACCGTATACTAGCGAAACAAATCTGTAAATTTCGTACCACCACTGCATATAAGTACACCTAAATTACCTTACGAAAAATTAAACGGGTCGCCCGGATCAAACATGAGCATGTTCTCTTGTGTACCGAGAGAACCTTGTTGTTGTAGCAAAGGGGTGGCGGCGGCGGCTGCTGCTTGAGTGCATTATGAGTTTCATACATGAATATTTGGGCGAGGGTTTTCGCCAACTCACATCGAATGGTTGACATTTCTTATTGAATGCAGATCTCAACTCCTGTGCTCCCGTAGACTGGTTCCTTCATTCGCCAGTATACCTATGTGGAAAGTGAGTTTGCCGCCTCGGTCCTCTCGTCGACCGGGAGCATCTACATGTACATGAAACAGGAATTGTCAGATTCCAAGAAAATTTTATGTTCCTTATTATAGTACAAACTACAAAGCGTTAATGAACTCGACATTTGAGATATCAGTCAGCAAATTAATTAACTAATTAATTAATTAATCTATTGTTGCAACGCAATTAGAATATTTTCTAACCATATATTAGAAAGATTGACATGCCACTTACATGTGTTTCACTGTTTTTATTTAATTTTATGACAATATGTATTAATATTGAATTTCACGGGGAAAGAAAAAAAAATATTTCAGCTGCCTAAAAATAAAGCAATGAAAATAAATGTTTAACAACTAACATGCTCAATTATATTACAATTATAATACACTTTGATCGATGCAGGGAACCACTTTTTAATTGTTCAAAAGAACTATCAAAAGGCTTTCCTTTTTTATAACACTTGAGCAAAACTTGAATCCTTCATTATTGGCAACGTTCGCAATCTAATTTTTCAAATAATTAAGAACACTTCTCGAAATTATTTTGTAGTAGCAAATAATACAAAATGCTAATTTCTCGGTCGATTTATATCACATTCACCCAACATCTCCAGCATTATTGTTTTTTTTTAATAAATAATGTTCAACCAAATCCTTATATTCAAAGGTTTAAATAGCGTTTATCGCGTTACAGCGGAACGGCTGAAAAAACGGCGCTATGGCCATATAGCGGCGCTATATGGCCATAGCGTCATAGCTATTTTGGTCCGAAAACGCTATAGCGCGCTATTTAGAACATTGCTTATATTAGATTGGAATCCACCCAATATGCTTGCACCTATAATTATCTCCTTAATTGTACTATATATAACAAAATAATGTAACTGTATAAAATTATGCATATACGGCTATTTTGTAACAACAAATTAATAAATTCATTTTGTTGGTCTAGCTTAATTTGTCCCTGCATTTAAAATAGTTACCTTTAACATCCTAGCTACATTTCCAGCTCCAAAGATTTTATGAACACATCAAATCTCTCAGGATTATTTGCTGAAAAATACGGTGCCAAAATGCAATCTTCAGCTAGTGCATCTCTTGCTGGAACTGCCTTCAACTGAGTTTGAGCTGGTAAACATGACTTAATAATATATTTGTTTGATCTTAGGAGATTTTTGGGGATCCAATAGGGAGATTTGACGGGGATTTTGAGAATTTGATAGGGAGATCTTTCAATAGATATGCCTGAGCTTATGTGATGATTTGTTTCTATGTTGTTTAGAGGAAGGGAAGGGTTTGTTTTACAAGGAAATAGTTTAACGGCTAATAGCCGTTTGCTATTCGAATTTATTTCCTGATTTAATCTTCTGAAATGAAATCTGCTCCGTTCTTGATTAAGCCTAAAGAAGCAGAATTTGGTCTGTTTCATTTTTTGTCTCCATTAAATCTAAATGGATATCTGCAGTAATTAATTACCTTGTGATCTCTGTTCTCCAAAAGTAATATATAAAAGTTGATAATAAATTAATCCAGTTCAAATTTACCGTCATTTTAGTACATGCAACTATATTATATACCAACTGTTGAGGAAAAAAGAAAAAGTACCTTGGAATTTAGATGTATAGATAGATCAGAAAAATGTCTCTCACTACAAAAGGTTGTTTTTGTTATCATGTTGTCTCGGATCTTCTATGGTCTTGGATAATTGTACAACATGTTGTATATATAGCGCATAGTAATGATCCGTTCAAATTTGTTGTAACTTGATCCCTCCTCAAATACGATTGATCCGTTCAAATCAAAATGATCTGAGACCTTTAAAATGATCCTAAACAGGACAAATCGAAATCTGTTTGACCCAAGCCATCGCAATTCGACACCCGAAAAAAAAAAATATAAAAATATATTTGGAATTACTAAAGAAGTTTTCTATTTTTTATTCTCTTTTTCTTCAATTTTTCTTTCTTTTGTCTTCTTTTTCTGTTTATGTTTTGGTGTGTTTGTAAGTGTTTGTTTATTAGCTTGCCTTCTATGATGGGTACTGTTTATTGTCTTTCTTGCATTAATTGTTAATATCTTTACCGTGCTGTGAAGTACATGGAAGCTGGTAATTTCGCTGCATGAAGCAAAAACTGCACTGTCAATATCTTCAATTATCTTTAATTACCTTATATAATATTCTGATAACTGACCAGGAATAATGCAAAGATTTGATAAGTTTGATTTCAAACTATTTTCAATAGATTGCTCCTATATATAGTAATTTGATGACCAATTATTGTAGAGCTAATTTTACAATTTCATGGCAAATTTTGGTTACCATACTTGATATTTTGTTGTCCTTCCTGAGGTTGCCTCATTTTGAATTGATTAAATAAGGTCTCATTTAGACCTACTGAACATTACAACAGAGAAGAAGAAAAACAACATAACACACTGTAAAATATCGAAAGCATGAACTCACATAAAGAAAGGTACTCTGAACAATATAAAAGAAAAAGAAAAAGAAACATAACATAACATTCAGTAAGACACGAAAGCTACATAGTACTTGCAAATTCAAAACTGTACATAAAAAAAGAAGTTAAAAAAGGGATTATTCTAAAACTAATAGCAATGAAGTTACAGGCCTACACTAAGTTACAACCCTAATAGATGCTATGAATAGCATCCTAGGATCGTCACTGGCTGTCAAAATTCCAGCATCAAAATTTAACCTGTACTCAAATTAAAACAAATGCAACCCGCCGTGATTTATTAATTCGTTCCTCTTGCTATCAGCCATGGCGCAGTTTCTGTTTTTTTCCCATGCGTTCTCTCTTCTCCTCCTCCTCAATGAGGCGCAATTGCTCCTCATCTTCCTTTCGTGCTAGTTTGGAGCTGAAACAATGACAACCTTATAATTAGTGCTTGTTATTACCAATATGACCCTCCAGAGAATTGTTATAAATAAAAAGAGAAACAAAATTTTGTAGAAAAAAAATACGTACCTTCTTCGTTCTTCTTTTAGAATCCTATCAAATCCAACCACCATATCACTGTCATCCTCGTCCCTCCCAGCCCATCTTTGAGGGTTATAGCTGCACAAAACAATCAATTTAAATTATATTTACCGACAACAAACAAGAATCAGCAGTAGTGGTATACTATTACTAACAATGAATTGAATGCGGTAAAACTATTATGCTTGAATACCAATAAATAATATATATGATTTTTCAACACCACAACAACAAATCAACATGTGGTACATACTTGAACATCTTGCGGATAATATCAATAGCATTATAATCTTTATCATTGAAGGGCCTTTTGGCACCAGTACTGGGACTAGGACGGTGAGACCCATTTGAGATGTGCTTTGGCTGGTTGGATTTTGGTAGTGGAGGCTGTCTGGAGGTGCCCTGTCGCTGTAGCTGTTGTTTCAGATGGCCTTTTGATGCCTCCTTAATGTGCTTAGTTGATGACGGCTTGGATGTTGAAAGATCTATGGCATGAAGAGAAACCTATATGAGTATGCATCCATGAAAGAACAAAATGATGGGTTTCGCTGTTTGTTGTTTGTTTGCTCCCCAACTCAAAACCTAGACTAGAAGATACCAGGTCAAGTACTATTATATTATACTGAACCCCCATACAAGATCAGCTTTTATTTTCAATCAAAAGTAATACATAATGAATTTTCAGATACATTGTTTCAGGGATTTAGAGTACCTTTCAACTCAAAATGCCAGAAAAAAATTAACACTGACCCAAATGCTAACACTCACAGAAATGCTGTACCTGGCTGGTCGGATACAGGACAACCCAGAACTATACAGACCCAGGCCTCAAATGACAAACAACCCAAGACGAACTGGCCTGACCTAAAACAATCCATGAGCAAAATTGACCTGACAATGATATGATCAACCAAAAAATAACTCCGTGCAAGAAACCTACCATACCCGCTTTAAAGCTGTTTACAGAGTGCTGAGATGTTACTAAAGATAATCTTTAGCCAGGACTTGATCAGAACAAAGATGCCAAACTTACCAGGTTTTGATTTTGTGCAGGGCTCATGGGGTACCTCAGCATCATCCGAGAACAAAAACGAATAATCTCGATTTTTTTTCAATATATGAGCCTTCCTTTTGACCTGAAAGTAATATGCCCTCCAAATTGAGATATACCGATTTACATATTATAAATTAACGTACAAAAAGTGGATAAATGAAAACTATAAGCTATACCTCATTGACTGGAACACAGACAGTAGTAGAAGAGCCTGAAGATTTAGAAGAAGAATGCAAATACCCATTCTTCTTGATTGATTTTGCCCCTTCAATTACCCGCGGAGCAATTCCATGCAGTGAAGGTCCAAAAAAGGACCCAAATCTGTTTATATAAAAATGAGATTTGAGTAAAATAACTTGTGTGCTTAAAAGCCGATAAAAAATTTAGTCAATAATTGCATAATAAATGACAAAAAAGTAACTAACAAGAAAATAAGAGAGCTGAAATAAAAAAAAAATATATAAACATACTTGTCTTGAGATGATGTCTTTGGAGTCTCCTGTAAGGCAGATTGACCAAAAGTGGAGGCCCTTTCCTTCAACAGTTTTTGTCTGAATTTTTGTTTGAGCTTCTCTCTGATGCTAAGGAATTCCTTCTCTTCTTTTGTTGGTTTTGGTGGTACTCTCACCTCTTCCTGCTCTTCTTCCCCTTCTTCTTCGTATTCGTTTGAATTATTGTACCGATCCCTCATCTTTGAATATGGCCTCATTCCTGAAAAAAGGGGAATGCATTTTGACAACCTATTGAATATTGGAATTATAAAGAATCTGGATCTGATAAATTCTTCCCATAGGAGTTGTTATATTAAAATTTTGACTTAGATCTAGTCCAATTCCACAGAGATGAGAATTACTAATCCTGAATTTATTCTGAATTTGTCTAGTTCCATACCCTAATTTCCCTTAATTTTAAAGTAACTGAGACACTATATGATCTTGTCTAATATGCAATAGTCAAACCATTGTTTGGTGCTACATGCATGCATGGTTTAAATAATCTACCAATTATTGGGCAATTTTCCAAACCCCACCGGCCAAAAGGAAGAACCCTTGATTCAGAAAAGACTTACCTTAATTATGTCGGAGTTTAACAGATTCTTGCTTCTAGTTTGTTTGTAAACAGATTCTTTGAAGGCAAAAGGAAATGCGAAAATATGCGACTAATTGATGATTGGGAAACTTATATAGGGATAGCTACGGACAAGTTCAGACTCTTTGAAGGAAAAAAGGAAATTAAATATGTTTCCTTAATTTATATAGGTGCTATTTTTGAGTTTCTCTTTTTACACCTATCTAAATCTATTCCAATACTTTGCAAAAAAAAAAAAAACTGTTCCAATCCGTAGTGAGCATCAAGCAATACAACCCGGTTCTACTTTTACTTAAGGATCCGACTAATTGTCCTCAAGCTTCAATCCCCGGATTATCCCAAAAAAAACTGTCATTTGACTTGCGCGAATACTGTAAAACTCTGCAACCAATACTGTAAATTCAACGACAGATCATGTATAATAAGAAGTTTAAAAGTCCAACAATCCAAGTTAGTTGGAAGTGGTCCCCAAGTTAGTTGCAAACAGTTAGCAACTTGCAAAGCCACTGTACTTCCGGCTGTACTTGAAAAATTGACGGCTTCTAGAAGGTTTCACAAACAAACCTAAAATTTTGCAAAATTAATTTTTTTGCATCAAATTTTATATTTTTATTTTATTTTTTTCGTATTTCTCTTTTTTGTTCAATTATTAATATTTGTATATCGATCTATATCATGTAAAATAAGGCTTACATACTGTAAAATTAGAAGATGTAAACTATAAAAACTGACATATGTTAATAGCAAAATATAAAACTGACATATATTAATCACAGAATAAACTGACATACTGTAAAATAAGGCTTACATACTGTAAAATTAGCAGATGCAAACTATAAAACTGACATATGATAATAGCAAAATATAAAACTGACATATATTAATCACAAAATAAACTGACATACTGTAAATTAACCATAAACTATAACATACTGTAACATCATACTATAACATACTGTAACATCATACTGTTCACATACTGTAACATCATACTGTTCACAAGCACAGAGAAAAATTCAACAAAAAAAAAGGGCTTCTTCACTTCATTACCCTCTGGTGCACATTGTTCGGATGAGTGAGAAGTTTCATCGCTAGAACGACACGCTCTTTTGATATATCATCCTGCAAAAAAAAAAAAAAAATAAGCAAGGTTAAATATTGGAGTTATGAACCATTAGCAGATGCAAACAATCAAAGCAACATACTGCAAAATTGTTATATGTATCCTGCAAAATTGTTGATGTATCCTGTGAAATTTATCATGTCAAATTGCACATATGCTGTAATCTAAAATTGTTATATGTAACCTGTAAAATTGTCCCATATATCCTGTAAAATGTTTAGATGTATCCTGTAAAATTGCACATAAGCTGTAATCTAAAATTGTTATATGTACCCTGTAAAATTGTCCAATATATACTGTAACATTTTTAGATGTATCCTGTAAAATTGCACATATGCTGTAAACTAAAGTGAATCACAGTAAAAGAATACTGTAACCAAAGTGAATCACAGTAAAACTAAACTGTCTAAATTATGTAACCTGTAAAATTGTCCTATGTATCCTGTAAAATTGTCATATGTATCCTGTACAGTTGCACATCTACTGTAAACTAAATCTAATCACAGTACGGTTGCACATAATTTGTATCCTGTGAAATTTATCATGTAAAATTACACATAAATTGCACATATACTATAAAATATTAAAGTTAATAAAATTACCTGCGTGAAATTCATAGCGTTATCTGTTATCAGGTTGTAGACATAGCGCAACACAAAAATTGCGCAGTCCTGCGAACCTTCTCCCTGCTGAGGGCAATTATCTCGAGTAGTGTCAAGATTTTTCCAAGCCGTGTTAGCTGATAGAAAAAAGGATATCATCAAATTTCAGGCACACTTCAAGTCATAATTCTGTAAATTCATTGCATAAAACCTGTAAATTAACTGAAACTTTGTAAATAAAACACTCACAAGTCCTCCAGGCAAGGAACTCTCTCAGCCACTTGATCGTGTGCCAGTGGTACTCCAGATATCCATCTTCTCCACCAGCAGAGGTGTAGTAGTGAATCTTCACACCAGGAACATCCACAGCAACAAGAACCCAATGCTTCTTCTTACATATCGGAACGAAGAGCCATTTGATCGTGTCAAATTGAGCGGTAAACAGCTGCGGAATGGCCCTGAGCGCTGCTCGTTCATCATAATCATGCATGATAATCTGCAATACACAAAAAACACAAACATCAAAATATTAGTGAGGTATTTGAAAATTTAAAGTCTCAAAATTAAATTCATAATATACAAAAGTACACCATAACTTACGGATAAATATGGAGAAATAAAGAACCATTGTGCCCTCACCGGAGTCTCAAATTGCATCACACCAAGGACCACATCGACAAGCTGCAAAATCAATTCATAATATGTAAACTTAGTTAATAAATACTGGAATTTTGAATTAGTACAACTGTTAAACAGATCCTGTAAACTTATTAAATTGAATACTGTAAACTGTGTAACATATCCTGTAAAATTATCATATGTATCCTATAAAGTGCATCCTGTTATGAAGTGCATCCATACTGTAAATTGTTACATTTATATCCTATAACATTAGTACATAAATCTTGTGAAAGCATTACATCAAAACTGCAGATTCAATCCATGATATGAAAAATAAATAGAATGAAATTATTGCATGAAACCTGTAAAATAACAGATAAATACTCTAAAACTATTAAGTAAATAATGTAAAATATTGTACAAATCATACCTCACTGCTAACTGGCATGTCAGGATACATCAAGTCTTTTATTGCTGTCAATCTGCAATGAAAGCCTCCTGGACTGTGGCGAAAAGCTTCTTCATTGTCTATGAGCCTCTTGTTCTTGACCTTGACCCACCAGTCATCAAGTATCATGATGACCTCACTTGATAACTTCTCCCTCTGTCCGTACCCAAATCTTTTTATAGGTGGAGGCTTTTCGGCATCTGGGTCACCTCCATCACAAAACAAAGAATTCTGATGACTCCATTGGGTAACATCATGATTGAAGTTAAGGGGTTTAGGATGTTTGTAACCGTCTATTAGATGAGGTACTAATCCTTCAATCTCTTGCCAAGTTTGATCAGTGAGGTTGAATGGTGGTTCATACGACGGTTCAACCACAAAATCCTGAAGTTGATCTCTTAGTTCATCCTCACTTGTATATTGTGACTTTGGCAGTATGACCCTTGCCCTCCTTTGCACCCCCCCCCCCCCTTGCCCTCCTTTGCACCCCCCTTTGCACATTCTGCTTTTTTGTTGGAGGTGGTTTTCTCCCCTTTCCTTTCGGCACTGCTTCTCGTTTTGATCCCTTCCTCGGTACTTTCGTTTTATCCACAACCTCTGCAGTACTTTGAGATCCCTTGTCAGACTCTTGCTTCTTCATCATCAACATCTCCTGTTTATGCTGAATTACTGTTTTTCTAGCAACATCGGAGAAAACCATAGTTGCTAGATCAATAATAATTTCTTGATCTTCATCGGTGACGCCCACCTGCTGACTTTTCGGGTTTTGTGCACCTTCTTGGCTACTCATGCTGTCCCGAATTTCAAATATTTGCTGTACAAGCTATTCAAATGAAAAGAGTGAACATTGTAAAATGACCACATATATAATGTACAATAACAAAGTTATCAACTTAAACAACTACATAAATACTGTACCAAAATGCATCAATCATGTAAACTGTTGCATGTATCCTGTTAAATTATTAAATATATCCTATAAATTGCATGTATCCTATAATACTTATATCCTGTAAAATGATACCTATATACTCTAAAACAACTATGTGTATATTATAAACCCACTAATTGTATGCTGGTAAAATAGCTATGTTACAACTGTGAAAAGTAATATAATTAATAAAAACCTCATCTTCTTCTTCTATGGTATTCAACCTTCCCTGTAGTCCATCCTAAAACAAATTGTATAAAAACCATCAGTCAATACTTTAAAACAGCTATGTGAATATTATAAAGAAAGTAAATGAATACTGGTAAAATAAGTATGTTACAAACTGTGAAATATATCCTAAAATGGTTTCATGTATCCTGTAAAACTGTGAAATATATCATATAAGGCACTGTACATAACCAATGTGAATACTATAAACCTACTGTATGAATCCTGTAAAATTAAGATATATATCCTATGAATTACATCCTGAAACTAAACTGCAACCATACTGTAAACTCATCATGTAAATACTGTAAAATGGTTTCATGTATCCTGTAAAACTGTGAAATATATCCTATAAGGCACTGTACATAACCAATGTGAATACTATAAACCTACTGTATGAATCCTGTAAAATTAAGATATATATCCTATGAATTACATCCTGAAACTAAACTGCAACCATACTGTAAACTCATCATGTAAATACTGTAAAATGGTTTCATGTATCCTGTAAAACTGTGAAATATATCCTATAAGGCACTGTACAAATGCACTGTGAAATATATCCTGTAAAACTGTTACAAATGTAAAACATACTATAAATAAATAATAGAAAATAATATCAGAATAAAAACCTGCTCTGATTGCTCTGGACACGCTTTCGCACGGAGGACAATTTCTTCTTGTATTTTATCCAGAAAGGAGCCCCCCACATACGGCTGAAGCGACAAATTCTTCAATAAATTAAATAAACATTGTAAAATTACTGTATGTATACTGTACAATCACACTATAAAACAACAATATGAATAATGTACAACTTTGAGGTCAATAAAACAAAATATCAGAATAAAAACCTGCGCAGTTGTGCTTGTAAAATCAGAAAAAGATGGAGGTCGAACAAAATTCTCTTCACTCTCTTCTGCACTTTCTACTATTACATCTTCTGCTCTGTCCTCAACATTCACTTCTTCTGACTCCAAAACATTCTCACTCTCCTCACCAACTTTCTTGTCATCTTCTTTTTTTGCATCCTCTTCACCAACTTCACTCTCCTCACTCTCCTCTTCACTCTCCTCACTCTCCTCTTCGCTCTCCTCACTGTCCTTGTCATTCTCATCACCAACTTGCCTGTCATCTTCTTCTGTTGCATCCTCTTCACTCTCCTCTGCACTTTCTACTATTACACGATCACTATCTAGACCAGTTTGTTGAACCTCTTCTTCTGGTTGACTCTGGCTCTGTGTAAGTCCCATTTGTAGGCTAAATGAAGGTTGGCTTGCATCATGTGCTCTCTTTGATCGCCTTTCATATTTTTTTTGAACTTCAGCTGAGGGACTGCTGTCAAAGTCCAACCTCTTCCTTTTACCTGCAGAATAGACAAAGTCAATCCAGTAAAACAAATATATGTATACTGTATAATAACAAATTGAATCCAGTAAAACAACAATGTGTTCTCTTGAATCTTTTTCATTTACAATATTTTACCTTCAGAATATGTATACTGTATAATGACAGAGACAATCCAGTAAAACAACTTATGTATATTGTAAAATAACCAACTGAATCCAGTAAAACTTACATCGATCTTCGGGAGTCTTGTTCTCAGCAGCCAACTTCTTCGCAGAATACCTCATGATAATTTCATCTGCAGCTTCTATGATCTTCTCCATCACTTCAGGTTCAATATCGTCAAGTTTTGGAAAACTTGAAACAATGTACACAATCTTTGGATTAAGATCGTTGATGGAATCCCGCAGATATTGGCAGGGTACAACTCCAAATTTCATTAAAACTGGAGTGACTTCCAACAACATCTCGAAGGTTGGCGTATGACGAACACTCTGCAATTTTACAGGATCACACACAAACTCCAAGTAATTGGCAGCGACAAAACCTTTCTCCTTCAAAGTTTCCTCTGCCATAAAAGGTTTCACTGGAGATTCTTGAATGTTGGATGCTGAAATGCGAAACAGCTGCCTTTCAAAATTCGGCCTCTTGACTTTATTACATAACCCGTCGTACCAGTCCAGGTACCGGGGAATGTGTCCTGTCGAGCTTCTCATCTTCTCAAAGCCAGTTTGCTCATAAAACCACACCTGAAAAAAAATAAAAAAGTCAAACAAATTGTTATATATATCCTATGATTAACCAATGTGAATACTATAAACCTACTGTATGAATCCTGTAAAATTAAGATATATATCCTATGAATTACAACCTGAAACTAAACTGCAACCATACTGTAAACTCATCATGTAAATACTGTAAAATGGTTGCATGTATCCTGTAAAACTGTGAAATATATCCTATAAGGCACTGTACATAACCAATGTGAATACTGTAAAATCTATGCATTAATCCTGTAAAATTAATATATATATCCTATGAATTACAACCTGAAACTAAACTGCAACCATACTGTAAACTCATCATGTAAAACTGTGAAATATATCCTATAAGGCACTGTACATAACCAATGTGAATACTGTAAAATCTATGCATTAATCCTGTAAAATTAATATATATATCCTATAAAATTAGTGTATCAAAATTATAATTATATATTTGCAAAAAAACTTACAATTAGTGCCAGTGAACAGCCTGGCAGGTAGCCACTTTCCTTCGCTGATGTCTGCGTCTGGCTTTCTGGTTCGTCATCTGTCATGTCAACATCTGACATATCTTGAAGTTTGCACCATATGGCAGCATTCGGAATGTGGGTATGCAGCATGTTATAAACTGCTGCACCCCAATTGTATTTTGGCAAATGTTCAAGACGCTCGGCGTACCTGAAAAAGGTTGAGGTATACTATATTAGAATTAATTCAAAAGATTATATAAGATATCAACTTCCATATTAATTCTGCGTACCTGAACAAATGCAGAGGGACACTCCCAGCAGTGTTTGGGAACAAAATTATTGTAAACAAATACAACACCAAGAGAGAAACCACATCTCTTGGTGTTGATGCCTCATTGTCTAGAAGTTGAACAATGACTTTTTCCAGCTCCTGCCTCCTGATTTGGGATTTTCTCCCAAAAAACCTCTCACGAAGAAGTGACGTTGAATTCCTTACCTGACTTGGGTCAACAACGTCACCCTTCGACGGCAGACAAATGAAGTGAGATACACTTCCAGAGGTGAAATACATTTTTTTCTCTTGAAAAAGAAAATAACCGTGTTCATTGTCATATTTTGTTAAAATGGTATGCAATATCGCATTGGACACTTGCAATTTTTTGGGAATTACAAAAAGATGGAGGAAGGGTGTGGAAAACATGAGCTTGCGATGTTCCACGGTCAATTTGTGAAAAACTTGACCGTGGATAAATGTCATGGCAACGTCAACAACACATTTGTTGGTGACTATGCCATATCTATCCAATTTCTTGGCTGCAAAACAAAAACAAAGTTGTAGTGAGATAAATAATGTAAACTTACTAGATCAATACTGTAAACTTAGTAGATAAATACTGGACTTTTAGATCAATACTGTATGCTGTAACTATGATGAACAAAGTGAATACTGTAAAATTGTCAACATATCCTGTAAAATTGTTCTATATATCCTATAAGTTGAATACTTAAATAAATAGGATCCATACTGTAAACTTACAAGCTATATACTGTAAAATTAATACACATATCCATTAAAAATGTTAAGTATATCCTATTAAGTAATGTACATAACATTTACAACTGAGTAATACATTCTTTAACAAACTGCATCAATACTGTAAACTTACTAGATAAATACTGCATGTATCCTGTAACTATGATTAACAAAGTGAATACTGTAAAATATTAGACATATCCTATAAAATAGTTCTATATATCCTTAAAAATTGCATACTCTAATAAATTGGATCCATACTGTAAACTTACTAGATATATACTGTAAAATTAAGACATATTTCCTGTAAAAATATTATTTTATCCTATTAAGTATTGTACATAACCTTTAGAACTGAGTAATACAACATTTAACAAACTGCTAAACTTACTGGTAAGCATATCTTGTAACTATTAATAATCAAAATGAATACTGTAAAATGTAGCACATATCCTGTAAAATAGTTCTGTGTATTCTATAAATTACATCCTCTAATACAACTGTTAAACAGATTTACTGTTAAATTACTAACAAATGATGTAAGCACAAACTGTGAATAATCTTTTAAAGAAAAATAAGAAGCAATACCTTGTTCAAATTGAGAATCTTTACTGACAGCATCTTTACCCTTCCCCGTCTTCATTCTCTTTGGTGCATCTGAGAAAAAATTTAGAGTTTGTTTACTATACTGTGAAATAACTCTGACAATAATGTGAAATTACCAATGAATAATGTAAAATAACACTACTAAACAGATCCTGTAAATATGATTAACCAAAGTTAATACTGTAAACTGTTGCACATATCCTGTACAAATGTTATAAATATCCTATAAATTGCATCCTGTAATAAAATTGCATCATGTAATAAAATTGCATACATACTGTAAACTTTTTGCATATATCCTATAAAACTGTTAAATATATCTTATAAGTACTATACCTAACCTTTACAACTCACTAATACATAACCTTTGCAGATTTACCCTTTCTTTTATTTTTTTCTTTCATTTGATCTGTAAAAAAACAATATCACAAAACCTGACAAAATTATACTGCATACTGTAAAGAATAACACTTACCTTTGGACTGCTTACTAGCAAATCTTGGAGAAGAACGAGTTCCTTTCTCCGATGCATCTGAAAAACAAATTTTCATTAAACATTAGATCAAAAAATCTGTAAAATAATTACTGTAACTCTAACAAATGAACACTGTGAAATACCAAATCAATACTTTCAAATATCAGTGTATTAGTATGAAAATAACAGATCGAAAAAGCAAAATCTGAGAAATACTGTAACCCTAACAAATCAATACTGTGAAATACCAAATCAATACTTTAAAATATCAGTGTATTAGTATAAAACTAAAAGATCGAAAAAACAAAATCTGAGAAATACTGTAACCCTAACAAATCAATACTTTAAAATTAACAAATGGAAACTTGAAATTAACAAGTGTAGCGATTTAAATAACAATTTCTCCCATTTCACTAACAAACTGATGAAAATAAAGACAAAGCGATTTAAATATCAGTGCATTACTGTAAAATATCAGTGCATTACTGTAAAATATCAGATCCAGTGGCGATAGATAGAAATCAGTAGGGAAATAGAGTAAAATAAAGTAAAATATCTCAAAATCTGATGAAAATAAAGTAATGTCACACCCCGTGGCCCAACGAGGCGCGACAGGTGCTCTCCTACCGTAGACATACGGTTGCCCGTATGCCTACTAGGCAATTACGATATAATAAGAACAAAAAAATAAACAAACAACCAAACAAACAAATAACATAAATCCCAGCTGGTCAGGTAATATCATACAAACCCGTATCTCGATGGATACGCATCACAAAATGACATAGAGATCATATATGTACACCATCAAAACCTAACTATATACATAATCTCTAACGTCACCATACCAGACAGTCTAAGCAGCGGAATAACCAGGCCTACCGACCTCGTGCCTCTCTCTGATCTGCTGAACCGGAACCTGAAAAGTTAACCCAAAGAGGGGGTGAGAAATAAATTCTCAGTGCGATAAATTTGCCACGTTTCGCTCCTGGACTTGCAATCACAGATTATATTCAAAAATAAAGCACAAATAAAGCTCAGATTAGTTTATAATGATATATATAAACATGAACGCAAAAACCGACATCAATAAGCCAAATGAAATCCAACTCAGGAATTGCCAATCCGAAATTCAATCACACAATATTTGGTTTAACTCGAACTCAGAATATCTGGTAGTACAGGCTTAACCGTTTAATTACAAGTCTGGTTCCATTTCATATCCGGAAAATTCCATTTAAAACCAATCGACCATCCAAACGCATTACCCCCTGGGCAATGCCTCCGATACACAAGTCACCCATAACCAAATTCATAATACAGAGTCACTTACCCCTCGTCCCAACCGGTACTGGGAATTGCTGAGGGCCAGACAATCTAAAGCTTTAGAATACTGGGTCGTCAAAGTCCATGCATAGACTTTGACAAATCCGAACACACCCCCTGGGTGTCGTCGCCACGATGGGGGACGGTAATACCATATCCACCAACCGATGGTGATATAAATCACGGTGACTTTCAATTCCAAATTAGATCATTCAGATCAATACACAAATAACAACCATACCAGCATGCAGATCAATCAGATAAACAATCCGAGTTTCAATTAATTAGGGCAATGCAATGCATATGCAACACAATCCGATAATGCAATTCAACCAATAATCAACATGTCAATAGAAACACAGTTTAATTCTGAATATAAACTATCAAACAAGTCCAGAAACCCCGCACCTGAGTATATAGCGCACTCGTCTAAGGCTCAGGCGTCTCGAATGATCCCGAGATCCGAAGCCTCGTAGGTTTACCACCTATTTATTCGTTTAGATTCGATTAAAACATTCGATTGGTATCCCGTAGGTTAAACCGAGTTAAATTAGGTTAAACACGGTTTAGTGTTCATATTCGGGTCCTAATGGTATAGGTTTAAGTAATGGTTCAACCGATTAAACTTATACAACATAAAATACACATTTCAGCAATTTCTGGGTAGGTATTGCGGCCCGTAATGGCCCTGTTGCGGCCCGCAGTCAATCCTTCCAGAGAGTTGTGTTTTCTGCCAAGTTCATTGCGGCCCGTAATGGTATTATTGCGGCCCGCAATAGGTCACACCGAAGCTGGATTTTCAGTCTAGTTAAACTTGTTTCGATCGAGTTTCGATACGGTTAACTCTTGCTACGTATCATCAGTTCGACATGGTATATTCACATCTAGTTATCGAGAACCAACACAATTAACTATGAATTCAATTGGTATAAAATTGGTACAAAACCCTAATTCCAAAATCAACTCAAACGGATGATTCAATCGAATAACACGAATCGAGATGTTCAAACGATTATAACTCGATCGATTCAGATCCAAATGGTGCATAACACCTGAAAATTTAGTAATTTCCCCAAATCCCACCATTTTACCAAAACCCTAATTCCCTTTCCAATTTCACAAGCAAATCCATTCGATTCAATACAAATCAAACCGAATATCG
Organism: Carex littledalei; assembly: GCA_011114355.1. Lineage (NCBI taxonomy): Eukaryota > Viridiplantae > Streptophyta > Magnoliopsida > Poales > Cyperaceae > Carex > Carex littledalei. The sequence continues at coordinate 15,636,870 of CM022083.1, read as the reverse complement.
AGTTATATCGAATCAATCGAACTTAAATTCGAATTCTCAAAGAAATACCACAAATCAAACAAATTAGGGTTTTCAAAAGATTACAAGGAAGGAAGATATATACCAAATTGAAGCTTTAGAATCGAGTACGATCGTCTAACTCGCTCGAATCTCCGATTTCTGACAATTTCTGATCCGATTTCACGCTCGATTTCTCTCTCTCTCTCTTTCTCTCTTTGGTTCGGCCAAGACCTAGCCCTCTCACGAAATGAGATGTAAAAATGGAAATATCAAGTGAAGAAGGAGGGTGTCATGTTTAATATTTGGAACTTTTGCACATAGGTCCCCCAAGTTTATAAATATTGCATTAATTAAAAATCTTCACAATTAGGCCCTTTTTGCATATTTTTATTTATTCAAGGATTAGAATGTAACAAGTAAAATCTCACAACCTTTCGCTGTTTTCTTCATTTTCTTCAAATCGCGAAGTGAGAGAGAAATCAGATCCAGTGACAGTAGAGAGAAATCAGTAGGGATAGAGGGAAATGGCGATCCACTGGGGATGGATTGACAGCGAGAGAGTGAGAGAGTGATAATCGCTACTGATTTTTGCGACAGACTGAGAGAGTGATAATCGGCACCGAGAGATTTTGCGACAGACTGAGAGATTTTGCGAGAGCGTGAGAGAGTGAGAGAGTGAGAGAGAGAGAGAGAGTAGGGTTTAGACGAGGTTTAGTCGGACGGGCTTTAGTCGGACTCCAGTCGGAAAATGACGCAAATGGCAACGGTTCATATATAACAGAGTGTTATATAGTTTTAGTTAGGGTGATATAGTTAGATCATATGAAATGGTGCGAATGAAATGGCGCAAAGTATAACTTCTGGTGTTTAAATTCTAATAAATTGGGGACCACAATACTAATCGTCTCCAGTTGAAACTGAACTTGACAGAACTGTAGACAAATTCATTCAATAAGAATACTGTAAATTAAGTAAATAAATCTTGTAATTTAATTCTATAAAAGTTATAAAACATTCTCATTTATTAATTCCACCAATTTATATGATGAATAATCTTGTAATTTAATTCTATAAAAGTTATACAACCTATTTATTAATTTATATTATGAATCATTTTACTTTTAACAATGAAATCTGAAATAATTTATTTTCACCAATAAGAAAACTGTAAATTATTCCAATAAATCTTGTAATTTATTCTATAAAAATTATAAAACATTCCAATTTATTAATTGCACCAATTTATGTTATTAATCAATTTACCAGCATACAATTAGTGGGTTTATAATATACACATAGTTGGTTTACAGTATTGACATAATGACTAGAGCTGCTTTAATAAATTATTCAATAAGAAAACTGTAAATTATTCCAATAAATCTTGTAAATTTATTCTATAAAACTTATAAAACATTCCAATTTATTAATTGCACCAATTTATGTTATTAATCATTTTACTTTTAACAATGAAATCTGAATTAATTTATTTTCAACAATGCAAACAAATAATCTAAATCAACAGCTAAATTGCCAGTTGCAAACATATAATTTTGTACATCCAACAATGTTAAAAAAACAAACAAATGTATTTACAAACATCTCACTGGAAAAAAAAATCTTGAAAATTACATTTTTTTCTCATAAAAATTATATTACTCCCTTATATCTTCAAAAAATTATTTATTCCCTTATATCTTCAAAAAATTATTTATTCCCTAGTATTGATTGTGTGCGATTCTTCTTCACATTTACATCCATCGGGTTCTTATAAGCATGTTTCGGTGGTCGTCCCTTTCTTTTTGATTTCTGCGGTGGCAATATATTTATCAATGGTGCAGAATTTAGTACTTCATTGGCAGTGGTATTCACTTCTTCATGATTACTTGACGAAGGATGCAAAAGAATTTGCTCACCTATAATAATAATACTGTAAATATAAGAGACTAATGTGGTAAAATCTTTCAATAAACAACACAATATATACAAGATATGTGATACCTCTACCAATAGAACCAGGCATTGACTCCCCATTTCTTTCATGAATTACAGCTTGATTTGTACCAAGTCTAGCAATGAGTGCATCCCAATCATGAGTAATTGGATCACCTAATATAACAAGTAAATTATTATGAAGAAGATTAAATATGCCAACAACAAGCCAAAATGCAATTGTTTCAATCCTGTAAATTACTTGCACAAATCCTGTAAATTACTTCCACAAATGTTGTAAACAAGATATGACAATACTTCAAAACTTTCAACAAATACAATAACATCGTACAATTAATACTGACAAAACATGTTAACAACTATACAAATTAATTACAGTATTACCTCTTCCTGTAGTTGTGCCAGTTGAAGTTACATCACAATTTGTTTGACCAATTACCGCCTGGCCTGTCAAAATAATTACAGTGATGTGAATCCTGCAAATTACTTCTACAAATACTGTAAACAACTTAATACAATACTTTAAAAGATTCTTGCAATACCTTTCCCTCTACCTCTGGCTCGTTTTCTGGGGACTGTTGAACCATCACAGACTTCTTCTCTTGATGCACCACTTCCCCTCCCTCTAGAAGCCCTTCCTCCAGATCCACCATTATCAATTGTACTTGTACCATCTACAACCTGTTCAACATCTCCTGAAACAAATAAAAATGAAATAAGGAACATAATAAAGAAGTGCAATACCAAACAATTAAAAAATCATTTTTTGCAATATTCAAAAGTAAACCTTTTAGTCTGTTTAGAAGATCTTCTAGTCCATTGAGAACTTTATTTTCATTGTCATCACTGACACAACCAAAGTTGAGGAAATCTTCAACTATTGGATTCATCTTCCTTGTCAGATCATACCTCCTGCAAGAAATTGAAACATGATTTCACATAAGAATACAAAACCACATCAACACCAATACTGTAAAAATAGTAAGTAAATCCTTCAAAAGTTCAGTTGTTACCTATTAATTTCAACACTGCCACCATCAGGACATGCAGCAGGAATCAAATCGAATCGAATTTTGTCCTTCCTCCATCGATCAAGCAAGTACTTATCATTAAGATGCAATTGTTTCTCATGCTTCAAAACCATGATCGAGTGAGCGCAAACAATACCAGAAGACTCAAATTTTTTGCAAATACAAAAAACTTCTTTCAGCTGATCCTTGTACTGTACCTCAAAGATATTTCCAAAAATATCTTGAACTTCATAAACCTTTGTAGAGTCTTCCAGTTGCAGTTTAAAAACACAAGTTAAGTTCACAGATTGTCTAACCTCGTGTTGAAACCTATAGAATATCGTATTCGTGTATAAACTACAAAATTGTTTCTCAAATTCTAAATCAGATATCAACACGGGTGTTGTGGTCTTGTCCTTATGGTCCATAAAATGCTCTCTCTCCCAAATCCTACTCAAACCAGACTCAAAATTGACCACGAATTCAGCCAGTGTTGCCTTAGACCGGAGATAATTATCAAAAAAGGCATTCATACTCTCAACCCTTTGGGTGGTATTCATACCAGCCCAAAATCTGTCATTCAAAAAAACTGGCACCCATTTACGCCTCTGTCTGAATATACTTTTAAACCACGGTGCATCTTCGTACCCAATTTCCACCATCAGCTTCCTCCAATTTTCTTCAAAATCCAATGGAGTTTTGGCTTCGTATACTGTTGCCTTAACCAAATAGGTTAAAGCCTCCTTATCATCTTGCCCACCGAATTTACTCGGTAATTTATGAAGAATGTGCCAAGCACAGTACCTATTTGGTTAAGGAAAATAGTATCTAATCAGTAAAATCAGACATTCAGCTAACAAGACAACTGTGAAAACAATTGGATATATCCTGTAAATTAATGCCTATATAGGGTAAAACTATTCACCATATCATGTAAAAACAATAAAAGAAAACAAAATGCATAAATCCTATAAACTGCTGCACATATCCTGTAAAAATGTTAAGTATATCCTATGAACTACTGTACATAACATCCAAACTTGATTCCTATATCCTGTAAAAAAATGTACACATCCTGTAAACCTCTTAGATAAATATTGCAAATATAAACCACTGAAAGCATTACCTATGGACAGTGTCATCTCCCAAAACATGCCGAACGCCTTTCTCAATACTTGGGCACTGATCTGTCAGGATACCGCCAGGCTTGACACCGTTCATGCAAGCTACGAATTTCTCCATGCACCATTTATAGTCCTCCTCAGTCTCTCTTCCAAGTAGAGCACAAGCGAAAATTACTGTCTGCCAGTGATGGTTGACACCAACAAACAGAACAAGCGCCATATCATACCTGGAAAACAATTTTTAATATTCGGTAAAATCAGATATTCAGATAACAAGAGATCTGTGAAGACAAATGCATACATCCTGTAAACTAAAGAATATATAATGTAAAAATACAGTACATATGATGTAAAACAGAATACAAGAAAAACAATGCATAGATCATGTAAGCTGTTGCACCTATCCTGTAAAATTGTTAAATATATACTGCAAAATATTGTACATACCCTTTGAACTTGATTCATATATCCTGTAAAAGCAATGTATATATCCTGTACAACAATTAGATAAATACTAGAAAATTGATATCAATAAAAATTACATATTTGTAAGGTATGTGGCATCCATAACAACGACATCATGATAATATTTGTAGGCTGCACGACCTCGTCCATCGGCCCAGAAAATATTCCATAAATGAGCATCATTTGTATGCTTGTATGTATACCAGAAATTTGAATCATACAGCTGCTTCTTCTCGAAATAATCCGCTAATAAATTAGCATCATGCCCACCAAGAGCCCTCAATTTGCCCCTCTTATAATTATCAATGTGGTTTCGAGCATCCTTTCGTGTAAAAGTTCCCTTAAAATACCCACCAGCCATCTTTAACACCAGCTCAATGTTATTTGCTGGCGACAACCCTTGATCTGAGTTAAATTCGAGCATATCCTTGAATCTCTTTGGAATATACCGATAACCCGGAATGAGAAAGGATGAACCGGGAGTCAGTTCATGGTTATGCTCCAGAAACAACTTGTCTACTCTCCAAGATCCAGTCAACTGAGAATATTTAATTTTCAAGAAAACCTTACAGTTTGAGTTTCCAGAAGGCCTCCGCCTCTCTGGAAAAGGCTGTCCTTCTTCCACTTTTTCGCGTTTTTCTCTGAACTTAGTGCATTCAAATCTGAAATCAACCACATTCCCCCCCTTCTTGTGAAATGTCCTCTTGCACACACCAAAACCAGTCTGAAAACCATAAAGTTTCCAGAAATCATACGCTTCCTCAACAGAATCAAAATCATCCCCAACAACAGGAGCACTAACTATCTGGTTTTCAGCAACTTCTAACTCTCCTGATTGCTGTCTTACTGTATCTAAAATTACATTCGGTTCTGGTTCTACATTCAAATCAAATTGATGAATCTCAGATTCTCCTGACCCCTCTCTTACTTCTGGTTCTACTTCTGCATTCAAAATCTCAGGTTGTACATTCAAATCCCATTCACGTACAACTCTATCTTCTACAACTCGATCAACTTGAAGAACACTAGCTACAGAAATATCACTTCCCAGATCTTCATTTAAGTCAAAATCCATTGCATAAAAACTGTAAATATGAATCATAAACAATGTAAGACACCACAACAAAAGCAGACAATCAGATATTCCAGATAACAACAGATCTGTGAAAACAATTGGACATATACTGTAAAATAATACCTCTATCATGTAAAACTGTTAAATATATCCTATAAAGTAATTTCCTTCAGAATATTACTTATACCATGTAAAACTGTTAAACATATCATGTAAAAAACAACAAACTAAAAAGTATTAATAGATCCTGTAAACTGTTGCATATATCATGTAAAACTGTTAAATATATCCTATAAAGTACTGTACATAACTTTTACAACTGATCAATACATCCTGTAATAAAATCCATCCATACATTAAAGTTAATAGATAAATACTGGAATTTTAAACTGTAAATCTATTGCATGAATCCTGTAAAATTGTACCTATATCCTGTAAATCTATTGCATGCATCCTGTAAAATAATAACTACAACCTGTAAATGTATTGCATGAATCCTGTAAAATAATAACTACAACCTGTAAATGTATTGCATGAATCCTGTAAATTACTAAATAACTACTACTGGCATTAAATCAGAATCCAAAGTGAATCCTAAACAAAACAATCGTGTAAAATAATAACTACAACCTGTAAATCTATTACATCAATCCTGTAAAATAAAATCATTAAATAACTCACCGAATTTAAAGTTCACTTTGGATTTAAAGTTCACTGCTAGCCTTCAATCCAAATCGACTCTGATGAATTCGAACGTGAAATCGTATACTGTGAAACAAAATACAGAATGAATAAAACAACTGAAAAAAAAGATATTAAGACAACGATCGGTGTAATTTTGATTTCAACAAAAGAAACGAGATCGGGAATTCAATTCAAAAAAAAAAAATGAAATTAACAAAACGATCGGTGTAATTTTGATTTCTATAGAAGGAAGGAAACTTAAATAGATCAGCAAAGAACTCACTCAAATTGTACTTCGATTTCTTCGCCTGAAGCTTCCGTTGCCTGAAGCTTCCGTCGCCTGAAGCTTGATCCGCCGCCTGAAGACTCCGTCGTTTGCCTGAAGATTCCGTCGCCGTGATACTTCGCTCTCGGCGAGGTTCCGTCGTACGCCTGAAAGCAAAGAACTCACTCAAATTGTACTTCAATTTCTTCGCCTGAAGCTTCCGTTGCCTGAAGCTTCCGTCGCCTGAAGCTTGATCCGCCGCCTGAAGACTCCGTCGTTTGCCTGAAGATTCCGTCGCCGTGATACTTCGCTCTCGGCGAGGTTCCGTCGTACGCCTGAAGGCTATCGCTCTCGCCACAAAATCGCCACGAGATCGGGAACAGAAAAGGAAGAAGAGATCGCGAACAGAAAAGGAAATTCAAAAAAAAAAAGGAAATATGCGGGGAAAGAAGGTTTTAAAGGACGTTAATGTGGGGACCGCAATTACCGTTAACGACGGTTTAAATCAGTTGGAACTCTATCCGATTAGTTTGGGGATAATCCGGGGATGAGTCTCTGGGTATCATAACCTTTTCTCTTTACTTAATTACCATATTTAGAATCTTATAATTATGCTACAAGTTTATAAAAGGAAACAATTAAATACTATGTATTGAAAAAAATAATAAAAATAACTTGACTTATTATTATTATTTTAATATATTTATAGTGACACTGTTATTTTCAGAACTAAATGCACAACTCAAATAAACTTTTATAGTATTATTTTAAATTAGTAGTGGTCGCCAGCATATTCTTAATATTTATGTTTAGGTCCAGATCGTCCAATCAGAAATGAAGAACCCTTGATTCAGAAATGAAGAACCCTTAATATTTATAGTGACTACATGCATGCATATGGTATAAATAATCTACAAATTATTGGGCAATTTTCCAAACCCCAGGCCAAAATGAAGAACCCTTGATTCAGAAAAGACTCACCTTAATTAATTAATTATGTCGGAGTTTAACAGATTCTTGCTTCTAGTTTGTTTGTAAACAGATTCTTTGAAGGCTAATTGATGATCGATCGGAGAAATATATAGGGATAGATGTTTCCTTAATTATATAGGCGCTATTTTTTAGTCTCTACTTTAACTTAATTACCCTTTTTAGAATCTTCTAATTATGGGTGCAGATTTTAACACCAAATTTTTTCAGGAGTGTCACCATGAAATCATCTATGTATAGAGAGAAAGACAGCGAGGGAAATTAAGTTTGATTAGAATCAAATTGTTAAAATGAAAACCCTAAAAATAATATCTAATCTACTAATTTAAGTTATAAGTCCAAACATGCTTGCCTCCTAAGTTTGATCAGAATCAATCTTTTTCTCAAGTAATTAAGTTTAATCATATCTAATGTTGCTTGAACGGTACCGAGTTATCAAACTTTTTGTAAATTTCTTTTGGACCTACACAGTAAAATTGCTCACAGCTTTCAAGAAATATACAAAGAATCTTTACTAGAGGCAAACTTTGATAAAGGAAAAACAAATTTCTTACTGCGCTCAGTATTGTAAATTTAATTAACGCTTAAAATTATAGCATCTTCCATAATAAATATCAGATATTAATTAGGAAGGCAAAAATACCAAATTTGAACAACTAATTGGTTACAAAGCTAGTAGCTCTCATGTTATAAAAAATATAATTGGATTGATTTTTGTAAAATTGACCCAAATAGTACAAATGTAATATTATTCTTTCAGCATAACGGGTGTAATAATTGACATCTCCAACCAACCAAACATTTCCGGTAAAGATGATCGGACAATATTCGTCACAATAATGGCCATGATAGAGATAGTAGCTAGCAGCCTGGTGAAGCTAGAGATTGTCCGGGTGATGGCAGTTATGCAGCCTGCAGGGTGGATTTTGTGTTCATCACCGATTGCGGACAGCACATCGATCTAACATTGTTTTCCGATGTTTACAAATTATGTGTGTGTGACAAGTGCTCGATTTGTTCTCTTTTGTAAAGGTGCTTATGTTAAAATAACTATGAAAAAGGGAAGATTTAAATCACCTGATTTTCATGAGGATTGATAAAATAACTATGATGCATCACATCATTTATGTGATATTGTCTATTTAAACTTGTTTGCATTCAAACTTTACAAATACAACAACAGATATTTTTTTTTCCTAATTCCAACAATTAAATCAATATTATGAAATATTGGAGAAGACTAAAGTATTTGTAATTATTTATATATTTTTTTAATTAAAACAAATATTTATATTTAAACATAATTATTAACAATAAAAAAAAATACAATGTACACAATCTAAAAAATATATTAAAGAAATAAAATCAATCTTTAAATAGATAGTATAATATTGTCCATATTGGCATCATATGTTTATAAGTTAATTTAATTTTGACTCAAAAAGCGTTGAGATTAGATAATTTGTTTTATTTAGACCATATTGTCCTTGCTTTAAAAGGAAATTAATAAGAGATATTTCTAAATTTTTCCAATTAGAAAAAGTATAGACAATGATAACACCAAATATTAATTATTTGGAATTTTCATTAATGATTTGATTAACATATTTGTGCAATTTGTTTTGAGCCATACCGTATCAAAATTGAGTATGCATCCTCTGTGCATTAATGTACCGTTTGAGTTTAATTCCGGACCATTTGATCAGAATCTAGGTCTATCCTTCCTACGTCGGTAATGCATGAGGTCCTTAATTTTACGATTTGTGTTGTTATGTAACAATCGGATCGAATCTGTTCATGTAAATTTGAAATCAAAAGTCCAAATCCATTTTTATGAACTTTAAGTAAAAAAAATAAAGACAAAACCATAGGGCCAAAAATCAATGTTTTAAATAGCGTTTATAGCGTCATAGCGGGAAGGCTACAAAAAAAGCTATAGCGAATAGCGTAGCTATAGCGGAAGCTATTCCAAATAGCGTTTTTTTTTTACAAAAATTATATTATATATTTGTACTATATATTAACATTATCTAAAGTTTCATAGAACAATAAATAACACCAAATTTAATTAAGAAATTATAATATTCATATTGAACTAGTACAAAAGTCCATGGTTCAAAATATCCATAATAATATCATAAACTATCGATCTTTTTTCTATACAAAATATCTTAAGCATCATGATTCATTCTATTTGTTTTTTCTATACAAAATAAATTTTATGGATCTTTATTTAAGCCCATATAAATTGTCTAAAAAAGCCAAATATGTATAGCGCGCAAATAGCGCGCTACACGCTATGCGCTATAGTGGACCGCTATTACCGCTATAGCGGCCGTAGCGCAATTAGCGCATTTTCATGCCATAGCTTAGCATTTAGGGTCCAAAAACGCTATAGCGCGCTATTTAGAACACTGCCAAAAATAGAAGTCATTACTTCCAAAAATTGTATTTTACAACAGAAAATTGAAATAGGTTTCTAAATTTATTTTATTTTTTGAAAAAAATTAACTTCATTTAATCTAGTTAATATAATTTAAAAATGATAATTAAAACTTTTATTTGGATTTTTTATTGTCGGAAAAACTAATATTGTCATTTTTTAGTATTGCAAAGTACGCTTTTGTACGTAAATGTAATTATGTATTCTATGAAAGTATAGTCTTATTTGTGTATATGTACATAACTTTTCTAATTTGAAAGATTCAAAATAATCTCTTTATTAACTTCCTTTATTTTTTAAGCAAGGGCAGTATGGTATAAATAAAAATAATCCTCTCACTTCAACGCTATTTGAGTCAAAACTTTGTTGTTAAAATAAGCACCTCGATCTAATTATGGTACATGTTTAATAAAAGAAAACAATTAAATACTACTGAAAAAATAATAAAAATAACTTAATTATTATTATTATTGTAATATATTTATAATGACACTGTTATTTTCAGAACTAAATGCATAAATCAAATAAACTTTTATAGTTTTATATCAAATTAGTTGTGGATCTGCATACTCTTAATATTTATGTTTAGATCCAGACCTTCCGATAAGAATTTGAATCAATCTGATCTGAGGTGGAATGCACGGAGCCCCTTTGCTATTCGTGCGGATTCTAATCGGACGACTTGAAATTAAGGAAACAAAAATATTTTGTTATCTTAAATTCTATTTTGTGAAGGAAAAGTTTTTGTAAAAGTTTTTGGGCTAGTTATTACTATGTATTATATTTACTTAATTGAATTAAAAATTATTGATTAAAGATGTAAATTAATTATATATTTATTATATTTGTCAAGTATTTTTTTGTTTCTTATCCAATTTTAATATTTTATATTAAATTAATTGTAACGAATCACTATATATTATTTTTGCTTAATATCTGCAGTGTTAAAATATCATAAGAGTTAGGCATTGATATTATGCGTATATAGCACATATTGGTCCGGTATTATGGATCAATATCTTTATTTTTTAAGTTGAAATAGTCGGTCTGAGCTGATTAATATTATCGACTCTAATGAAAATGTACTTGCTGATCAAATTTTATTATTTTTAGAATTTTTTTTACTATTTTTAAAAAGATAGAAAATCACTACTTTTGAATTATCTAGAATATTTAGATCAAGTTATTTTCTATCTGTCTAAAAAATTATAAAAAAATTCTTAAAAATGTAAAATTTAATTTACATGAATATATATTTTCATATGAAAATCATGTTACTGTATATTGGAACCTTAAAAATTAAGATATTAATTTATAGTACAGATTAATGTGCATTATGCATAGTACCATAGTCTCTCACTCATATTATAATATTATTGGGAAATAATTTCCTTTGTGAAGGATTGACTAATAATCTTTTTATTAGTAACAAGCCCAATAATCTCTTTATTACTTGCTTCACCGGGCTAATCAAGCCCTAGCTATTTGCATATACATAAAAATTATAAATTAACATAATTGAATAATCTAATTTTAGAATCAATCCCATAATTATGCTTTGTTAATCTAGAGGGCTTAAATATTAAATAATTGTCTATTTTTTAGGGCTTAAATATTAAATAATTGCCTATTTCTTTACTTGGAACGAATGTAGATATAGTACGGATTGCTATTTGTAATTACTGGAGATCTCCATTTTTGTTTAATGGTGTCAAAAAATGGAAGAGACCAAATCCTGCTTCTTTAGGCTAAATCAATTAAGAACGGAGTAGATTAATTTCATTTGAGAAAATTAAATCAGGAAACTAATTCGAATAACAAACGGCTATTAGCCGTTAATCTATTTCCTTGTAAAACAAATTAACCCTTCCCCGGCCCTCCTCTCTAAACAACATATAAACAAAATCTCACATAAGCTTAGACATATCTATTGAAAGATTTTCTCGCTTATTCTCAAAATCCCCATCAAATCTCTCCATTGGATCCCCAAAATCTCCCAAGATAAAACAAATATATTATTAAATCATGTTTACCAGCTCAAACTCAGTTGAAGGCAGTTCCAGTAGGAGATGCGCAGGTTGCAAACATTTAAGGAGGAGATGCACTGAAGATTGCATTTTGGCACCATATTTTCCAGCAAATAATCCTGAGAGATTTGAATGTGTTCACAAAATCTTTGGAGCTGGAAATGTAGCAAGAATGTTAAAGGTAACTATTTTAATTAGTTCGCTTCGTCTATGTATGTACAGCATGCAGGACAAATTAAGCTAGAAATTTGATATAATTTTAGGTATAATTATATGTTGTTACAAAATAGCTCTATATGTATAATTTTATATAATTAAAATTATTTTGTTATAAATAGTATAAGGATATAATTCTAGGTGCAAGCAATGGGTGTATTCCAAATAATTATGAGAATTTGGCTGGAGAAAATAAAATAAAAAATCAATGTTGGCGATGTTGGGTGAATGTGATATAAATTGATCGAGAAATCAATATCAACTACAAAAAAAAAAATTAGAAATTAATAGTTTTTATTGAAAGATTAAATTGCGACTACTGTCAAGAAATGAAGGATTCATAATTATCAACGCACATGCAATTGGATCTTTTCCTATTTGAGCAAAAAAAAATCTTAGAATTTATAAAAGAGAGAATTTCTTGTATTTTTTGTGTGTTTAATTACATTAACATAAGACTTATTTATAAGTTTGATTATGATTAATTCTAAACAACTACATCAATTATTTCCTACCTACCACTATTACAATGCTAATCAACTCTTACAATTTACACCCGCTATTATCTCCAATACAATCTATTTGATTCTCTATTTAAAAAAAAAAAAAAAAAACTTTTTGATAGTATATTATAAATAATTGTTTTACATTTTTTTTTCTTCTGCCTGAAATTCAAAATCACTTAATGTTGCCATAAAATAAAGACAGTAGAACACATGTAAGACTGCCTGAATGTTACATGTCAACTTTATTCCTAATATGTTGTTAGAAAATATTTCGATTGCATTGCAACAATAGACTATTTAATTAATTAATTAATTTGCTGTCTGTTATCTCAAGTGTTGTTTTCAATGTCGCTTTGAACAAAAATAAAGAACCTGAAATTTTCTCAGAATCTAACAATTTATGTTTCATGACATGTAGATGCTCCCGGTCGACGAGCGGGCCCAGGCAGCAAACTCACTTTTTACGGAGGCATACTGGCGAGTGAAGGAACCAGTCTACGGGAGCACAGGAGTTGTGATCCGCATTCAACAAGAAATATCGGCTATTCGATGTGAGTTGGCGAAAACTCTCGCCCAAATATCCATGTATGAAGCTCATAATGCACCCCGAGCATCAGCCACCGCCGCTACCCCGCTGCTGCAACAGCTAGATACTCTCGGTACACAAGAGAACATGTTTTTGTTTGATCCGAACAACCCGTTCAATTTTTCATGAGGTAATTTCGGTGCACTTGTATGCAGTGGTGGTTTGAAATTTACGGATTTGTTCGCTAAAAAGGGATTGTTCTGATTTAAATGGTTATAATTAAATTTCGTTTAGTTAAGCATTGTTATTTTTTATTTGCAACTTGTATTTTTGAATGTATTATTTGCAACTTATAATAACTGTGATTTTTTTTTTTCACGTTGCAAGGTGCATACATTTACCATAAACAAATCTAAATGTGATTGCTAATTGATGGAGGTGAATAAATGGTAAGATAGAGAAGGGAGGAAAGAAAGAGAGCATTATTCTCTTTTTAACTTTGAAGCGAATTACATAGTACACGCACGAGCCGAGTTAATTAAACAGGCTGGCCGCAAATAAATAGCCCAGTTAAGAAAACAAAATAGTAGCCCAATTACGGCCCACCAAATATATTATATTATCTTGCCCTTTTTGACACCGCCAAATCCTCCATCACCGTTCAAACCAAGATCATCTAACGGATCTAATCCGTCCACCTCATCGATCCGAGCAGCTTTCTCCAACCAATCACCATCCTTTCCCTCTCTCTTTATAAACGAATCAAATCCGGCACAAAAAATTCGAATCACATCTTTTCTTTTCCCCCTTCAAACAAATCACAATCCCTTCAAAACCTTACCTTTGTAAGTTCTAATGGCGCCCAAGGCAGAGAAGAAGCCGGCAGAGAAGAAGCCAGCGGAGAAGAAGCCTGTGAATGAGAAGCCAGAGAAGGCGGAAAAGGCTCCTGCTGAGAAGAAGAAGAGGGGTCCGAAGGAAGGAGGGGAGAAGAAGAAGAGGAAGGCGAAGAACACTGAGACTTACAAGATCTACATCTTTAAAGTGTTAAAGCAGGTGCATCCGGATGTCGGTATCTCTAGCAAAGCCATGTCCATTATGAACTCCTTCATCAATGATATCTTTGAGAAGTTGGCCACAGAGGCAGCCAAACTTGCCCGGTACAACAAGAAACCTACCATCACTTCTCGTGAGATCCAGACCTCTGTGAGGCTTGTGCTCCCAGGTGAACTTGCCAAGCATGCTGTCTCTGAGGGGACCAAGGCTGTTACCAAGTTTACCAGTGCTTAGTTTAATTTGCTTAATTGGGTTGTAGGGTTAGATTCCGCTGTTTGAAAATTGAAATCTTAGTGTATGTGTTTGGTCAAAGGGAGTTGTAATTTGATGGTAAATTAAATTAGAGAAAATACTAGTTTCCCTGTTAAATTGTGAAATTTCATAACAATTTAAATTTTTTCAAAATTTATACTTCTACAAAAAATAAAAATTATGTTTCAACAATATAGATAACCTCTCTGGTCTCTGCAATTTGCTGTACCAGATCATCACTACAACTGAATTCCTGAGGTGAAATCACATTCAATTCACAGAAATACTTTAATGAGAGATTCTGCATTAACACAGATTAAGAAAAGGCGTATGAAATTATTAATTGTGCTTGGAATCAGAAGTTAGAATGGAAAAAAAAAAAAATATCTCATATGACTGTATGGGTCCTTGATAATAAAAGAAGAAACAAAATGAAAATTGCTAACGGAGAATCAAATATTAAAATTAATCAACACTAGATTTTATTTATTGCATTCAACAAGTAGACATAACATAGGATGCTTCTTATAATTCACGAATGCTCTTGTCTATTTCGCTAACTTTTTTTACCTGAATCTGAGCTCTAATACCAAATATTGGAAATTAACTTGGATCGTGGAATCAAGAGGAGCAATAGAAGGTGAATGAAGGTGAAAAAGATTAATGATAAGAATTATTTTATTTACATCTTTTGAAGCGAATTACATAGTACATGTACGAGTTGGGAGAAATTTGGGTTCAATGGGCATTGGACCCAAAGTGAGTTTGATGTGTTTGCTCACTGTCTGATTTGCTTTAAGATTTGCGTCTGTAATTTTCGTGTCTGTTTTAAAATTCGTGCGGACGAATCTTAAAGTGGATCGGATGGTCCTGAAACCCATTGGACCCGAATTTGAGTCCGATGGGCATCGGACCCATGCCTTTCTCGTACGAGCCGAGTTAATTAAACAGGCTAGCCGCATATACATACCCCAGTTAAGTAACAAAACAGTAGCCCAATTACGGCCCACCAGAAATGTTAAGTTATCTTTCATCTTTGACCGCACCAAATCCTCCATCTCCGTTCAAACCAAGATCATCTAACGGATCTAATCCCTCCACCTCATCTATCCGAGCCGCTCTCTCCAACCAATCACCATCCTTTCCCTCTCTCTTTATAAACGAATCAAATCCGGCTCAAATTCGAATCAAATCTTTTCTTTTCCCCCTTCAAACAAATCACAATTCCTTCAAAACCTTACCTTTGTAAGTTCTAATCCACAGATTCTAACTAAAGATTTATGAAGAAATATGTCACACTGCAGTGTAGTAATTCATTGAGTCCCATTGACATGTGATATCTTAATTTGTGAATTCTTTCTAACCACAACCTCATCCTTTGAGAAGAGATCAAGGTTTATGGCAGCTGAGACCCCACTTTTCATCCCATAAATTTGCCATTAACATAGCACATGATATATTATTGCATGTGTAAAGTTTACCTTTTTACCCTTTTTTCCTTTTTTTTTTTCTTATGAGAAGGTTCATGTAATCATGTAAGATTTTGATTTTCTTAAAAGGTTGAGTATCC
This sequence comes from Carex littledalei, assembly GCA_011114355.1. Classification (NCBI taxonomy): domain Eukaryota; kingdom Viridiplantae; phylum Streptophyta; class Magnoliopsida; order Poales; family Cyperaceae; genus Carex; species Carex littledalei. The sequence goes on along the minus strand of CM022083.1, from coordinate 15,620,714 downwards.
ATAACAGTTTTCTATTAGAAATAAAACTTTTTTATAATTGGAAGCGTGCAGGATTTACTGTGTCCTTTATTCCTTTAAAAGATCAAATATCATATTTACGCTTGGTAAATTTCATTCTTTCAAACCGTCAAAAGAAAATTCATTGCTTTAAAAGATGCCTAGTAATTTAACAAACTTAAATTCAGCTCCTTTATCAGCATTTCCGAAACTGTAAATAAAGAACAGTCCCTTTTATGTGTGATAAAGATAAATACTTCCTCTCCAGATGAGATTAAAATAGAAGAAAATGATATTGAGAAAAATGGTCACATCTACATCTCGGCCCAGCCCGGCCCATAAATTCAAAGGCAAGTTTGAAGCCCAATATTGAATTGATTCTCCTGTTTACCTAGAGCAGCTTGGATCCGATGGGTTTCGGGACCGTCCGATCTGCTTTAAGATTCGTGCACACGAATGTTAAAGCAGACGCGAAAGTTGCGGACGCGAATCTTAAAACAGATCGGACGGTCATTGAGCCCATCAAACTCACTTTGAGTCCGATGGGCATCGGACCCAAATTGACCTCCCTGTTTACCATTTCTATTGTCCCAGTCTTTTATTTCTTGCATGTGAAGAAAGAAGACCCAAGACCGCTTCTCACCCTCTTAAGAAAATGGAATGTCAACCCAAACCAACTACTTGAAAAGAAATCGGAATAATAGAAAATGCATACAAACAACCAAATAATCGATCAAATTCATATATCTTTTCCCCAAAGGAAGCAACTTGGAAGACCAAAAATGGAATCCCTACCAGATGATGTTTGGCACCAGATCTTGCAAATTGGCATCCAAAAGAAACAACTGAACCACATCGACCTCTGCTCCCTCGCAATCGTAAACAGCCACTTTGATCAGCTAACGCAGGACTCTGCCTTGTGGGCCATCCTCCTTTCTCGTGATTTTTCCTCATCCTTCAATTCATCTCAAGCACCTAATTTAAAAGCTGTTTATCAGGTGAAGCATTGGTTAAAATTTAAGCTAAAACGAGAATTTCAGCGTGAAAAGCTAAAACGAGAATTTGAGCATGCAAGGTTAAAACGAGAATTACAGCGTCAACAAGAAATGATTCATGCACTTTCGAGCCGAGTAAACTTAGCTGAACCCCAATTGAATATACCCGATGTAATCACCGATGAATAGGCCGCCACGCAGGTCTATGCCATGAAAATTTTAAAAAAATGATGCTCGTTCTGATTGTTTTTTTTTAATGAGCAAACATGTACATTGCAATACTATGTTATAAATCTTTCTTTGATTGATGTGTAATCAAGAATATAAATTGTCATCTGATGTGAATACCAATTACTTTTGAGTTTGAACATTTTATGGTACCGGTTACCAATCTTCATATTTTATGTCTTGATAAGATTTCTGGATGTTTCTTGTGTGAGTACGGATGTAAAAGTTAAGTGTGCTGCTTTCAGAACTTGGAATTCCAATTACTATGAACCAGTGTTCTAAATAGCGCGCTATAGCGCCGCTATAGCGTTTTTGGACCCTAAACGCTGCTATGGCATGAAAATACGCTAATTGCGCTACGGCCGCTATAGCGCATAGCGTGTAGCGCGCTATTTGCGCGCTATGCATATTGGGTTTTTTTAGACAATTTATATGGGCTTAAATAAAGATCCATAAAATTTATTTTGTATAGAAAAAAAAAGAGAATGAATCATGATGCTTAAGATATTTTGTATAGAAAAAGATCGATAGTTTATGATATTATTATGGATATTTTGAACCATGGACTTTTGTACTAGTTCAATATGAATATTATAATTTCTTAATTAATTTGGTGTTATTTATTGTTCTATGAAACTTTAGATAATGTTAATATATATTACAAATATATAATATATTTTTTGTAAAAAAAAAAGACGCTATTCGCTATAGCTTTTTTTGTAGTCTTTCCGCTATGACGCTATAAACGCTATTTAAAACATTGCTATGAATATATATATCATTTCAAAAAAAATAAAAGGGGGGATTTTCATGTATACCCCTCAAAAACTTAAAAATTGCGTATTTCCTCCTCTAAAACTCATAAAATCATATTTACCCCTCTATTACAATGAGGCACCTCAAAATAAAACGATTATTGCACCTCAAAAGGAAACAACTAATGCCCCTCAGAATGAAACAACTTTATGAAAATAATATTGTTAAATTCTTCTTATACTTTTTTTTATAAAATTGTTTGAGTGAGGCTACGGTACTATGCATAGCACGGATTGAGCCGTGCTATGACTCAATATTTGAGTTTTCAAAATTTTAACGGTCGATCCGAACCGTTCAACATGATTATAAAATGAATATGTACTTGCAAATTAAATTTTACATTTTTCCGAATTTTTTTACTATTTTTTTAGATAGGTAGAAAATCACTTGATCTGAAAATTCTGGACCATCCAAAAACAGTGATTTTCTACCTATCTAAAAAAATAGTAAAAAAATTCGGAAAAATGTAAAATTTGATTTGCAAGTACATATTCATTTTATAATCATGTTGAACGGTTCGGATCGACCGTTAGAATTTTGAAAACTCAAATATTGAGCCGTAGCACGGCTCAATCCGTGCTATGCATAGCACCGTAGCCTCACTCAAATTGTTTCATCTTTTTTTTAGAAGAATTTAACAATATTATCTTCATAAAGTTGTTTGAGTGAGGCTATGGTGCTATGCATAGCACGGATGGGGTCCGTGCTACGGCTCAAAATTTGATTTTTCAAAATTCTAACGGTCGATCCAACCGTTCAATGTGATAACCATATGAATATGTACTTGCAAACTAAATTTTATATTTTTTCGAATTTTTTTACTATTTTTTTAGATAGGTAGAATTTTGATGGTCCAGAATTTTCAGAAAACACTGATTTTTCTACCTATCTAAAAAAATAGTAAAAAAATTCGAAAAAATATAAAATTTAGTTTGCAAGTACATATTCATATGGTTATCACATTGAACGGTTGGATCGACCGTTAGAATTTTGAAAAATCAAATTTTGAGCCGTAGCACGGACCCCATCCGTGCTATGCATAGCACCATAGGCTCACTCAAGTTGTTTCATCTTGTGGACAATCTCGTATTTGCAACGTACAGTTTCATTTTTGTAGGCAGTGAGTAGCTAGTATGGTTGTGGCATTTGGATTGGGGAAGTACGTGATGCTTGCTTCAGTTTGCTTGCCTATCACCATCCTCCTCCTTGTTACCGCTCTGTTATTAGGGTCTCCTGCCGTGCTTGTTGTTCTCGGCATCGGGCAAATCTTTTTTAGATTCGTTTATAGAAAACGTGGTGATCTGGCATTGTATGTTGTGCCTTTCATGCTCATCTTTTGCTTGGCCTTACTGTAGCTCTTCTCTATCCAGTTTGTCTTCTTTTTACTAACTATTTGGATTTTGAAAACAGAGATATAAAAATTGCAAAAAATAAAAGAAGTATTACCCTGTGCAAAGTACTATATTAAGATGGGCTTGTAACCATCTATTGGGCCTTCAGAAGTTAAAGCATTTAGCACGGCCCATGTCATGACATAGCGGTTTTAGTTGGTAAAATTATCATAAAAATTTTGGTGACTTCCCCCTCTCCATTAGGAATTCAGATCCTCCCCGGTACCGTAATAGGGAATCTTTTACAAGTACTAGATCTAGACTGTTCTTTTAAACTTGGCACGAATCTCAAAGCCCAATAATATTGCCCCTTGCGCTAGCTCAAATCTCAAAGCGGCTGGGAGTTAATCTCAAACCGTAAAGTGAAGAGAATCCTTTACAATATTGGAGAGGATACTTGTCCCTCCATTAGGGGTAGTGATATTAACAATTGAGAATTTGAGATCATGCCTTCATTAATTGGGTTTGTGCCTGAGTTCATCATTTATTTAATTCCATTAATTTTATTGCGAGTTGAAAGAACACTCTGAACTCGGTCTAACCATTCAGTTTCAATAGGGGTTGTGTCTAAAAGAATAATTCAGTGTAACAACCAACAACATGATACTAAATTAAAATTATGTATGATAAAATATTTGTCGTCCGTTCTTTCTCAGCCACCGAATGCATGCAAATCTTAATTCTACCTAGCTAGTTAGGTAGATTATTATGGGACATTTAAATATACAATTGATCCACTACATATATATATATATATATATAGAGAGAGAGAGAGAATTGAGCTATGCTACTACATGGAGTAAAACGCGTTGGTGCTCCACGCCGCTATATTTTTATTTTGAAAATCCAAACGACCGATCCGAACCGCTCAACATGATCTCCATATTGAAATGTGCTTGGAGACCAAATTTTACATTTTTTAGAATTTTTTTACTATTTATTAAGCCACTTTGAAAATCACTGATCCGGCAGTCCAGAATTTTTTACTGTTTTTCACTGTTCACCCGGATTTTTAGATTTTCAAAGTGGCTTAATAAATAGTAAAAAAATTCTAAAAAATGTAAAATTTGGTCTCCAAGCACATTTCAATATGGAGATCATGTTGAGCGGTTCGGATCGGTCGTTTGGACTTTCAAAATAAAAATACGGCGTGAAGTACAAACGCGTTTTACTCCATGTAGTAGCATAGCTCATCTATATATATATATATATATATATATATATATTGTTTTATATGAATAAAAGTTGGAGCTTGTATTGAAGAGCTCATTAGAAGCACCCATCTTACTATTCCGATTTCATTACGAAACCTGATTGTTCTTACATGAATGGTACCAGCCAGCTGGTACCTACAAAATAAAAGGCTTGACTCCATGGATGGAGAGCTTGCCCTTTCCAACCTTTATGTACTTGAATTTTATCAAGATCCTGTCTATCTTACTATTAATTAAATTGCAAATGGTTTTTAAAATAGTGTTGTTAGTATGGATTCTTCTGGAACAAAATTATATATATATATAGAGAGAGAGAGACTATGGTGAGTTGCGAATTAAGGATCTTGTTTTATTTCACCCTCATATCTCCGTTTTCAAATACCAAACAGTCGATCCGAACCGCTCAACATGATCTTCATATTGAAATGTGCTCAGAGACCAAATTTTATATTTTTTGAAAATTTTTTACTATTTTTTTTTTAGATAGATAGAAAACTGTTGTTTTTGAATGAATTTTGAACCATAAAAAACAATGATTTTGAAATATTCTAAAAATTTAGTAAATAATTTTCAAAAAATATAAAATTTGATCTCCAAACACATTTCAATATGGAGATTATGTTGAGTGGTTCGGATTGTCTCTTTGATATTTCAATATAGAAAATATGAGCGTGAAGTAAAACAAGATTCTTACTTGAGAAGAACCCAAAATGATAAAAGTAGCATGTATTACTTACACTTTATCAAAATTTTCCAACTTTTACTTAAATTGCAAAATCAATGTGCCAAATAATTAAAGTCTATTCCAAGTTGTAACCAATATACAGCAATAAATAGGATGCAACAGTACACCATCTCTCCAAATTTTTATGTATATCATCATGCCAACCTATCAAGCACTAAAAGGTTTCAACAGGAGTTTGGAATCTTCTTTAAAAAGTCAAAAGAAAAGTTGCCCAATAATTGAGTTAATTTGTTTGCATTTGGCCGTGTCAAATCTCAATGAAAAAGAATGGCAATTATTTACAATAAGTGACCACTAATTTTAGAATTCAAGTGTCCATTTTTAGGCAACACGCCATGTACTTTTTACTTTGTTACTGTTCATTATTTTACCAACTAGTCACTTAATATATTTCAAAAAAAGGAAAACAAAATCCTATTTTCCTTCAGACTTGTTTATTTGCTAGCCTTTTTTATTCAAGACCCCTCTCTTTTGGCTAATAGAATTTGTTTCTTTTTTTTTTCTTTAAATACTAGTGTACTATATCACTTCCATATCCAGAATAAACAATTCATGTGTCAAGATTAAAATAAATTATCATAAGAAATAGAACATTAGAACGATTCCAAAATTAGTATGCATCAATGAATATATTCTCTGTACTAGATAAGTTATCACGCCCATATAATAATATTATATGCAAGTACAATTAAAAGTCTATTTTAAACTTTGTTGCCAAACAATAAAGAATAAGAAAAAAGTGAGGCTATGGTACTATATGGTATTATGCATAACGCATATTGGCCCGATATTTTTATTAAAACCCAAAAAAAAAAACAAATTATCAAATCTGCTCCCACTTTGAAATTATAATTATTTCTACCCTAACCGCCCGTGGACTAGGCGGTCCACTTTTCCCACCAGACCGCCCAGCCACTGGGCGGTCCACTTTTGAAACCTGACCGCCCAGAGGCTGGGCGGTCTTCTATTGTTTTTTTTTTTTTATAAGAGTTTTATGTTTTAATTTGTTTGAATGTTTTATATTAAATTGTTGTAATGATTTGTTTGAATGTTTCATATTAAATTGTATGATATATATTTATTATTTGTTGACGATTATATTTTTATAATTGACGATTATTTTTATATGTTATGTAATTGTCTAGCTTTAATATAATTGATTAGTTTTATATTAAGTTTTGTTAATGTTTAAATGTTTCTAATTAGTAATCGAAATGGTAAGTCTAAACAACAAAAGTAGTAATCGAAATGGTAAGTCTAAACAACAAAAGTAGTAATCGAAATGGTAAGTCTAAAAATGAAACATAACAGTCCAAACACGAAATATAATAATCCAAACTAAAATACTAGAAACCTATCAAACTAAAAAAAATATAAAACCCTAACGGCGACGACGAGGGCGAGGTCCGGAGAGGTCCAACCTCTCAGGTGCACGGTGCTCCCTCTGCGACGGCGGACGCCTCTGGTGAACCTCATCCACCTGCATGTCATCGTGTACGGCCTCGCGCGCCCATGGGTCCGCCCCCAGGTGTAATGCATGCTCCCCATGGATCCCCGCCTGTGTACGCAACACCCACGGATCGGCCTCCCAAGTAGGAGGATACGTGGCCGGAGGCGGTGTGCCAAATATAGCAGCGGCAAAGCCATCTGCAGTCTGTGCCCCACTCCCACTGGCCTCGCCGTCGTGCTGTCTGGGCTCCATATACTGCGGTCGGTGGGAGCTAGCTGGCTCCCATCCGCCCTCATCTGGAGCTAGGTCATCCAAAGAGAAAACGGCGGCGGCGGCGGCAGCTTCATCCTGCATTTAAAAAAATGTTAAATTAGAGACATAGAAGTAACGAGTAAATTAATTAAATAATGAACTTTTGCTACCTCGGTATGCTGCACTGGAACTCCATGCTCGTTGTAGTACGCGTTCCACGCGTTGTTGTTCAACACCCATTGGTGGATCGCCCAACCCGAGTCATCTTCTGCAGAAATGAAGATAAATTAATAAGAATGATCTTTTAGAGATACACTTAATAATGATCATGTGTATGACATATTATTACCTGCAGGAGGTGGCGGCATCTCCGCAGCGTAGATAGGGTCTCCAGGCTGCTCCGGATCTGGTGGTGGGGCCTTTATCTCGCGCCAATTGATGTCATCTCCAGCATCGTGCAACATACCAACGAGATGCCCATCCCAGCCAGAGTCCTCCACGATCGGTGCACTGTGTTGGAGCATTTGACATCCTATCGCTCTCCAACTTTTTCTCGCCATGCACACCAAGCTGTGTGCCACTCCTCTAATAGCGGTCAAAATCTGCACACAATGTATTTTTATTATTATTATTGGAAGATGAATAAATAACTACAATTTTTGGAGCATGTCAGTTTCATTTAAACATACCGAACGAGTATGGATCGGGCCGAAAGGCAAGTAAGACCTAGATCCGTCACCCGTGAGTCTCCGTCGAAGAGCATCACCATAGTCCCCCTGTAGATAAACCGTCGGCATGCCTCATCTCTGGTACCAGACTAAATATCGCAATCTCCAAGGCCCGACCGGCATAGGGGCATCTGGAGCTGGAGGCGGTGTCCATAAGTGAAACTGGGGTGATGCAGCACGCTGGTAATGCTCCAAGAAACGCGTGCTCCAGTCGACTTTGGGCTTGTTGTGTTTAGTGCTGCAATATAAATTAATTAGTAACGTGTATGGTTGAACAAGTAATAATATAGACAAATGATAAGGCAGTGGGTACTTACCTGTGCAGCTGGGTGGTCTGCTGCTCGCCCAACTCTGGAAAATCCGGGACATAGGCATCCAAGCCAAACTGATGGGGCACTCGATCAGGATAGTGATACTCAACTATCCAGAAGCATACGCACGGCCCCCGATAAAACGAGAGAGGTCTCTGCTCTAATGTCAACGGGCACAGAAGGCCCCGATCGTAGAACACACGATAGGGGTACCAGGTGATGCTCGCCTCGTGAAGCATCTGGAGCTGACCCCGGACATATGAAATCCCCACGGTCCTCCCCCTGCCCGTGTCCTCGTATGTGTGGGGAGGAGCCCATATGGCACCGTACCCCGGACGTCTCTCGGGGTCATCTCCCATCCATAACCCATGCTGAGCTGGAGGAACAGGCCGACACACCGGTATGTGCGACCAGGACCACTGCTGGAGTAGAAGAAGCGGTCCGGCAATCTGCTTGTTCGTCGCCTAAATTTTGGAAATGCGATGCATTTCTGGTAAATATGGAACCCTAGTATATATAATAAAAAAATTAAAATATTTGTACAAACTTACCAGACAAGCATGACACAAGCCTCGGTATAAGTGGGCGAGCACGGCTCCACCCCAATTCCACTTCGACGGCCGCTGAATGTCCCTCAGCAGAGAGAGGAACATAATCGGGACTGCGTCACCGCTGGAATCGACAAACATGACGCTGCCACATAAATCCATGACAAACGCCCTCACGTACCTGCAATATAAATTAGAGTCATAAATAACTACATTTTTTGTTGAATCCATAACATATTTTAATTTGCAACTGTTTGTGATTACCTCAGAACGGCCTGCTCGTCACGTGTCTCGGGGGTGATCCTACGCCGGTGGAAGTGACTGCGGAGCGCCGCAAGACTAATGCAGTACTGTGAATACCGGTACTCCTCCTCCTCCTCCTCCTCTCCTTTCTTCTTCTTCTTCTTCTTCTTCTTTTGCAAGTCCGACGGAGCGGCCCCCAGCAGCTCCGGTATCATGTGCATCAGGTCTGGATGGTCTGAGACACCACCGATGGGGTCGCCGTCTATCCGTAAACCCCACAAGGCGCTGACATCACCTAGTGTGACTGTCATCTCCCCAACCGGAAGGTGAAATGTATGCGTCTCCGGTCGCCATCTCTCCACTAGACCGCAAACGAGGGCCTGATCAATATCACAGTGAGGCATGGTGGCCAACTGATACAACCCCAGATGAAGGATGCACTGCTCCATCAACGGGTGACGGACGTATGGTATCTCGGGGGTGCGATGCCTCACTGTCATCATCGTCGTGTCCTGCATTTTACAATTATTTCAATATAAACGTCTAATTAAATAATGTTATTTAAATTATGAATACAAAACCAACGTACCTCCATAGATGCAAGTGAGACACGGTGCCTGACATGTGGGATCCACAGAAGAGGACTAAACGTGTCAGGATGGTGAGGGGGATAATCTCCAAAGGGAGCATCTGCACCGGACGACTCTGCACCGGATGCCTCTGCACTGGATGCCGGTGCACCGGATGCCGCTGCACCGGATGCCTCTGCACTGGATGCCGATACACCGGATGCCGCTGCACCGGATGCCTCAGCATCGTGATCATGTGAACTCTCTCCCGTCTCCAGAGGGGCATCCCATACACGTCCCCGTCTAGTTCTGACCATACTACATTTCAATAAACAGAAGATTTTATCTTACAAATCCTGATATATAAACCCTAACTTATAAACTCTAATTATGTCAACCCTAAACCCTAATTTAGGAATTCAACCCTAATCTAACAATTCAACCCTAAACCCTAATTTGATCCATAAACCCTAATTTAACCCCTAAATCCTAATTTAACCCCTAAACCATAAATTAACAATTCAACCCTAATTTAACAATTCAACAAAATTTAAACAATTCAACCCTACATCCTAATTTAACAATTCAACCATAAACCCTAATTTGATCCCTAAACCCTAATTTAACCGCTAAATTCTAATTTAACCCCTAAACCCTAAATTAACAATTCAACACTAAACCCTAATTTAACAATTCAACCCTAAATTAACAATTCAACATAATTTAAACAATTCAACCCTAAATCCTAATTTAACAATTCAACCCTAATTTAAACAATTCAATCATAAACCCTAATTTAACAATTCAACCCTAATTTAACAATTAAATCGCGACAGGAAAATCAACAACCCGCACACGATAATTAACAATTCAACCCTAATTTATAAACTTCAGTTTTGTCAACCCTAAATCCCTAAACTACAAACTCTAATACCGGAAACCCTAATTTTGAACAATTCAATCGTTTCGGGAAAATCAACAACCCGGACACGATAATTAACAATTCAATTCTACCAATCGTTCCAATGCCAATACAAGATACAAAATATAAATTAAAAACATTATTTAGAAACTTACCCGAAAATAATCGGACTGTTGCCGAGATGGCCGAAATTAGGGTTCGGGTGAGAGAGAGAGAGAGAGGAAGAGAGAGAGAGAGGAAGAGGGAGAGAATGGCAGAATAGAGAGAGAGAGGAAACCCTAGAGAGAGAGAGGAAGAGAGGGAGAGAGAGAGAGAGAGCTCTAGAGAGAGGAAGAGAGGAAGAGAGGGAGAGAGGGAGAGAGAGAGAGAAAAGCACTGCTGGGCTGGGGTGGGGTGTGGTTTCGGGCGGCGACGCGGGCGGCGGGAGAGGCTGGGCTGGAGGCAGAGAGAAGAGAGAGAGAGAGCCGCTGGAGGGGGCGGACCGCTGTTAAAAAAAAAAAATATTCATAGTGGACCGCCCAGAGGCTGGGCGGTCAGGTTTTAAGAGTGGACCGCCCAGCCTCTGGGCGGTCAGGTTTCAAAAGTGGACCGCCCAGTGGCTGGGCGGTCTGGTGGGAAAAGTGGACCGCCCAGTCCACGGGCGGTTAGGGTAGAAATAATTATAATTTCAAAGTGGGAGCAGATTTGATAATTTGTTTTTTTTTGGGGGTTTTAATAAAAATATCGGCATATTGGCCAACGCTATGAATTCAAATTTTCGATTTGAAAATCGTAACTATCGATTCAAACTGTTTAATATGGTCTCTATATGAATATGTACTTGTAAATTAAATTTTACATTTTTTAGATTTTTTTTTACTATTTTTTTAGATGGGTAGAAAATTATTTGATCTGAAAATTCTGAACCATCCAAAAACAGTGATTTTCTACACATCTAAAAAAATAGTAATAAAATTCTAAAAATGTAAAATTTAGTTTACAAGTACATATTCATATGAAGACCATGTTGAATGGTTCAGATCGACCGTTATAATTTTGAAAACAAAAATATTGATCTGTAGTACAGACCAATCCGAGCTATGCATGGTACCATAGCCTCACTCATAAGAAAAATACTTGAGGGGATACATATTCGGATCCGTATCCTCCCAGGTACCTGACTCAACACAATTGAAACGCACGGTCCAGATTTACTCTCAGTCGGTGCTTGCTCGGGATAGCGTAGGGGGCAATATTATTTGTGCTTTTGAGATTGGTGCCAAGTTAAAAGGAACATTTTTGAGCTGTCCGATTCAATTGTACTCAGTCCGGTAACCTGAGAGGATGTGAGAATTCATACATATTCCAAATGGTTCTTTGAGAAAAGTGTTTTTTTTTAGTAGCAAATGATTGAGTGAAGAATTTTCTGATGTATTATTGCTCTCAAAGTGAGCATGATTTGCTAAAGCAGATGTATCTTTTAGTGGGAATTTCTGTACAATTACGTCATGTTTGTGTTCAATTTTGAATTCCAACTATATGACCTTGTACTGTATAAAAATAAGAGAAATGCTTCATCACACCTACAAACATATGACTGTACATGACAAATTAATCACTTATATTTTTAACAATATACGAAAATATTTTATACATGAAATTAGTGGAGAATTCTAAAAATCAAAATATGTTTTTGAGATAAAAAGATGGAGCCTAGTCATCCAATTTTCATTTAATATTTGTAAATAAATTTCATCTGGGTTTCAAACCTAACCTCCCACACAGAGGGGCAAATATTATCCCCGGTACCGTAAAAGATTCCCTTCACTTTATGGTTTAAGATTAACTCCCAGCCGGTTTGGGATTCGAGCTGACGGAGGGGGCAGTATTATTGGGCTTTGAGATTCGTGCCAAGTTAAAAAGAACGATCCAGATCAAGTAATTGTAAAAGATTCCCTATTACGGTACCGGGGGTGATGTGAATTCCACACAGAGGGGGTAAAAATTAAAATATGTTAAATTGATAATAAGTTTCTATAATAATTGTGAAAATTTGGATACTGATTATCAAAATTGAAAGTAAATTTTAGATATGTTCTATCTGATTTTGAGATATTATGTCAAATTTCATATAATCTGGAGTTGGAGATTATACATCAAGAAATTCCAAAAATTAACAGTTTAATTTTATCAGTAATGTCCTATGATGAAATGAATCTTAAATTCTTTTTAGTAAAATTGGGGGTCACATATCATTCAACTGTTTTAATATTTAAAAAGTTTTTTCATCGAATTTTCTAACCTGCGACTTCTCGTACGAAAGATATTATTTTCTCCACTAAAATAAAGTTTGATTTTCAGGTGCATTATTTGTGGTGGTGAATAATTGGGATTATATTAAGCCTGAGAAAGCGTGTACTTTTAACTTACCCCCTTGTGACCATTATATAATGCAATAATAGAGCTTATTATGTGATTGAAAACTATGTGCAATTTGACATGTGGCATTTAGGTATCCTTGCATAGAAGTGGATAATGGGTCATCAGACAAAGGGAGAGTCAGGAAATATTTTAAAATGATGCAAAATTTATTCAATTTTTCAGAATGGACAACAGGTTAAATTTATTTTCAATTACATAATTTTTTTTGTATTTTTAAAATATCATAGAGAAAATATAAAAGATGTACCTTTCTTAGGTGTAGGGCTGCACAAAAAATTCGTAGTTCGTAATTCGATTCGAGTTTGATTCGAAAAAGTTCGTAAAAAGTTCGATTCGAAACTGAGTTCGATTGAAATTAATTCAAACCAAACTTAGTTCGAAATTAATTCAAACCAAACTCAAACTGGACCTAGTTCGTTCGAAATAGGTTCGCAAACCAAACTTAGTTCGAAATTAAGTCAAATGTGAACCGTTGATTTCCGCTGATAATGAACTTTAATGTTTTATTTAGGATAATATTTGGGTTTGTAAAATCTAAGACTTTGGTGATTGTTCTGTACTTCTATTGATATGTAAATTGTACTTTGAATACTTTTGATATTTGAAAACTTTGGTGATGTTGCTCCTGTTGGCTATTTGGAAAACTTTAGATTCTGTGATTGTACTGAACTTTGATTGATTGTACTAAACTTTGTAATTTCGAACTATGGCCCAGCCATAAGTCATAACTCGTAAGTCGTAACAAAGTTCGTAAAAGTTCGAAATTGAGTTCGTAAAAAATTCGATTCGAAATTGAGTTCGTTCGAAATTAATTCAAACCAAACTCAAACTGGAGGTAAGTTCGATTCGGTTCGGTTCGTTTGCAGCCCTACTTAGGTGTACTCGCTGTCGTTATAAAAAAATTAGAATATATAGCCCATAACTTGTACATTTAAAAAAGAAAGTTCAGATAAAGGGGAGGTAGCACAGGAATTCACATCACCTCAGGTTCCTGACTCAAGCAAATTATGATCGGACGGCCCATTTAACATGGCACGAATCTCAAAACAGACCCTTTACAGTCTCAATAGGCACCTGATTGAGTTTGGTCCAGATAGAGTTAATCTGGACCGGCCATTGCAATTTGCTTGAGTCAGGTACTTGGGAGGATATCTGTCCGGTAGCACAGTTGGTTAGAAAAAAGTTCTAAGATTGTTAGTTATTCAAAGATCGAGAGTTCGATCCCCCTCACGACTTTGCAGCTTCTGCGAAGATTTTCAAAAAAAAAAAAAAAGTTCAGGTACTATTTTAATTACTCTTATAATCACTGCATTTATTGCTACCTTAATAAGAAAAAATAATAACTGCATGTCAAATTAAGGAGGACATAAAAAAAACTATTTTTTTATACTCAAATTGTTATCCATGAACCAAATATATGTCATTTTTTATAATCTAGAACTCAGTTTAGATACAATGTATTTAAAATTCATATAATGTTATCTAGTCTTGTGATATGTTATTTCCTAATTTATAATTAGATTACAGTCCTACTAATTAAGAAAGCATAGAAACAGTATATTGTCAAATATTCTTCAAAGACTTTACTTTTTATTATTTTTGTTTTGACAAAAAATATTTAAAATCCATAGTTGCTTAACTAAGATGAAATCCAATCAGCATCAGACATGATCAACATGGTTATTTGGTCAATTATACTTTATTTTGAGATATTTTGAAATTTTCAATATCTTCTTCCAAGTTCTAGTCATGAAACCCAATCATCACAACCAAATCAAAGATTAAAAATTAAAAATGACAGTGATGAAATTTGAGATTATGATTACATTGAAAATAATTAGTGGAGGAAGAGGAGGAAAGATTAGGGAGAAATTTAGATAGGAGTTACAGATTGATGTCGAGATTCGTGCAAACAGATTTATATCTTCACTAATTTTACTGTTCCATAAATTTAAATCATTCATGCAATTACAACGCGAATTGAACAGTCAGATATCCATCAGAACCCCTCATCTTCTATTGGAGAGAGATCCAAAACATACAATAAAAGAAAGCGAAAGTAGAAAATTTTAGGATAGGGATTGCAATTAAAAATAACAGAAATTCATGAAAAAAATGGGTTATTTAAAAAAATTGAAAGAGACAAGTTTAATACCAAAAGAAAAAAAAATGTTGAAATAATTTCCCAAATGAGAAATTAATCCATGGAGACAGATTGGGGGACATGAAGTTGGTGTTCTAACATTTATTCTTTAAGTTGGCCATATTGTCATGGCTGAGCTCAGTTGATCAAATTAATAAACTAACATGAGATCATATATATATATATATATACGCTACCATCCCAAGTTATAACCTTCCCAAGTTGTAATCGGTTTCACATACATAGTCTCTTAACTATTTCTTGTGATAGGTGATTCACATTAGTTGTCTTTTTATGATCAGGCTTCATGTAAGACTAATTTAGATTCCATACAATTTCTATGCGATTGCAGATTTCTACAATCATTTTTTGTTTTGACATCTGTTATTGTGAGATAATAGAAAAAAGTAAGTAGTGGAAAATTCAAATTCAATCCCTATAAAAGTCACAAATTTTATTTTTCAATACAAGAGGCATATAAAATTTTAGCAAGATATACGGATGGTATTTTATATACACAAGTAAAGGTTGATAATGACCGCATAAAGGGAATCATTTAAATTTTGATAAGTAAAAAAAAAACACATAACTACATTATGGGTTATAAAATATTATCTCTTGTAAAAATAGGCACCAAGGATATTTCATTTCATATTGACAATACTTTTAGAGTGAATCTATAGTATTATGCATAGCATGAATTCTTCTGTGTGATTAATATTTCCGATTTCAAAGCCTAAAAAGTTGAACTTAACTGTTTAACATGATCTCCATATGAAAATGTACTTGCTAAATTTTACATTTTTTGGAATATTTTTACTATTTTCTATAGGTAGAAAATCACTAATTTTGTATGGTCTAGAATTTTCAAATTAAGTGATTCTCTACCTGTCTAAAAAAATAGTTTAAAAAACATAAATATATAAAAAAATTTGATCTACAAGTACATTTTCGTATAGAAATCATGTTGAACGGTTCAGATTAACTGATACTTGAACCCTAGAAACAGAAATATTAATTCATAGTATGAACTGAACTTTAAAAACAAAAATATTAATTCATAGTTTGGACTAATCTGCACTATGCAGAGTACCATAACCTCACTCATACTTTTTTTTTATTATCTTTCATGATAAATCAATAAATATTTTATTAAGATGCCAAAGCCGAAAGGGGTGCAAGTTGGGCCATCTAAGAAGGCTCTTATCTAATTGTTGCTTTTAACATTATTTTTAGGGAATCCACCTTCACCAACCACCGTGATAAGAGGAGAGAGATAGAGAGAGAGAGAGAGAGAGAGAGAGAGAGAGAGAGAAAGAGAGATGCCTTTTCAAAAAAAAAAAAAAAAGAGAGAGAGAGAGATGATAGGATCTCTGCATTTTTTTCGAGAAAATGATATGGGCTCATTAGATATTTAGATAAGATAAGGCCGATGAATAAAACAAGTCTTCTATGCCAATCACTCTATATAGAGTGTACAACGAGTCAATCAAATGGGTAAATTTCGCTGGAGGTCACTAAACTTTGTCCTTTGTCACGAATTGGTCCCTCAACTTTGATTTGTCCCTCCATAGCCACTGAACTTTTATTTTGTTCCAATCAAGTCACCCTATAACTTTTCTATCCAAAATATTAACAGAATATAACTTTTCCGTTAGTATTTTGGACGGAATGAGCATATTCCGTTAAATTTTTGGACGGAATGAGTATATTCCGTTATAATTTGGATGGAAAAGTTATAAGGTGACTTGATTGGGACAAAATAAAAGTTCAGTGGCTACGGAGGGACAAATCAAAGTTGAGTGACCAATTCGTGACAAATGACAAAGCTTAGTTACCTCCAGCGAAATTTACCCCAATTAAATAGTGCACCTATCATTAATTCATTTACATCATAATGACTAAAAACAACCACCAACAAAAAAAAAGATGTATCCATTTAAAGAAGTATAAGCATTGGAGTGACTTAAACTAATGTAGGAACCTTTAAAAAGTTTACAAGGTTTTAACAAAGTTTTATTTTATATTTTCAATAATTTCTTTAGCGTTTTCAATTTCATTGACACCATAAACAATATAAAATAAGGATTTAATTCTTATTTTTTTTTCTAAAATTGATTTTTTTATTAAAATTACCAATTTAGCATAATTACCTTGTGCTCCTGTTAAATCTGCCTCCGAGGATATCCGAGATGAAGAAGTATTATTAAGGGTTTTTCTAGTACTTAAATAAAAATTCACAATCTAAAACTTAACTAGTACAAGTAGGTGTGTAGTCAGAATTTTCAACAGGGTAAGACAAAAAATATTTACTAGTACGTCTAGTGAGTTGCAAACTGCTGTGAATTAACCAATTCGGACTATGAGATGTCCAAGCTAGAGCAGGCAAAATTTTCTCTACAGATAAACAACAACCCAATTATACATAGACCTATACGGCTATACCCGATTTTTAAGTAGACAATTGTCTACTTCTGATTAAATGTGGCTCCGCCACTTAGTACAAGACAACAATTCAATATTCAAAACCAATTATTGTTCTGAGGTTTTTGTAACAAATTCTATTTTTGCAAGATGATGATAAATTTGGTCTTAAAAATGTAGATGTTTAAAATTGTTAAATTTCAATAATTTTTCCCTCGTTAACTGACTTACCATATGGAAAGCTTGGAAAAAGTTGATACAGTTAAAAGAGAAATGAACTCTGCTGTTATTTCAATAGAAAAGCAGGGTTTTGCTTTTCCGATCCCAACCGTTTAAAATTTTCCATTTGCGCATCTCGATAAAGAAACTTTTTTCATGCACGAATCGGAAAAACAGAACCTTGCTTTTCTATTGGAATAACAACAGAGTCGTATCCATCAAAAGAGACGCAGCATTGCCAAAAAGTTTCTCCCTTTTGACTGGCTATATTTTCTTCAATGTTAAAAAGTGAGACTACCTCCAATAATTATCAGAATAAAAATGATGACAATAGGCATGTCATTATCTACTAAATATAAATTATATTATCAGAATCAGATTGTTCTGGTCGCATTGGATATAATAAAATATTAAAACATAGAAGTTACAATTTTGTATATTTTATTTTGACCATGACTTATAAATTATAACATGCCCTCACAATTTTGCAAAACAAACATAAAATTAGAAAAATTTGTAATTTTATGATTTTATTCTTAGTTGATCAGTTGATCAAAATTAATTATAATATTTTTATTTCACAAAATTTAATTGCAATTTTAATTATGAGAGGTTGTAAGCTCAAAACTCAAAAAAGACTTGTCTTGTCATCCATCTTTATTTTAAAAAAAATAGTTAGAGTAGCTATACACGAATCATGAAAATAGAACCTTCAACTTTTTCTAAAAATAAATAAATAATAAATTGTACACAAGCATTGGTTTGAAGTATAAAAGTAGAGATTCTAGAATGGATGGATATTATATTACACATTGCAAATATCATACAGACTAAAGCACCATGGAAATAATGGGCTCCACAAGTCCCCATCTATAACTAAACAAGTGCAATAATGCATTTGGTTGTTCTTTTTTTTAACAGCATTTATTTTGTCAACAGCATTTATGTTGTACAAAAACACAACAGAGCACATGGTATGGAGGGGGAGCACTAGTTGATTTTCCATTGGCTTTGCTACGCATCTCCAAATATCATGTCTCAAATATATATATATATATATATTTTTTTTTTTTTAAGATAAAAGATTCAGGCAATTAAACCTCTCTCATTTAAGGAAGCAAACTAGGTCATAGCCATGTCCATCGGATTTAATTTGGATTTGATGAGCAGCGCTTTTGTTCGACCTGCTTTGTGCGTCCCGCTTCAATATTAGTGCGGATCAACTACGCACGTATCTTGAAGCGAATCAGATGGAAGTGTTGCCCATCAAATCCAATTTTGAGTCCAATGGACATCAGACCTACTATTTTTTTCTCATTTAAACATGATAAAGGATTACATCCGAGTTTCAAATCTGCAACATCTCACACAGAAAATATTAACTTTTTGTTATTAGACCAAATTAAGGATGGTTCTTGTCATCTCTTAAGAGTAATTGCGTTACTAATTAAATTATAATGATGAAAACTATAGATTGTGATGTTGATTTTTTTTTTATATAGATAGAGAATTTCTAAAAATTAATTACTTGTGTATATAAGAGACAGAAACAAATGTCAGTGTCTGTTAAAGTGAACGCATGATCTCCTCGTTTATTTTAGCAATAATGCATGATAAAAATTAGTGGACCCTAAAGTTTTTTTTTATTTTTTTAATGTTATAATGATCATAGTCTTAAAATCTGATATTTTGATACCAAGATTCACTACTGCTAGAAGAAATGTTAAAGTTGAATTTATTTTACATAAACAATTTGTCAAGAGACAATTGTGTAGTACATTTTTGTCGTTAATATAGCACACATATATATATACTTTCCCAACAAATGAAGGAGATATAAACACATACTTCTAATGCAAGCCACCTTTGGTTTTGATATCTTAAAGCAAATCACAAAGTTAAAACAAATTAGTGATGTACTTATAAAAAAGTTAAATCAAAGTTCAATATCAGTAATAAGTTAATGATCAAAGATACTAAAAACTGAAATATTTTATATTTACAACAAGTTTTTATGACAATTTGGACGGTGCTTATTCTAATTAATTGAAAGATAATTTTAGATAGGATCTAATTGATTTTTGATGAAATGTTGATAAATTTTGACACCGGCTATCAAAGCTATCAAATCAAGTTATCAATATATCTTCTTCCTTATTCAAGAATATATTCTAACATACATGATCTATATATTTCAATACATGTATATTTTTAGAAAACTAGAAGACTTAAATCACTTCCAAAACAATGTAAAAAAGGAAAAAAAAAAGAAAGAAAATAAAATAATGATTTAGCTATAGCTTGACCTATATGTGCGATTTACTTGTTGAGTCTCTTTCTGGGTGCATTATTTGTAGTGGTAGACAATAGGGATTATATATATTAGGTCCTAGAAAGAGTGTACTTTTTAACTCACCCCGCTGGGGCCATTATATGTGCAATAATAGAGCTTATTATGTGATTGATAACTATGTGCAATTTGACATTTGACTACCTTTATATAGAAGTGGATAATGGGTCATCAGATCAGATGAGAGAAAAGGGTGAGTAAGAAAATATTTTAAAATGATGCAAAATTTATTAAAATTATCAGAATAGACATTATGTTAAACTTATTTTGAATTATAAACATAATTTTGTGTTTTTTTTATAAAATCATAGATAAATAAAAAATACTTTTCTTGGGTCAAGCCTCTTCTATACATTTTTTTATAATTTTTTTATAATTTTTTTTATAATTTTTTTGCATGCAAAAATGCTTTCCACTCCTTATAAATGAAATTACACTCTATGGTCATGTTTGATTGTGGAGTAAACCCCTTACTCCACACTTAAGCCGTAAACGAGAAGTAAAATAGGAGTAAGATGGAGTAAATATTTGTTAAAATATATAGCCCATAACTTATAGATTTAAAAAATCAGTTTCGCAAAGATTTAAAAAATCGTGAATCCTATAATTTTTTTCCATATTAATATATTTGAAATGCTTATATTTCAAAAAAAAAAAAAATTGAAATGCTTTATGCTATTAATATTAGACATTATTTATGTCTATAATATGGATTTTGTTATGATGTCTTTTTTTAGTAAGTATATATATACGCAATAAATGTAGTACTTACAATTATGGACTGAAGGGGTAGATTAGTAATTAATGACTGTATTTATATAATATATTCAACTAACATGTGAAAAATCAAGCCCTTGCTGTTCGAAATTTACAATTTATCTAAATTAGCGTTCTATGATATGATCATTTGCCATGCATGTATTAATTACTTAAGAGTTAAGAGACATTGTTTTGTATCATATGTGCATGGGCTTTACACAATTTGCCTTATTGAAGAGCATGCATAATTGGATTTTAGACACACCACTATGCATTATTTTAATATTGTAGTCATTGCACACGACAACGACGCTCAATTACTTGTCATTTAGAAAATGTAAATTTAGTGGTCGACAATATATTCGAGCAATAATAGAGAATTGGCAAACCATGAAAAATAAATGAGCTAACTTTTGGATGCCATCCTCATGTATGATATGTATTTTCTTTTGTAGTTAATATGATTAGATTAATTACTGCAGCATGTGTGTTAAAAATGAAACATTTATCGAATTTTACGTAGGTTACAATTAAATGTGCTTTGGCTTAAAGGATCCCTGAAGAGATAATAATGGGTCACATACTGGGCGATCATTCGCTCACCCACCTTTTGATGTGGGATTTCAGGTACATGGACTGGCGATCTGTAGCAGGAGACGTCAGGAGCTATCCCCGATAGCCACGCCGCTTGATTAGTTGCTTTAGGACTTTTGTTAGGTTTACGAGTTTCGATGTTTTTGTTTCATACATTGGACTCGATAGATCATGTATTCCCCTTGCTAAGACTATGTTATTTTATCCTGATGAGGATTGTATGGATGATATATGTATGTTCATGTTTATTTGAGATTTATGACTATTGCTTATTTATTTTTATTCTGCTTCCGCTGTGCATTATTATTTATATTTGTTTAGCCTTGCGTGTCTTGTGATTATTAGATACAAGGTGGGGACTGATCACACCTTAATCCGAAATTTCCAGTTTGAGGTGTGACAATTTTAGTTCGGTTTCAACCGAACCGACCATTTGAACACCCCTAGCCCTGAATTTGAGGTTGAGCAAAGAAAATAAAAAGACAAAAAAAAGTCAATTTTAGTAGTTTTGTATGTGACTTACAAAAAAAAAAAATAGCTTTCAAAGAAACATGTACTTCTTTTTAAATAATTGCATTATTTCCATGCCTAAGAAAGAATATCTATTTGTAAAATCATATCTCACATCATGAAAAATAAAATAAAACTATAATTTGCCGTAAAGACGTTCTATTGTTAAATTTATGGAGAAATTTTGGCCCTATACTGAAAATTGTCCCTCCATGTAATTATTAAAATTTTCAAGGTCTATATAAGTTTCTATTTTTTTTTAATGTGTAAGGGCATAGTTATAGGGACGGAATCAGAAATATATTACAGTGGAGATTGAATTTAATAAAAAATAATATTCAACAAGATATATTTTAGAATATGACATATTTATTGCTTTAATTAAACAAATGTTCATTAGGGACGAACTATAAAAAAATAATTAAATATAACAAAAATTACACGGGATTTACAATTTTCTCTAATTATTCCTGAATTCTCTTTAAATTTACCCCGTGCATAGTTGTGTTACAATTAACAAATTTCAGATATAATTTGTTGAAACCTTAGGATATTATTGGAGAGTTACATCGTGGAGATGGAGCACCTTTTAAAAGAATAAAATAAAACAATCTAATTAATAATGAAATTGTTTCATGACGCTGAGTTCATAATTCAAATGTGGCAAACCACCTGAATTATCAAGAACGGATCTAGTAAAGTGGTGGGGTGGCTAAAGCCACTTGCATGATTTTTGAAATCTTGATTATATACACACACACACACACATATATAGGAAATTGCTAATATGTTATGCATAGCATAAAGAGTCTCCGTGCTACGGCTCAATATTTGAGTATTCAAAATTCTAACGGTTGATCCGAACCGTTCAACATGATCTCCATATGAATATGTACTTGCAAACCAAATTTTACATTTTTTTAAAAAAAATTACTATTTTTTTAGATAGGTAGAAAATCACTTGATCTGAAAATTCTATACCATTCAGATCAAGTGTTTTTCTACCTATCTAAAAAGATAGTAAAAAAATTCTAAAAAATATAAAATTTGGTTTGCAAGTACATATTCATATGGAGATCATGTGGAACAGTTCGGATTGACCGTTAGGATTTTGAAAACTCAAATATTGAGCCGTAACACGGAGGCCCTCTATGCTATGCATAGCACCGTAGCCAACTCCTATATATATATATAGAGAGAGAGAGAGAGAGAGAGAGAGAGATGGGCTATGGTGCATTGCAATGCATAGGCATTCTTGTGCATTGGACTCTAAACCGTTGGATTCAAAGTCCAAACAGTCGATCCAAACCGTTCAACTTGATCTCCATATTAAAATGTGCTTGGAGACCAAATTTTACATTTTTTGGAATTTTTTTGCTATTATTTTAGAATTTTTGAAAATCGTTGTTTTTCAGAAATTTCTGGACCATTCAAAAACAGTGATTTTCAAAAATTCTAAAATAATAGCAAAAAAATGTAAAATTTGGTCTCCAAGCACATTTTAATATGGAGATCAAGTTGAACGGTTTGGATCGACTGTTTGGACTTTGAATCCAACGGTTTAGAGTCCAATGCACAAGAATGCCTATGCATTGCAATGCACCATAGCCCAGCTCTATATATATATATATATATATATAGAGGAGGGTTCAAATGCCTCCATTTTAAAAACTTTAATAACTCAAAATTTAAAACTTAAAAATCAAAATAAAACCGTTGGATATGATCTAAATCATTTTATCTATGCACGTGTAAAAAATTATGTCATTTCAATTTTGTTTTGGTTGTCATCAAGAGCTTGTAAAAAACGCACTAATGTGGATAATTGCTAAACGTTGATTTTTCAACTCATTGATTCACATAAAAGCAAAATCAAAATGTGATAATTTTTTATGAGCACATAGATAAAATAATGTAGATCATATCCAACAGTTTTATTTTGACTTTTAAGTTTTAAATTTTGAGTTATTAAAGTATTAAAAATGGAGGCATGGTGGAGGCATTGGAACCCTCCTCATATATATATATATATATATATATATATATGAGTAAGGCTACGGTGCTTTGCAAAGTAAACCCCCCCGTTTACTTCGGGCCACTTTTTGGATTTTGAAAATCCAAACAACCGATCCGAACCGTTCAACATGTTCTAAATATTGAAATGTGCTTGGAGACCAAATTTTACATTTTTGGATTTTTTTTACTATTTATTAAGCCACTTTGAAAATTGCTGATCCGACGGTGAACAGTAAAAACAGTAAAATTTTCTGGACCACCGGATCAGAAACTTTCAAAGTGGCTTAATAAATAGTAAAAAAATTCAAAAAAATGTAAAATTTGGTCTCCAAGCACATTTTTGAAAATCGTTGTTTTTCAGAAATTTTTGGACCATTCAAAAACAGTGATTTTCAAAAATTCTAAAATAATAGCAAAAAAATTCCAAAAAATGTAAAATTTGGTCTCCAAGCACATTTTAATATGGAGATCAAGTTGAACGGTTTGGATCGACTGTTTGGACTTTGAATCCAACGGTTTAGAGTCCAATGCACAAGAATGCCTATGCATTGCAATGCACCATAGCCCAGCTCTCTCTCTCTCTCTCTATATATATATTAAATTCTAATTGATATTTCTATTTTGATATGTATTGGCCAGTCCAGTCTGTATTATTGTGGTCAAGATTACTTTTTTAATTTAATTTGAACAGTAAAATATACCACTAAAACCTATGTTCCGCCCCCCTGAATTGCATAACAAAAAACAACTAGTGATAATTATTTATTTATTTTAAAGAAAAAAAATTGAAGATCCCCGATAATCTTGGGTCCATGTTCCTCTAAACTTGAACCAATTGACAAACCTTGCATCAAAGTACTTACTATGTGCATTATTTTAATCAATGTTTGCACAAATAAAGTGATAGTGGTAGTTTAATTGGTGATACATATCAAGTCTTTATATAATATAATATATGGCTCTCCTTGGAGTGTGCTGAAAGGATACCTTTAATTTCCTTTTTTATGTCAGATGGACAATAATTGAGTTTTCTTGTCTGAAATCCAGTTGAGTACAGATCCTCTCAAGTACCGCACATTTTGAGTTTAAATCCAGACCGCCCAATCAGAATCTGAGTGGAACGCATGTAACTTCTTTATCGTGCTAAAGTAGATCGGATGGTCCGGATCTATACTCAAAATTTGTGTTAACTTGGGTGATATGAATTCCATGTTGAGTGGGTCTGGAACTCTGGATATTAAACTAAATTAAATTTTGAGTTTCAATCCAGACTTTTTTTTATTAAAATTGGAGTCAATTAGGTCTAACTAAAATATTCAGTGTTAATTTAATATTTGTGTAAAAAGTCAAAACTTGACTCATAAAAATTATTGGTTTATAGAAACATTTTTTAATAAAATTGGAACTGTTACACACAAGTACCATGAATGAAAAAAAGTAAATTTTTTTTTTTTTACTTTTACAAACTCAAAATTCATCTAAATTGTGAGTCATGAAAATTGCATTTTACCTACCCTGATGAAATAATTTGGCTCATTTATTGTATGAGATATCTTCTTCTTTGAAAGGTCCAAAATACTTGGCAGTTGCTCAGAAATTACTAATTCATACTATTATAACTATTTTATGCATTATAATGAATAGTATTCCGAACTGATAGGAGCCCTTCATTTACTATTAGCTCCAAATCTACATCCTCTACCATACCCGATGAGTATCCCTGCGGTACCTTACCGTGTATAATAGACAAAATCATTTCGTTGACTAGAAGCTTTGCTTTGATATTCGTGTCAGATTAAAACGGACAATAAAGATCTTTTTTAAACGGTACGGTACCGCACTGGATCTGAACCCCTACACGCATGTTTCAACAGTGCGCTTCAGTTTTGGATTCTAATCCGTTCGATCTCATCGTGATTTGATCTCAACCCTCGATTTTACCATTTTAGATTATTCTCTCTTCCTCTCCGATATTTTGTTGCTTTCTCTTTTTATTCTCTCTTCCTCGGTCCTTCTTCCTTCCCAATTACTCACGCTGCCTCTCTCTCTCCTTTCGCTTGCTATCTCCTCTCAATTTCTCCTGCTATTTGCCTTTACTTGCACGATTTGCGCCTGGTTAGAGCTCAATTTGTACCTATCTCCTCCGCCTCAGGTCAATTTCTCGCTCATGCCCCATTGTCGCTTCTCCCACTTCATCGTCTCGCCACAAGCAGAGTATTAAACGGAGAAGATTGGGATCTTCTCTGATATCTCTTTCTGTCAGGAAACAATACAATGGGAGTACGCGATTTGTGCAATGATTTGGTTCGATTCGAACCTCTCAATGTGCATCTGGATGGAAGAGACGGTAAATCTTTTGGTGCGTTTCTTTCTCTCTCTGTTGATTTTCCTAGAAAATTATTTTATTTTTAATAAAAGAAGATTGACAACATGAGTAATTTCATTGCTCTTGATTAATTTTTAGTGCAGCCCGTCCATTTAATTATTTTTCTTTTGTTTAGATTTAAAGAAGATAATTTTTTTTTTTTCCAATGAAATATTGTGTTTTGAGAAAGTTGGCTTTGCCTGTTTGAAATTTTATTAAACCAATAAAAAAGTTGCAAGAGAACATGAAAGAATTTACAAGAGATATTATCCGATATGGGGTAAAAAATATTATTGGGCATTTAATTTTTCTTTTCTCAATCACACACAAAAAATGTTTTGACAACATTTTAAATCATTTAGGCACAATGTTTGCATTCCTTTTTGTCAATATTAATGTATTACAAACTAATAGTAAGAACAATTGAACCACCATTGTAAGAGGTGTATGAAAATTGATCATTTTAGGTATATAATGAACTGGAGTTTACTACTAAATTTTAAATAACCAAAAACATTTCCCTTTAATATTTTGCTTTAGTCAATTATATCTTACCTTAAATAATTTCTTCATTCTTAGGCAATGCGCTCTAGTGTTGTAGGGAGCCATGACTGTTTCTGCAATAATTGACACCGCATAAAATAAATAAATCTTCAATTATTCTCATTTTAACCTTTTTTCTGTATTTGTGATAGCTTGCTAATTCATTTTGCTTTGGACATGTTATAATGTTCTAATGATTCTTTCTCGAGTGAGGCTACGGTACTATGCATAGCACGGTTTGGTCCGTGCTACGGCTCAATATTTGAGTTTTCAAAATTCTAACGGTCGATTCAAACCGTTCAACATGATTATAAAATGAATATGTACTTGCAAACCAAATTTTACATTTTTTCGAATTTTTTTACTATTTTTTTAGATAGGTAGAAAATCACTTGATCTGAAAATTCTGGACCATCCAAAACAGTGATTTTCTACCTATCTAAAAAAATAGTAAAAAAATTCGAAAAAATGTAAAATTTGGTTTGCAAGTACATATTCATTTTATAATCATGTTGAACGGTTTGGATCGACCGTTAAGATTTTGAAAACTCAAATATTGAGCCGTAGCACGGACCAATCCGTGCTATGCATAGTACCGTAGCCTCACTCTTCTTTCTCTACCAATTCTTATTAATTTAAGTTATACATTGTCCTTTGTATTTCCCAGTAGATCAGAAGGACAAAGGAGGACTTTTTAAGTTGTATGTTGTTCTTTGATTAAAAGTACTGAGATCACGAGCATAGAAGATTGCTGCATGAGAGATCAGGTTTCTTTTCTAACTTGTTGTGCCTTTTGATTTGTTAATCTGGTTGAATCTTAAAAAGTTCATCAGCTTACTATTACATTGGTTCGGTTCTTTTCAATTTTGACTCTCTCTCTCTCTACTTGCTGTGTACATTAAAAGGAATAGAAAGAAAAATAATGTAAAAGGCTTAATGAACGTAATTATAGGAAGAACTTGAAAATGATTAGGTCACTTTTAAATATATAATCCCAGTATATTCAGAATCAGTACAAGTCTTACTAGTGGGGTTGATTTAAATGTTTTTCTTCTGTAAATTCAATAGCTTCTTTTAACCTGTAATTTCTTTAAATGTTTCTTTCATTGAGAAGACATTTGCTGGACTTAATGCAAAGATAATTGAAGGTTCAGTTCATCCAGAAAAAGTGAATAGAAAGGTTAGTTATTTCCATAAACGCTCCTATCTTAATTTTTAATATGCTAATGTAATATATATTTTTTTCCTTTATGTATTATTCTGGTTATGAATTGAGGTGATATAAACGATTCTTTAATTGGATATTTTTATCAATTTTTGTTGTCTATGAGAGAGAGAGAGAGAGAGAGAGAGAGAGAGTCAATAAAAGTTTGGCAGCCCCTGCCAAGATTTTCAAAAGAGAGAGAGAGAGAGAGATAGGTTCTTAAAATGTACCCAATATTTTAGTTTCTAACCCTCTGCTTTCTTTTGCTCTTAGATGTCTTTGTTTTGTTTTGTGTGAGAAGTCGGGTTCCCCCTTTTCAAGAGTACAGTTGCACAATTCTTCAAAAAGTGATGGCTGATCATTAGTACATATTTTGTGCAATTGGTTTACAATTTTCACTAATATGGAGTAGGTTTAGTTTATAATTATATTTTCCTTGAGTGCACAAGTGCCAGTTTAATTGGTGGGTTTGTTTTGACAGGGAGCTAGGTGTGGTGGATGCTTGATATTATATATGCAACACAACAAGCAATAGATTTTATTAAGATGAGGGATCTCGATACGATGGACTCTTCTGGTGTGGCCCCCTCTTGTGTGCCCCTTCCTGTGGTCTTATCCAACTCTTCCCATGAAGAGTGTGAGCGTGAGCTCTTAATCCAGCAACGGTCCCACCATCAAACCGCCCTCTCGGGCCCACCTCCTGACATTAACCTCCCTTTCTCTAACACTGACCCGAGTGACCTTCTAGAAGTTGGTCTTGGGTCCCACCTGCTTTTTGACACAGATGCTATGATAACCCTTCCTAAACCCAGTAATCGCAAGGCTGCTAAGAGGGGAGACAGCATATGGGGTGCTTGGTTTTTTTTCAACTTCTACTTTAAACCTCTTCTTTCAGACAAATCCAAGATCAAAATTGTGCGAGATGTTAACGGGATTAACGGGTTTGACAAATCTGATTTGCGGTTAGACTCTTTCTTAGTGCAACATGACATGGAGAACATGTACATGTGGGTTTTCAAGGAGAGGCCAGAGAATGCTCTTGGTAAGATGCAATTGAGGAGTTATATGAACGGCCATTCCCGACCCGGTGAACCGCAATTCCCTTTTAGTGTAGATAAGGGTTTTGTGCGGTCCCACCGGATGCAGAGGAAACACTATCGCGGCCTCTCCAACCCACAATGCATACATGGTATTGAGGTGGTACATGTACCTAATTTGACCCTGATTTCTGAGGGGGATAAGAAAAGGTGGGCAGAGATAACGGGTCGTGAATTGAATTTCTCGATTCCGCTTGAAGCAAGTGATTTCGGGTCTTGGAGGAATCTTCCTAATTCAGAGTTTGAGCTTGAAAGGTGCTTACCTGCTCCGCCAAGCTTAAAAAACAACAATTCGAAGAAACTCCTTAATGGGTTGGGTTTAAATCTCTCATCCCCATCCGATAGATCCGCGGATGACGGCATGGATCTCTCACCTGTTTCCAATTGCAAGAGAAGAAAGGACATATTTGCACATAATGGCATTGATCAAGAGGAGTGTTTCTTGCCTATGCAACCCATATGCACGGAACGGGTCAGCGCGACCCATATGCAAGATGTGGAGATGCATTCAGCAATCCAACTTGAGCCGCATTGGGTAAGTGAATTCACAGGTGTCATGAGACAAACATGTGGGCCCGTGACTGCAGCGAAAACAATATATGAAGATGAACAAGGGTACCTCATAATGGTTAGTTTGCCATTTGCGGATCAACAACGGGTCAAGGTTTCATGGAGAAATAGTCTCACACATGGCATAGTGAAAATACTTTGTATTAGCACAGCACGTATGCCGTATGTGAAGAGGCATGATCGGATCTTTAAGTTAACAGATAATACGCCGGAACACTGCCCACCTGGTGAGTTCATAAGAGAAATACCTTTAGCAACCCGTATTCCTGAGAATGCCAAGTTGGAGGCATATTTTGACGAAGCTGGTTCTGTGCTTGAGATAATTGTACCAAAGCACCGTTCTGGGCCTGAAGAGCACGAAGTGCGTGTTTGTATGAGGCCACCTCATTTTGGTACTAATGATCTTCTCCTGACTTGAATTCCATTAGAGGAAAATGAAATTGGTGTTTTATGTATTGCGTGTGTACTATTGTAGTGTTGTACTGATAGGATTCTTCAGCTCAATGTTTGTTGGGGTCAATCAAAGAGTAATGTATTATTGTTGGTTACTGGGTTATTTAGTGCAATGTTTCTTTTATGTGTCAAGTGATGTTAGTGATTGCTCAGTGTGTGTTCCTCTAGATTCTACAGATGCTCCCTTGGTGAGTGAGTGAATTCACATAGTTTGCTAGTTTAATTTGTGGAATAAATTTCTCTCAGTTGATTACTTATTTGTTATTTGGTTAGTTTACTTGCACGATTCTCTTACCATGCTTTATTGGAGCAAAGTGGGTCTATTATTTGCTCTACTTTTTCAAACTTTAGTCTCGTTTTCACATGAGTCATGTTTAAGTCTAATAACACGTGCCTATAGTTGTGGTGTTCAATCAGTTCTCTTTTTCCAACTTTCTACCAATAATGGCGCGCCACCTGTATGCACTACTATTTCAAGTGGACCATTTTTTTTTTTTTTGGAGAATTGCATGAATTATATCTGTCCTTTTTTATACTACTTGGAAGAAACAGAGCTTTCTGTGATGGTGGGGACTGTTTGGTTATCAACTTATCATTCACCTAGATTACATTTATTGTTGCATTATTTGCTCATGAAAAGATTGAGAGTGTTTAACAGTTGCTTTAATAAAAAGGGACAAAGAAAAAAGAGGAGACAACTAGCTGAGTTCACCTCCTCTATACCCAATCCAGAGGTGATCAAAATCACTAAATTTCTACACGGCGTTCACCTCCTGTCCCTTCCGTTCCTCTCAAAATATTTGGTTCGAGAGCAAGTAACTGCCTTCGGTTAGAGCCAGCCACACTTCCCTTCCCTTCCCTTCCTTTTCTTCGGTACCAGCGTTCTGAAGCACGTCCTAAAACACAAAGTCAAGTGGAATTAGAGTAACTAGCACAAACTACAATTGGCCTTTGAATAGTGAATAAAACATCACAAAGCAATTTTCAGGCGTATTACCAAAACACAACACCACAGCTATGAACATGAAAAAAAAAAGAAGATAAAACAATCTGTACAAGATATCATCTCATTCAGTAGATTGTTCTTTTCCCTTGAAACATCTCAATTGAACTGAAACATAGCAACCAAGTTGCCTATAATATTCACAACCAGTTCTTGCAACCACCAAATATCAAACCAAAGTATCACCGATCCCAAAAAACAGAAAACTGACATATCTAAAAAGGAAGAGATGAAAAGGGTACCCAACAATCCAAAGGACAAGGCCCAGATAATAATTGGCCCAATTTGCCAATCTTAGGTCTAGCCAGAAGCAAAACTACAAAATTTTCTAACACAAATCAAAATTCAAAAGTATGGATTATAATTATGGAGGATAATAATAGAACAATTATCATATTTTTTTTATGTATGCATGTGCGCGCCATTTTGCCACAATGCATCTTGACAGGTTGATTATTATTGAACTCCATATCTTTAGTAAGAATCCACATCCCCTCAGGTTAACCTGAGGTACAATTATTCCAAGCCATATATTCTTTAACCTAGCACGAATCTCAAAGCAAATCCCCTATAGTTACAATTGGCACTGTTTTTCTTTTGATCCGGCTAGAATTAAATCTGAACCGTTCCTTGTGTATATTGCATGTGCAATATCTGAGGGGATACGCTTCCCTTTACTAACTAGCATTTTGCATGAGAATTATTATTTTCTACTCCCAATTGTGCCAAAAAAATGTAATTAGTTTTAGTTCTTTCAAGTTGTTAATTTGATTTGCATCATGAATTTTTTTTTCACAAATATGGAAAGAAGAATTCATAAAAGAAAATCACTAAGCATCACTTCTAACTTGGAAGTACTCAGTACATATAGCTCCTCTAATTTCATATTGACACTTAAAATCTATTGCTTGAAATCATATGCATAGATCTAATTAATTTTCTTCTAACAAAGGCAAAAGTAAGCAAGATGACTCTTCTTGGAAACATACGCCGACACGAAATCAGAGGCAGCTGCAGAGTAACCAACAATTTGTGATGGTACCAAGATCTGGGTCTGACCTGATATGATCCTCTGACCCACTACATTACCGTAAAACAGACCCGAAATGGCCGGTACAAATGTGTCACTGTTAGAGCATATGTGGAAGTCAAGGGCTCTATGTAGGTCTCCATTTCCTACTTGTAGAAATTGTCGTTTCTTTTCAGCTGGAATTATGTCATCCTGCCACAAAACCAAGGATGATACAGAAAATAATGTTCGATAAGCAAGGAAATTGTATAAATTGATATACTCATGATGGATTTGTTTGATCTGTAAAGCTATGTCAAATAATGGTAAAATGGTTCTTTTATGAAAAAATTGTACCAGACATGGGCCGTGCAGATTGTCTAAAGGCCCAATACATGGTTACAGGCCCATCTGGCACTAAGCCCCTCATGTTTACAGGCCCATCTGAACTTTGAAAACTGAGATCTGGCACCAGTATTATTTTACTACCTTTGTGTAGGTCTTAGGGAAGGCTTCTTTCAAAGGACTAAGCTCCTCATGCCACCAAGTCTCAGTCAAATACACCACTGAATTGGCATTGAACCCTAATTTCTTCAAAAATTCTGCAACTTCACTTGCACTGTAACAACTCTTTCTTCTTCCCCTCACCACCATGCAACTTCTTTTGTCAAGCATCTCGGACCTAAAATCGATTGCCACAAATCGACCCCCATTATCCATGCCAAGTGCTTTCAATTTTTCAACCATTTTCACTGCTACTTCCCGTAAGTCGGGTTTCAGTTGCAAGCTATGAAACATGGCTTGACATGTGACCGCATTCAATTCTTTGTTTTGGTTCTCTCTCTTTCTGAGACTAATTGAAGGAAAAACTATGGAAAGGTGTATGTACTTGCTTGTTTGGAAAATAGGTTCTATGGTTTTTGAAATGAATTCCTCGGTGACTCGGTTTGGAACTCGAATTATAATTGGCTTCTTTGAGGCAAATTCTGGTGGGATTTTATGTGCGATTTTGACTATACCACCGAGACTTGTTGTGAATTTCTGTACATCATACATGTCATGGAAATTCCTGGAAATTAAAATTATACAAATATAAATAATTAACTAATAGTAGGAGTTTAAATGAAATACTGAAGCACATTTACAGCATCTAACTTGTATGATATGAATTTGCCTTGTAGCTAAAATAGAAAAGTAATCAATTCACAATTACAATGCAAATAGAAACAACAAGAGGAATATACCTCTTCACACCTACTTCATTTCCTCTAATAGTTGGGAGCACTAGAGAGGCACCTAAATGATTTGCTATAACAACCGCATCGGTGACCTTCATAATTAATTAACCATTTTCACAATTAATACCCAAATATGTGAATAATCAAATCAACTCAACACCAAAACCCAATAAATTAATCAAAGAGAGAATGAAAATGCCTGAACTTAGAAAGTATAAAGAGAAACAAAAACCTGAGAGATATGAAACTCCGGACCAGTTGTCAGGGAGAATGTAACAAATCCTTCTGAACTAGCCACTGGCTCTGGTAACAAGTAAAACCAGTAAAATTAAATCCGTAACGAATAATTAATATTATTGCTGAATATTTGCAGTGTTAAAATATTAAATATTATTGGCGAAATCTTTACTTGGTGAAGGTTTGAGCCAACATTGATCAACAATCTCTTTATAATTAGTAGCAATGTTCTTTGTTGGAATGGTGGTGAACTTGGCCACTTGGGTTATTTTCCTCTCCTCAACCTTTATTACATTCACTTCAACCCCAGCCGAATCCGAAAGTGCCACCTAAAAATTAAATATATCAAAATCAAAATCATGCTCTTCTAATGAACTTCATGTCAAGACCAATTAGGCAATTGAAATTAATCAGTACCAATCATATAGCACCATTATATTATTCAGAGATTAAACAATTAAAAGGTGAGAAAAAAAAAAAAAATATACTAATAGGGTACCTCAAAGGTGTCAAAATGATCTCTCTTGATCATGTTGCCAACCATGACAAACATGGAGATTGTCAAGAAACCTGCCAATAGTTGCCTCGGATCCACCGCCATTGTTTCTCCTCTCTAAAACCCACAATACCCACAACAGAGAACAGAGAAAGAGAGGGGAGGAGGAGACGAGGAGAGGAGGTGATTGCAACAAAGAAGTAAAGAGATGAAAACAGAGACAGCTGGCCCACAACGAGAGAGAGGGGGTTGTACATTAAATGATGTGAGTGGAGAGAGAGCGAGTGTGGGTGTTACATGACACGTGTTTATTAGTGAGATTGTTGATTTTGACGACATTTGACACATGCCACATGATTTGTTTTCTTCTGAACATGAAATTGGTACTTTTGTGGGGTTGTTTGAGAATTTATTTCTGGGATTAATTAGATAAGAAGATTTGGTCATAGGTGAATAGATAAAGCCAGAAACTAGCCGTTACTTACTGGGTGTTTTCAATTATTATATTTTTTCCTTTCTTTTTTTCAAAGGAAAAATTAAAAAAGGGAAAAGGCCTTTACTTTTACTAATTTGAATGCAGTATTTTGGGAAACTTACAGGTTTGAAAAATGATTTAATTTAATGATTTATCTTTCCTTCAATAAATTTTTACTTTATGCAGTAAATTTAATGATTTATGCAGTAATTTAATGATCTATAACATGCATCAACATGCAACTAGAATGTAAAAAAGTGATCACGACAACGGATGCCGTGTTCATTTACGTGTCGTGATGATCTTCGAAAAAATGACACAACACGAGAATTAGTCTGATCACAACACATGACCAAACATAATTGTTCGTAACTAAAACAACATAAAAATTTATGTCATCATATATTCCAAACAACAATTTAAAATTTAGATAATAAATATACTTTTGTACACATAAATATTTTTTTACAACATTATTTATATTATAATTAATTACAATTTTTTTCACATTTTTTTTCTTATTTAAAAAAACTTAACAATTAAAAATAAAAAATAAAAGGTGAACAACAACTAAAGGTGACTAATATAATAAATAAAATATGAAACTTTTCTCGTCACATTTGATCGTAGCATTAAAAAAGGTAGAAGGCCTTGCCTTTTACTAATTTGAATGCAATATTTTAGGAAAAGTTTACAGGTTAATTTGAGAAAAAGGTTCATGGGATTTAATTTAATGATTTATCTTTGCTTTATGCAGTAAATTTTGGGAAATTTACGCACTCTGAGCCTTTAAATATGTAGCATTAAAAATAATTAAAATCTATCACACGCATTAACATGCAACGCATTTTTTATCTTTTATGTACCAATGATGTTTTGGAGAAATGAACAAACAAAAACCAAATAGTTTTTTCATCAAAATTGAACGATGAAAGTTCGTTTCTTCATACTAAATATTTATTAGAGCATCTACATCCTTGATACTATTAGAGCTTCTAATCTAACGTGGTATTTTCTAATCTAGTTTCAGAGATGTGTGAGAGTTTCTTATTTAGAAACTATGCAGTAAAGTTTCTTATTAAGAAACTTTTTATAAACTTCATGCTGTTCAAATAATTAACTCAAATTATTTTTGCTTTTTAATTTGTTGCTGGCGTGGCTTAATAGAAATTCTAAAATTAATTTTAGGAATGTGAGAGTTAGAAATTTTAGAGACCTTAATTTCTAAAAAGAGATTAACAGTTATTTAAAAATTTATTTGAGTTGCTGGAATGTAGATGCTCTTACGAATTGGATAATACAAATATGTCAAATTGTCAATTTAGTCCATTCAATGTTTAAATTGTACAACACGTAGGATTAAAAGATTAACAAATAGCGCAATAAATTTGTTTCCTATTATTATCATTGTTCAGGTTTTGTAAACTTCGCTAGCTTATAAACATAGAAAGTGTCGAATCTTGAATTATTAACATTTAAGAGAAGAAAATTGACCACTCTGTGTACTAAAAATATTAATTTTATAATGAAAATTTTCTAGTGTGTACATATAAACTTTTAAAATAGTAAAAAAAAAAAATCACAAAAAAACCATAATATTCATTACCTTAAAAAAAACATAACATTCTTTTTTGCTATCACCTTTCAATTATTTAACCTTTTATTTAAGTAGTTAATTATTTAAAAAATTGAATTGACCCATATAATCTTTTCATCTTAAATAAAAGTGTTTTGTACAGTAATTGAGGCGCTGTGCTGCTAATGAATTGGAATCAGAGATGATATACAATCTAATTTTCTTAAACTGCTGAAGGTTTTTTTGTTTACCAAGTAACATTATGAGAAATTTTCTGAACACGCAAGTTAAGATTTCATGCATATCTTTACCACTCTTATGAAAATAAAGATTTTATTGCTGTCAATCTTTTGCGAGGAAGGAAAAATTTAATTTTTCTGAGCCAATAGAACATTTTTTTAAAGCAAATTCAATTGCGATGCAAAGCAATACGAGATATACATGGCAAAGAAAAACAGCTTGAAGATCTTGACTTAAAAAATAAACACCTACATCAATTACTATGATAAATTTGAATGAAAACAATTTACATGAAGATCAAAACTGGTCATTAATCAAAACAGTTTGAGACAATCTTGTTGCGAGAGAGGTCAAGCCGGTACAGCCGGTTTAGAGAGGAGATTGTGGGAGAAATTGGCCCCAAAAGATTGTTGCAAGTGAGAAAGAGAAGCTTTAGCCCGGAGAAGGGATAAATCGGGTATGGGACCCGATAACAGGTTCAGTTTGAGGCTAGTTACCTTGAGACTGTCAAGCTGGGACAGCCAAAAAGGCACCTGTACCGGTCAGTTCAAGTTTTCAAGTACCAGGAGCATGACCCAGCAGCCTGTATGTGGCACAAGAAGACGGGTCCGAGATGAGCTGTCAAGTGAGCTGGAGGCCAAGGAGGAGAGTGTAGAGAAGGAATGTGGTTATGAGAAAGAGGCAGTTTCTTTTGGCCTCTGCCATTTCTCCTGGAGAGAGAAGAAAGAGGAGAAAAAACAATAGAGAGAGTATGGACCTATGGTAAGGTAAGGTCCAGGGAAGGAAAATGAAGATAAAAAATATCTCGTATTCCATTACAATTTGGCATGAAGTATAGGAAGCTGAGGAAGAAGATGATTAGAAGCACATCACACCTCTATCTAAAATTATGACATATTGATCAATTTAATATTTAAAATAATTAAATAAAAGATTAAATAATTAAAAGAGGATGCAAAAATAATTTTAAATTTTTGTGGGGATATTGGATATTATGGTGTTTTCACAAAAAAATTGGCTATATCAAAAGTTTATACGAGCACACTAATTTTTTTGCCTAATAATAAAGGAGTTCAGATTCAATAAAAACAATGATCCTGACATGAGTAAACAAGCATAATTTTTGTAACGAGGCCCTCAACATTTCAGAAAATAGATTAAAGTATTACATAGCCATATTCATTATTCGTTGTGCAAGGCTGGGATCTTGTTGGAGCAGTTCTCTTATATTAGTCTCGGTCTCCCCTAATTGCTTCTCCAAAATCTCCTTGGTTGTCTGATGTTTAAAGAGTAAATTTGATTATTATAAAATGCAACTAAAAAAATTTGGCGTTCTTAGGAGCAAATACTTTGTACAGACTGGAGACCGTACCTAACAGAATGTACCAATAACAGACTTAATATAATTGTTAATATAATTCATTGACAGTATTGGTGGTCCAGAAACTATTTGTAATCAGCATGGTACATTACCATAATGTACCAATACCAGACTACAACACTGTACCAGCATTTCAGGCTGATTGGCACAACGCCAAGGTTCAAAACTTGGAGCAACATACATACAAATATCAATTAGCAACACTACTGTACCGATAAAGATGAAATAGCACTATCACAGTCTCTTAGCTTCTTTTCCTGCTCATCAACTAACACTGATTTAGGCTCCAAAACAAACCTATATACACGCAAAGTAAAAATATTTGAAGGGCTTATAATCTACCATCAGCATTTAAATTCATTATTTTAAAAAAATCTTATTTGCAAAAAAGAGAAACGATGAACAACTTGACAAGTAAGCCGTGTTATCCTTTTCTGGTATGGGGCACTTACAATTTTCCTGCAAAAAGAAGTCAATAGAATAGGTATTATAAACTAGGCGTCTGTTATAATAACATTTGTGGATTCAGCACATCTTTAAATTACATAAGAGTAACATATTCTAGTACTACAATTCCCCAATTGTAGAAGAGAACCAAAGACTTATTTTCTTGGTTTGTGTTTATGCCTGTGGACTTGGGTTGTGTGACCAAACAATCTACATAATAAACCATTCTGGTAATTCATAGAACAATCTATACTAAGATATTAAGGGTGTATATAAAGACTTCTGTACTTATTTGGAGTATCAAAAAACAGAAAGAACCAATTATGAAAAGTTCCAATAAGTATTCCTGGTACCAATGGTTTTGTAGGTATTAGCATCATCCGGTACTTGTTTGAGTTCTTCAAGAGTCAAATATGCTCGTTTCTTCTCCCTTTCTTTCAACTGCATCTGATTCACCACCTATTTTTATATACATTTTCAGGAACAGACATGCATGCTTATTAGTTACAATTACTTGAGGATTAGGTGTGTAAATGAACCTAAATCAGAACACTTCTTTTAAAAATAAAAATTGAACAAAAAATCATTAAGCAAAACATTTATTAAATCTTATGACTTTAAAAGGTTAGCACAGTCATTTTATACACAGCAGGGAAATATAAATTTTTAAATCGCAAAACCAAAATTCATATTCTCTTTCAATCTGAGCGCACAATAAAAAAAACTTTTTTTTTTTGAAAGAAGTGGGTATACTCCATCGATTTTCATTAAAGGAAACGAAAACCATTACAGTGTTTATAGAACCTGGTACCACCTCTCTGGTACCTATACCAACAAACACAAAGCAACCTAGCTTGGTATTCAGCAAATACCAGCATCAACATACAGCTATCTAACAGCCAACAGTATAGCACAAAAACAGAAGAAAGAAAGTGCATGACCTACAGCAACTATCAGATTATTACAATTTTTGCACAATAAAACTAAGTTGAATTTAATAAAAAAAACTAAAGCCTACCTTTTTCAGTTCTAAATAGTGTTGGTTACCAAACTTACAGAAGTGACATTCTAGTTAAGATAAGGTACTATTGCAATTAAAGCATACAACAAAGAAGAGAGTTTATACTTGTTCTTACGAACTAATCGTTCACATAATCGCACTAAACAGGGAGCGTGGCATCATTTAGCGATTAATTCACAAATCAAAACCAAAACCAAAACTTCACAACAATTAACACTTTCGAAAGAAAAAACATACTTGTTTCAGCTTCGCAGTCGTCTCGATCATGCGCTCTTGTAGCTCCTTAAAAGCCTAAAACGACCATAAAATTCGAAATATGAAGATGTAATAAACATAGCATTAATTCAAACTAACTTTGTAAGATTATAATTGAAATACCGCTTGATTAGCCTCATCCGACATTATGGTCCTTTTAAAACCCTAAACCTAAAACCTAGATGGAGATCCACAGAGAAAAGAGAAAGGAGGTCGTCACTGGAGAAGTAAAGAAAAAGAGAACAAAACAAAGCAATTGATACGAAGTAATTACGAAAATGCCCCTGGTATCGGAGACTGCATTTTATGCGACAATCTTAAATTTCTAACGGATTTATGGGCCAGGCTTCTTCATGGGCCGAGCCTCATATCAGGAAATAAACAGCACCTTATTTTTAGCGATTTGAGAGGTCCGATGGGCATCGGACCTACTCTGGTTTGATGGGTTTAATCACCGTCAATTTTCTTTAGGAGTCGTGTAAACACTTTAAAATTCGTGCATGTCTGTTTTAATTTGTGTGGGCACAAATCTTGAACTAGATCGGACGGTTATAAGCTCGTTGAACCTAGAAGTAGGTCCGATGGGCATCGGACCTACTCCGTTCTCATTTTTAGCAGTACAATTAAACCTCCTCTAAAACCCTACTTCGCCTTCTCCTCCGTTACCCCATGTCTCCATTAACAATGGCGAACAGCAACCAGGACCGGGACGAGGTCGACCGGCTTTCTGAACTTCCAGAGCCGCTCCTCCTACAGATAATCTCTCTCCTTCCCACCAAATTTGCGGTGCGTACATCGCTCCTCCTCGATCGCCGCTTCCGCCATCTCTGGACCGCCTCCTCCTCCTTGGAGCTCGACCGCTCCGACTTCCCCCCGGGTCGCCTCTTCAACGACGTAACCTCTCGCTGTCTCCGACTTCGCGATCCGTCTTCTCCACTACTAAGGTTTTGTCTTAAGGCAAACGACTTGAACAGACCTTTTTCGATCAATCTCCTCTCAAATTGGCTCAATCGTGCCTATTCGCTAGGCTTGAGAGATCTCTCTCTTCATATCCACAGTGATACCATTGAGTCTCTTTTCCCACTTATTCTATCCTTTGGATCTCTTCACTCTCTTTTCCTCAACGCTTTTGACTTTAACGGGAGCATCAGTATCTGTTCATTTCGACCTCTTGTTCCGGCCACTTTCCCCCTTACTCAACTCAAGTACCTCCACATTAAGGCAAAGATGTCTAACTCTGACTTAAAAGCTTTCATCATGGAGCAAAGAAATCTGGAATATTTATGCATTGAGCACCTACGTAGTCATGAACTAATTCTTGATCTGTCTTCGCAGTCGGTGAAGACACTGAAATTAATCTTTAGAGTCGAGGATCATGGTAGGATTTGTTTATCCTTCCCTAAACTTGAGTTTCTTGACTTGAGCATCTGCTTATATTGTTATTTTTATTATTATTGGGAGATGCCTGTATTTCATGGAGAGATGCCTGTATTGAGAAAGGTACAGATTGAAACCTCATCACTGCCGGAAGAGGGTGTGCCAGATTTACGTGAGATTTTGAAATCTATTACAAATGTGTCGGAGTTG
Organism: Carex littledalei; assembly: GCA_011114355.1. Taxonomy (NCBI): domain Eukaryota; kingdom Viridiplantae; phylum Streptophyta; class Magnoliopsida; order Poales; family Cyperaceae; genus Carex; species Carex littledalei. The sequence goes on along the minus strand of CM022083.1, from coordinate 15,579,672 downwards.
ACTCTTCATACAGGGGAGCCTTACCCAAAGTATCTACGGGGATATAAGGGGAAAATGATATCGGTAAGCTACTATCACTATCCCTAAATTTAATATGCAGTTGGTTGAGCACCATGTTTAGACCACAGATTGTTCCATAGTATATAGGTTATCTGCATCCAATGTTGCAAGAGTTGGTACCGATTAACTTGTTAATTAAAAGAATGATTTGTAGAATAGCAAAATGATCTGAAGAATGTGCGTCCAAATTATGCCTGCATTATTCTTTTTTACTACCCTGTGATGGCTGTATTGTATTACCAGATAAATAATTATTAGGATTTAGTATTTTTTTCAAATTTCCCTAAAGAAAGATGCTGGTTTAGTATTTTATCTGGGAATATACAAAGTACATCATAACTTATATGGATTTCGGGCAGCTAATTAAGCCTGTGCATCTTTATCTGAAACCCACAATTAAGCAAGTAAATTATTCACCTGGCATTGAGCAGCAACGTTTTTTGTGCTATATCGACTCTCAAATCTGATTATTTGTGTTTTTATCTTAATTTGATCTTTATGGTCTCTGTTAGCATTAATTATTGCATATGTGAATTTGATTAGTTTGGGTCTAAGTGGAAATGATATTTTTGTAGAATGGCTTTGATCTATTTCACCCGTTGATGGAGCCAGGAAAAGATATGCTGATGCTTCCTAATTTGAGAAGTTTCAAACTCTCAATTTGCTTCTACGAAAATGCCTTACAAGACCTAATCTGTTTGCTTCATCATTCTCCTGTTATTGATTCTCTACACCTAATTCATGTGGTAATATTACATATACTTTTTCAATTAGCTAACTTTCTCGTGTTGTGTGTTTTCTGTATTTAGAGGTAATGCCGCTTTTTTGCCCACCCCCAATCGTAAAGAAAAAAAAAAAGTTTTAATATGAATAAAAACATGGGTACTATTAGCATTTCTTGCACAATAATTTCGTGGTTATTTGCCTTAGAATTTACGCCTTCAAAGAAATGCCAATTGTACCCCTTCAAAGAAACTGCACAAAAAGGTGGATTATGTTGTTCAAGATGATGCATATGTTTAGGCAAAGAATAATACAACTATGTTATATCTCAAAATAGGAGCGGCCCTCTGACTATCAAAGGACATGTTGGGTGCCTGAAGTTTGGCATTCTAAACTCCCACTGAATTCTGAAGGCAACAGAAATTATGCACATTTTTCAAACCTTCAAGCAGGTGATAAGAAAACTGAAGTTATCAAGTTGCTGTCCAGTGAAAAGTCATCCAAGAGGCTGAAAACATGATATTCCTGTTCATTTCATCCGAACAATCAGTACACATTTGATGCAATATTTGCCTTTTTTTTTTTTTATGGGCTTGATTATGCAGAATGAATCACTTCCGGGGTACATGTTTGTTAAGTAGAGGCTTTTGTAATGGGGCTTTATTTGAACATTGGTACCATAGTTCTCAGTAAATCAAATGGTGAGGCTTCCTTTTTCTGGAAATATTTAAAATCTACTACAAGTTTCTTCATAAAGATGTGCTAAATCTCATATTCACATAAATTTGTACAAGAATACGCTGAACACTGGAATTCATTTCCTTTTTAGTGATTGCTGATTGGTCATTTACTCTCCAAATTGTAACTGAAATGAATTATGAGGAGGGTTCCAATGTCTCATGTCTTTCATACCTCATTATACCTCATATTTTATATCTTCGTTTTCAAAGTCTAAATTGTCGATCCGAACCGTTCAACATGATATCCATACTAAAATATGGTAAGGGATGAAATTTTATAATTTTTGAAAAAAATTTACTATTTTTTAAGATGGGTAGAAAATCACTGTTTTTTTAACGATCCAAAAACAGTGATTTTGTACCTATCTTAAAAAATAGTAAAAAAAATCCAAAAATTATAAAATTTGGTCTCCAAGCATATTTTAATATGGATATCATGTTGAGCGGTTCGGATTAACAATTTAGGCTTTGAAAACGAAGATATTAAATATGAGGCATGATGAGGTATGAAAAACATGAGGTATTGGAACCCTTCTCATGAATTATTTGCAAAAGCAAATGTTTTGAAGGTTTCTTAACGGTCAATAATTGGTATATAGTTTTCTGGGACTTGTAATCGGCACAAATGTGCTTTTGTTGTGGTTGATCAAAACTTCTGATATGTGGACGTATATATTATGTATATAGGGGTGTTTGATGCATATATAGGTTTGTTTTGGAGCCTTATTTGGTGTTAGTTGATGAGTAGGAAAAGAAGCTCAGAGATGGTGATAATGCTATTTCATCTTTATCGGTACAATAGTGTTGTTAGTTGATATTTATATGTATGTTGCTCCGAATTTGAATGGATAATACCCGATCCGTTTGCACTCCTAAATATGATGCATCTATAGGTTCACTTGAATGGTTTGTTTAGAAGTACATGAGAGAGCGCATTAAGAAAAAAACAAAAATTTAGTCTTAACAAGATTTCAATATACATATTAAATTGTACGGCTCGGATTCGACAATTTCAATTTGAACGGTCGATATATAAAGTGAAAATTCCGATATCAGGAAATTTATTCTTAACAAGATTTCAATATACAATTCTTCTAATGGATTTATGGGCCAGGCTTCTTCATGGGCTGAGCCTCATATCAGGAAATAAACGCAACCTTATTTTTTTGCAATACATTTAATCCCCCTCCAAAACCTTAAACCCTTCTCCTCCTCCATCTACCTCTACGGCTCTACCCCGTTAACAATGGCGAACAGCAATCAGGAAGAAGTCGACAGGCTTTCCGATCTTCCCGAGCCGCTCCTCCTACAGATACTCTCTTTCCTTCCCACCAAATTTGCGGTGCGTACGGATGTCCTCGCTCGCCGCTACCGCCGTCTCTGGACCGCCTCCTCCTCCTTGGAGCTCGACCGCTCCGACTTCCCCCACGGTCGCCTCTTCAACGGCGTAACCTCCCGATGTCTCCGTCTTCGCGATCCTTCTTCTCCACTACGGAGTTTTTGTCTCAAGACACAGGACTCGAACAGACCTTTTTCAATCAATCTCCTCTCAAATTGGCTGAATCGTGCCTATTCGCTAGGCTTGAGAGATCTCTCCCTTTATATCCATAGTGGTACCATTGAGTCTCTTTTCCCACTTATCCTATCCTTTGAATCTCTTCACTCTCTTTTCCTCAATGCTATTGACTTGAACGGCCTCAGTTATTACTCATTTCGATCTCTTGTTCCCGCCACTTTCCCCCTAACTCAACTCAAGTACCTCCACATTAAGGCAAAAATCTCTAACTCTGACTTACAAACTTTCATCACGGAGCAAAGAAATCTGGAATATTTATGCTTTGAGCCCCTTCATATTTGCGACGGAATTCTTGATCTGTCTTCGCAGTCGATGAAGACACTGAAACTAAGCTCCGGATATAATGATCGTGCTAAGATTTGTTTATCCTTCCCTAAACTTGAGTTTCTCGACTTGAGCATCTGGTTGTCTGTTAAATTTTATGGAGAGATGCCTGTATTGAGAAAGGCACTGATTAAAACCTCATCGCTGACAGAGGAGTGTGTGCCAGTTTTATGTGGCATTTTGAAATCTATTACAAATGTGTCTGAGTTGACACTTCATATAGGGATGCCTTGCCCAAAGGTTCTACCTGGAACAACTCGTGGGCAGAAGCGATATAAGGGGAAAACAATATCGGTAAGGCACTCTCACTATCTCTTAGAAGTTAAGAAGAATGTTCAATAGCAAGTAAATTGTTCACCTGACATTGAGAAGCAATGTTTTTTGTGCTATATTGACTCTCAAATCTGATTATTAATGTTTTTATCTTAATTTGATCTGTATGGTTTATGTTAGCATTAATTATTGCCTTTGTAGTTTGATTTAGTTTGGTCTAATGGGAACGATATATTTCACCCGTTGGTGGAGCCAGGAAAAGATATGTTGATGCTTCCTAATTTGAGAAGTCTCAAACTCTCAATGTGCTTCTACGAAAATGCCTTACAAGACCTAATTTGTTTGCTTCATCATTCCCCTGTTATTGATTCGCTACACCTAATTCATATGGTAATATTACATATTCTTTTTCAATTAGCTAACTTTCTCTTGTGTTGTGTGTTTTCTGTATTAAGAGGTAATGCCACTTTTTTGCCCACCCCTAATTAAAAAGAAAACAGAATAACATAAAACGAAGTTTTAATATGAATAAAAACATGGGTACTATTGGCATTTCTTGCACAATAATTTGGTGGCTATGTTATATCTTAAAATAGGAGCAACCTGACTATAATAGGACGTGCTGGGCGCCTGAAGTTTGGCATTCTAAACTCCCACTGAATTCTGAAGGCAACAGAAATTATGCACACTTTTCAACCCTTCAAATAGGTGATAAGAAAAGTGAAGTTATCAAGTTGCTGTCCCGTGAAATGTCATCCAAGAGGATGAAAACATGATATTTCTGTTCATTTCATCCGAAAGATTGGTACAGATCTGATGTAATCTGTTTTTTTTTATGGGCTTGATTATGCTCAATGAATCACTTCCGGGGTACATGTCAGTGCTGCAGTATTTTGGACTATGATACCAAATCTGCTTAATGTACGTTGTTAAGTAGAGGCTTTTGTAATGGACCTTTATTTGAACATTGGTACCATAATTATTTGTAAATCAAATATTGACGCTTCCTTTCTGGAAACATTTAAAATCTACTACAAGTTTCTTCATAAAGATGTGCTAAATCTTATAATCACATAATTTGTTACAAGAATATGCTGAAAATTGGAAGTTTGTTTCCAAATTGTAATTGAAATGAATTATTTGCAAAAGCAACTAACTGTTTTGAAGGTTACTTAACGGTCAATAATCGGTATATTGTTTTCTGGGACTGTAATTGGTACAGATGTTCTATTGTTGTGTTGATCAGAAATTATGATATGTTGATGTATATATTATGTATGTGTTTGATGCATATATAGGTTTGTTTTGGAGTCTAAATCTGTGTTAGTTGATGAGCAGGAAAAGAACCTCAAAGATTTTGAATTTCTGATAATGCTATTTCATCTTTATCAGTACAGTAGTGTTGTAGGAACTGTAGCAATCTGGTAATGTACCATGCTGATTACAAATTGGTTCTACCAATACTGTCAAAGGGACTATTCATTACAATCTCAAATGTTAACAGTCTCTTAGTTTAGGTTCTGTTCCCAGTCTGAACCAAGAATTGCAAATGTGGCCGATATATGCCTTGTATTGTATTTTGCTCCTAAAAATTATATTAGCAACCTAAGAATTATATTATGAATAATAAAAGTTAAAATCCAATTTTAGTTGCATTTGATAATAATCAAATTTACTGTTCAAACATCAGACGACTAAGGAGATTTTGGAGAAGCAATTAGGGGAGACAAGACTATTATTAGAGAACTACAAAAAGATCCCAGCCTTGCACAACGAATCGTGAATAGCTAATTTTTAATCTATTTATTTTCTGATATCATTGTTTTTATTGTATCTGAACTTCTTTTTTAATATTTGTAGTGCGCAAAGTGGCCAATTTTCTTTTCATCAAATGAACTAAATTGACAATTTGACATATTTGTATGAGTGAGGCAACGTTATTATGCATAGTACGGATTGGTCCGTGCTACTGCCCAATATTTGAGTTTTAAAATTCTAACGGTCGATCCAAACCGTTCAACATGATTATAAAATGAATATGTACTTGCAAACCAAATTTTATATTTTTTCAATTTTTTTTACTATTTTTTAGATAGGTAGAAAATTACTGTTTTTGGATGGTTCAGAATTTTCAGATCAAGTGATTTTCTACCTATCTAAAAAAATAATAAAAAAATTCAAAAAAATATAAAACTTGGTTTGCAAGTACATATTCATTTTATAATCATGTTGAACGGTTCGGATCGACCGTTAGAATTTTAAAACTCAAATATTGAGCCGTAGCACGGACTAAACCGTACTATGCATAGTACCGTAGCCTCACTCTATTTGTATTCTCCAATTCTCAATAAAAAATTTAGTAAGAAACGAACTTTCATCCTTCAATTTTTATGAAACTGTCATACCTCGAACTATAATTATTGTTTAGGACATGATTAATCTCCGTCACATGTTTACTAATTTTTTATAAACATGAAATGTTACATAAATAAAAACAATAGCAGAAGTATAAAATATCATAAATGATTGCTCATGCTTCAGTTGGATTTACTGCAAACCCGTTTGTTGCAGTCTTGCTTGCAGAAGCATAAATAATATCATAACAATCAAATTTACTGCTTATTTGTCAACAATATAAAATATTCATGCAATTCATATCATATTATGACTTCAGTTGCAGGAGTCGAGTCTTAGAGGGTTCAGTTGGAGGAGAGCACTCAAGGCTTGTTGCTTTGCATACTTCAGCTCTTAGAATCATAGAAGGCAAAATCGAGCCGATTCAGATCTGGATCGGACAAGACCGATCCGATTTTGGATATAAAAAAAAAAACGCTTTCTTACTTTTCACAAAAATTCTGACATTAGTTAAGTGATGAGAAAAATGAATATAAAAAATTGTACGTGATGGATTTGATAAAATATTCATCTGGAATTTGATGGAAAGAAAGAGAAAATTGATTAGAAATAAGAGGAGTCGATCCTATCTTCACTGTATATATTTTGCGTTGTCAAAAATATCTATAAACTTTTATAATTTATAGATGCAAATAAATATTTTCTAAGTTATTTTATAAATTGTTTTATGCATTTATTTTTCATTATTTTTTACCGCTTGATTTTAATATTAAATAAATTCAAAATTTTCAAAATTTTACATGTAGATTTATTACTCATAAAGTAAATAAATTTCAACGGTTTAGATTCATCATTAGCAGCAAATCTTATATATGAAGATTTTAACATATATAGTAGTAATGATTTTTTCTGTGAAGTTAAAACTGCTATTTTAAAATATCTACTCTGAGCAAAGGTCAAAGTGACATTGATTTCTCTGTGAAATCATAATGAACTTATATGCTAAGATATCTCTAGATCCTATCAAACTGTCAATTCATCCTCTCTCTCTTTTTTCCAAAGTCGTGAATTTGTCCCCTCATGAACAAAAGTCCAAGTGGCATTTATTACTCTCTGAAATCATGATGAACCTATATGCTAGATATCTCTAGATCCTATCAAACTATCAATTCATCATCTCTTTTTTTTTTTTCCAAAAATCGTGAATTTGTCGTGAATTGTAGACTTGTAGATACTTTTGTCAAAAGCAAAATAAAATATAAAACAGAGTTGTGCAATTATTATTTCAGTATTTAAAGTTTGTTTATTCAAGATACTAGGTATCTCTTCCAATATTAAAAGGCCTGAAAATGTGACCAATGAATTAAAAATCCAACATCCAGTAAGAGTTTATTGTCAGTATAATGTATTTCTTAAACTAATCTAAAACAAGAAGAAAGAATGTGAGAGTGAGACAAGCTCACGCCCTTGACCATAATAAAAATTATAGGATCCATTCTAGAGAACATAATTTATCTTTAGAAATATTTCAATAAATAAAAGCCCCCATTATATTTCTAAAAAACAAATAATATTTGAAGTGATACAAAATCAAAATTGTGCTTCCAATATCATGGAGTGGACATATAAATTTGTAAGTAAATAAGATAAATAGTACAACCAGGACCATGACTCCCTACATTTTTACTTCAAAAAAAAATAAATAGCACAAAAAAATTGCATGTACATCTTTTGAAATTGCAATATCTTATTATTATTATTGTCAAATATAAAAAAAGTACACTTATAAATTTTTTAATTTTAATTATAAACAAAGAAATTTCAATAACTTCATGTCTATCACTAATGTAATATTATTAAGTGCGGATATAAAAGTACATAGACGAGCCGAGCACGAGGATGTATAAAAGTTTTGGCGTGATTAACTCAGTGACAACATGGCACGTACGGCACGACAAACGTGTCGTAACTACTCTGCAGTAGGATGATACAACATGACACTGTAAATTGGATTTTGATTGAAAGGTGAATTTTAAAAAAAATTGAGCAATTTTAACTGGATTCATTGATTGAAAAGAAAAACTAAATTGGCATAAATACAATTTACATTAACTACGGACAATTCAAAATTATATCAATTTGAAATCACAATAGTATATACAAGATTAAATTATCATAAATAATATTTTTATACAAAGATAAATTAAAAATATGATTCAATTCTTTAGATCTGGGTCCGACCGCGTTACAAATTATTTAACTTTAAATTGATATAATTTTTAGTTGTCTGCTGTTGAATTGAATTGTATACAGAGCATCTCCATCATCTTATATTTTTAATTAATTTCAAAATTCTTGCTGACAATTAAAAAAAAGTCTCATTGTTGTTACTTTTAATTTTGTTTTTAATGATGCAGTGCAATTGCAAGTATTGAAAGATTTTACTAAGTGAAACCTTTCATCTCCGTTTTGACTCTCAAAACAGCCAATTAAATTTGTTGACGTGGCATTAAAAACAATTGTTAATTAGTTGCATAGATGTCTTGTTAAATTAAGTTTGAAGTTTATTTCTCTTTATTCTTTGACAGTGTTTGAAATTGCTAATCAATTTCATAAATGGAGATGCTATAAGATTGTTATTTTTTTCAAAATTAATATTGCATCAATTTTATGTTTGAATAAAAATGATCAGAATTGTCGACTGTGTAATTTATATCTTCACTTAATATTATTAAGAGATAGCAGAGAGTAGTAGAATCTTCGTTATTGAGAATAAAACTAAAAACATAATTCTTTAATAGTATTTTCTATGTTCTACAAAATAAATATAATTTGCAATTTTAGAGAAAATGTGTTCAGAAAATTTGTGACATTTTTATTATTTACTTATAAATTTTTACATAGTTAAATTAATAAGGTTCATTACACGAAATTGGAACCATGGTTAATTATAGCATTCATCGTTATATGATTTGACAAGTTATGATTAAGATGACGTATTGCGATCAAGTCAAATTTGGATGTAAAGTGTTATACATGACCAAAATTACGAGAAATAGTCACGGTACGAGAATGATCACAGTACGTAATTTGCACTGTGATCAAGTCATGTCATCAACACACGTGATGTTACTAGTCACATTTAATTTTTTTTTTTAGTAATTTAAGTTAGTTTATTGAAAAATTATAAAATAATGTAAAAGAATTGTAACATGATATAATGAAATAGTGTTGAAAAAGTTATGTTTTAAAAAGATGAATATATTAAGTGTGAACTAAGTAGCATGCATAATTGTTTTTTTTTTCATATGTAATATTTTTTTAACCTTTTGACATCTCATGTTATTTCACTGAATCTATCATGATTCGGCATGTTGTTTAAGACATGCTTCGACTTGAACAGTTATAAACCTCACATGATCACACTTTATAAATCATTAAAAATTAATTAAAAGAACCATGTTCAATTTTGAAGGTTTATAAAATTTGAACATGTTTCTTTGTCACTTCAACATAGGGCTGCACAAAAAAATCGTACTTTGTAATTCGATTCGAGTTTGATTCGAAAAAGTTCGTAAAAAATTCAATTCAAAATTGAGTTCATTCGAAATTAATTCAAACTAAACTTAGTTCGAAATTAATTCAAACCAAACTCAAACTGGACCTAGTTCGTTCGAAATAGGTTCACCAAACTTAGTTCGAAATTAACTCAAACATGAACCGTTGATTTCTGTTGATAATGAACTTTAATGTTTTATTTAGGATTATATTTGAGTTTGTAATAATTCTAAGACTTTGGTGATTGTTCTATACTTATATTGCTATTTAAATTGTACTTTGAATACTTTGGATATTTGAAAACTTTGGTGATGTTACTCCTGTTGGCTATTTGGAAAACTTTGGATACTGTGATTGTACTAAACTTTGATTGATTGTACTAAACTTTGGTGTTTGATATAAATTTTGGTATTTGTAATGAACTTTGATATAAACTTTGGTGTACTGTGTAATTAGAATTCAAAATGCCTGAGTTTTTATTGAAGTGCTGTAATTTCGAACTATGGCCTAGCCATAAGTCATAACTCGTAAGTCGTAACAAAGTTCGTAAAAGTTCGAAATTGAGTTCGTCAAAAATTCGATTCGAAATTGAGTTCGTTCGAAATTAATTCAAACCAAACTTAGTTCGAAATTAATTCAAATCAAACTCAAACTGAGAGTAAGTTGGATTCGGTTCGGTTCGTTTGCAGCCCTACTTCAACATTCAACATTTTGATACATATCTATCCTGCCTCGAGAAGTGAGATTTATTAATTGTTTCAGTTGAGAGCTTTTTCATTTTCATTTTAAAAAAATGTATATAAAATGAAACCGGAGACAAAATTTCCGGTTCTGGGACCAGAAAATTTGTTCCAGGTTTCTATTGGTGAAATCGGAAACTTAATTTCCGGTTCTAGGAACAGGAAATTTTGTCTCCGGTTTCAGGGAGGCAGGAACCGAGATATTTATTTGTGGAAAAAAAGTTTGAAACCGGAAACAAAATCTGCTGTTTGGTTATTTTTGGAAATCCGAGCGAAGAAGGTGCAAATTCTGAAATTAATTAATAATTTTGGATATTAATAAAAATTTCGGATTTTATACAACTCATGTTAAATATTTATTCTCAATTTTGCAATATAGTACAAGTTGTGTGCACTGAGACTCTGAGAGTGGTGCTGTATCATTGCCGAGCTTGGGTGAGAGTTTGAGAGACAAGTACATCACAATTTACTGTCAAGAAAAAAAAGTAGATCACAATCTTAAACTCTGATATTACGCAAAAGATACAGGATCTGGATTCGCAACACTGTAACCATAAAATAGTATTAAATGTAGTGAGTCACTGAGTCGTTGATGTGATTCATGTGAAGAGATTAGCTGATGTATATTTTTTGTTTTTCTTTGTGCCACATACGATCGACGACTATTTTTATTTTCATGTGGTAGAGTAGGCTTATGTCACCCTACCACTGCCACTATATTTAGACCATCGCGCTCGGGAATTCATATCGCTATATTTAGAGTAGCGCAACCAATAGACTGATTGCTCAGATTATAGGTCTGAGCCTCGTAATTTAAAAAAAATTTAAAAATAGTGGTTATTGAGTTTATCTTATTTTCAAGATGGAAAAAAAAATTAGGCACCTTCAAATTTCATTTTTTGTGATCTTTTAGGATTACTCTTTCCTTCATTTTTGCACCACTTAACCAGTTAAAAAGTTGTTTAAGCGGTGGCAAAAAGAAAATAAGGATATCAGTATGAATCGGCTCACCGCTCGGAATGATTCGTACTGACCGTATAACGTTTGAAATTTTCTCAAAATTAATTTTACAAGTTCGATTCATCGTTTTATTTTATAATGCTATGGAACAAAATAAGAAGTGTGAACAAAAATTTTAACATAGTAACATTGAGATTAGGGATGTCGACGGCTACGGAGGGTCGGGTGGAAACAATCATACCCATACCCATTACAAATTGTTTTTACCTGTACTCTACCCTTAACCGCTACGAATTACCTTACCCGTACCCTATCCTTACCCGTTATGGATGTCGGATTACAAAACGGTAGCGAATAAATAACGGATAATGCTATTATAATAAAAAAATTATTATTTACTAAATAATAAATTAAAACAAATTCATTTCACAAACATATATATACGTGTTTAAAAAGTCTAAACTTTATTAAGATTTGCTGAAATTTATTTACGTGTTTTAATAGTTAATTAAACGTAACACAACTATCAAGAATAGTTGAAGAATTAATATTCATTTCTCATTAATATATATAATATATATAATTTTTTATATAGTTGCCATCGGGTAACGTGTACGAAATAGGTTTTATCCGTACCCTTATCCGTTTAGATAACGAAAAAAAATCTTTATTCATACCCGTACTTAATAAATTTACGAAAAAAATCCTTATCCATACCCGTTTTATCGAATACAGTATGGGTCAGATAAACAGATAAAAGAGTGCCATTGACATCTCTAATTGAGATATCTACCTTGAACAAAAGCAGCATTGATTTCTCTCTGAAATCATGATGAACCTATATGCTAGATGACACTATATCCTATTCAACAGTCAATTCATCTTTTTATTTTTTTCAAAATTGTAAATTGTCGTCTCATACATGTATACTCTGACTTTGGATGCACTAAGAATAGCACTATTCTTAAAATAGCGTTGCTATTCGAAACAAGGACAATCCAAACGAGAAATAGAGCTATTCGGAATAGAGAGAATAGGGCTATTCTCTATTCTTACAAAAATACGTAATAACATTTGTTGCTTTCAATATTAATACTAATCTAATATTTAAACTAATATTATATTACATTTAATATTTAAATTAAAATTATATTGTATTATATTTAATCTAATATTTTATTAATACTAATATAATATTTAAAATAATATTATATTACATTTAATATTTAAATTAATATTATATTATATTTAATCTAACATTTTATTTAATAATAATATAATATTTAAAATAATATTATATTCCATTTAATGATTAAATTAATATTATATTGTATTATATTTAAACTAATATTATATTACATTTAATCTAATATTTTATTTAATACTAATCTAATATTTATTATATTACATTTAATATTTAAACTAATATGATATTGCATTTAATCTAATATTTTATTTAATACTAATCTAATATTTAAAATAATATTATATTACATTTAATATTTAAACTAATATTATATTACATTTAATATTTAAACTATTATTATATTACATTTAATATTTTTGAACTAATATTATATTACATTTAATCTAATATTTTATTTAATACTAATCTAATATTTAAATTAATATTATATTACATTTAACATTTAACTTAATATTATATTATATTTAATATTTAAACTAATATTATATTATATTTAATATAATATTTTTTTAATACTAATCTAATATTTAAAATAATATTATATTACATTTAATATTTAAATTATTATATTGTATTATATTTAATCTAACACATAAATTATTACTTTATGATACGTCCAAAGGGTATATATAAAAAGCTTTATCCTCAAATACACTTTCGATTTAGATTGCAAGTATACAATCCTACCGTGTAGTATATTATCGGGTATCGAACCACAAGGAGTAAGATAAATACTTAATTTTCAACTTTAGATGATAAATTTCAGAAAAGAAAGAAAGTAAAGTGCAATAAAGTAAATTTGGGGGGGGGGGGGTTGTACTAAAAATTCTAAGGTTGGGTTCAATACCCGAAGGAAGGAGTTTTTAAACAATTAAAAGTAAAAGTAAAAGAAAGACAAGTTGGTTTGTTTTCAAGGTTAAGAGAATCTAGGGGTCTTTGGTCTACAATCCCTTGTTAACTCTATTTATTCGGTATTTGCTTAAATTCATGTTTGATTTGATGAGGTTTCTAACCTAATATGTCATTAAGGGTCACTTTCATGAATTAATAACGTGTCTAAGTAATTCAGACTTCACGTTTAAGTCCTTCATCCTAGCTACCTAGACCATAAGCTCTTGTTAGTCTCTCCTCTCCTCAAATATTGGTATTTCACAATTAAGTCCATGATACCAATATCCGACTCGAATTGAGATGTCCTAATTAGGGTTTGATTTCACGGTTAGGTTCTTCACCAAATCCCTAACCTTAATTTCTATAGTTCCGGCTTAGATTAAATTGGTTAGAATCTTAATCTAAACCTAAGATATTTGCATTCATAATTTGGTACTATCCTATTGATCCTAGTCAATTTTGGTTCTTTTGAAACCAAAACGAGATGCTACAATTCAAGTACTAATTATGTATTTAACACAAATTATTTAAATCACAGAAATTAACAATCAAATCCGATAAAACAATCATAATAAAAGCAAATAATCGAATAAAATAGAATTAAACAAGTTCATGCATATTGACCTAAACCCCTAGAGAGAGAACTACTCCCTCTTGGAGGGAAACATCACAAAGTTTGGCAAAGAATAAAAGGAAATGAAATAAAGAATAGTTACACCCTTTGAATCTAGAACATCTATCTTGCCGAATCTTGCTCAGGAAACCCTTCTTCTCCTTGCTTGAAAGCTTTTCCTCCTTGGAACTTCAAGAATTTCTGCAGGATCTCCCTCTCTCAATTTGTGGAAAGATGGATATAATAATGGATGTGTAGAATAATGGATCCTTAGCCTTATATAACATTTTCTGAACTTGGAGATCAAGTCGTTTTATTTTCGGCGCCCACTAAGCCCACTAACTTCTATATTTCTAATTCTGTGATTAATAACTTAGAGACCAAGCTATTCTAATTTTGGCGCCCACTAAACCCACTAACTTTCCATATTTAGCAGTTTTTCAGGCTGGCGCGGCCATTGATGAGGCTGTACAGAATTATACATTCCGAATTTTGATTTGTTCCCTTCATGAAAGTTGTAGGTCTCTTTGTCCTGGTTCCGTAAAGCTTTGAATCACTCAAATCGGAGTTCGTATGACCAAGATATGGCTAAAATACGAACTGTGTGTCGCTGAGTGCGGATCGAGTGCGGCCCGAGTGCGTCCGCACTGCGCTCGGATTTTCTGTTTTCTGTGTCTGATGGCTGAGTGCGTCCGCACTCTGGGTCAGTGCGTCCGCACTGCGCTCGGACTTTTTGTCTGTGAAGTTCTGCGATCTTGGAAATTTGACTAAGTACTGAGTGCGTCCGCACTAGCTGTGAGTGCGTCCGCACTGGGCTCTGTTTCCTCTGTTTTGCTCTGAAATTCAAACGGGTATAACTCATGATCCGTAACTCCGTTTTCAGTGTTCTACCACTTTTCGGAAAGCTTGCGAGAAGATCTACAATTTGCTCTATTTCCTGTAACTTAAATAGACTTTGGCAGTAACTTGATTCTTGGATATATTTCATTCTATTCTCTACTAAAATACAAGATATTTGGTGCTATTATGTGATAAAAACTAGATCGAATGTGTATATAATTTAGACCTATCACTTTATTCATTCCCTCCAAACTCTATTTCAAATATGCAACCCAAACAACTTTTTTACTATTCCGAATAGCTTGAGTTAGCACTGTTCCTAAACAGTAGCTATTCTTATTTACTATTCTAAACAGTAGCTATTCTAGCTATTCTAGAATTCATCCAAACGTACCCATGTAATTTAGCATAATTTACAGTATTTTAACGTAATTTAATGTAATTTAGCGTAATTTAACGTAATTTAGTGTTATTCAGCGTAATTTAACATAATCTCAAGTAATTTAGCGTATTTTAGTAAATATGCTTAAAAGAAGTAATCTAACTAATACTTAAAAAAATCCGAATTTTTAGCGTTAGAATTCAGCATCTTGATATTCATATTGTGTCTCTAAAAAAAAAAAAAAAGTGGACCGCCCCACCTCTGAGTGGTCAGCTATGGGTAGTGGACCGCCCCCCGCTGGGTGGTCTGCTATGGATTCTGGACCGCCCCAGAAGGGGGCGGTTAGAGCATTTTTAATAATAATTTGCCTTTGAAGGCAGATTTATTAATTTCTTTTTTTTGGGGTATTAATAAAAATGCGTGCCCTTTATAATTTAAATGATATTCACGATTTTCTCCATATAAAAAAAATGAAAAACAAAAATTTAGTCTTAACAAGATTTCAATATAATATTAAGAGTAGAACTAGGGTGCTCTCGAGTTCACCAAGCTCTTGGTGAACTCAAGTCCAAAACTCATCGGATCGGCTTCAAACGACGAATCCGACCGTTGAAACCCGTCTACCTTACGAGTGATGTGTCTACATGCAAAAATTTTAAATTTTGAAATTAATTTTGCATAGAGTCAAGTGGTAAAAAAACGTCAAAAAATGAATGTATTAAAATTAATTTCTTAACCTTCTAATTTTGACCACTTGACTCTATGCAAAATTAATTTCAAAATTTAAAATTTTTGCATGTAGACGCATCACTTGTAAGGTAGACGGGTTTCAACGGTCGGATTCGTCGTTTGAAACCGATTCGATGAGTTTTGGACTCGAGTTCACCAAGGGCTTGGTGAACTCGAGAGCACCCTAGTTCTACTCTAATATTAAATTATACGGTTCGGATCGACAATTTTAATTTGAACGGTCGATATATAAAGTGAAAATTCCGATATCAGGAAATTTATTCTTAACAAGATTTCAATATACAATTCTTCTAATGGACTTATGGGCCAGGCTTCTTCATGGGCTGAGCCTCATATCAGGAAATAAACGCAACCTTATTATTTGGCAATACATTTAATCCCCCTCCAAAACCTTAAACCCCTCTCCTCCTCCATCTACCTCTACGGCTCTACCCCATTAACAATGTCGAACAGCAATCAGGAAGAAGTCGACAGGCTTTCCGATCTTCCGGAGCCGCTCCTCCTACAGATACTCTCTCTCCTTCCCACCAAATTTGCGGTGCGTACGGATGTCCTCGCTCGCCGCTACCGCCGTCTCTGGACCGCCTCCTCCTCCTTGGAGCTCGACCGCTCCGACTTCCCCCACGGTCGCCTCTTCAACGGCGTAGCCTCCCGATGTCTCCGTCTTCGCGATCCTTCTTCTTCACTACGGAGTTTTTGTCTCAAGACACAGGACTCGAACAGACCTTTTTCAATCAATCTCCTCTCAGATTGGCTCAATCGTGCCTATTCGCTAGGCTTGAGAGATCTCTCCCTTCATATCCATAGTGGTACCATTGAGTCTCTTTTCCCACTTATCCTATCCTTTGGATCTCTTCACTCTCTTTTCCTCCACGGTGTGGACTTGAACGGGAGACCTGATCATATCTTCTCATTTCGACCTCTTGTTCCCGCCACTTTCCCCCTAACTCAACTCAAGTACCTCCACATTAAGGCAAAAATCTCTAACTCTGACTTACAAACTTTCATCACGGAGCAAAGAAATCTGGAATATTTATGCTTTGAGCCCCTTCGTAGTCGCGACCGAATTCTTGGTCTGTCTTCGCAGTCGGTGAAGACACTGAAACTAAGCTCTGGACATAATGCTGGTGCTAAGATTTGTTTATCCTTCCCTAAACTTGAGTTTCTCGACTTGAACATCTGCTTGTCTGTTAAAATTTATGGAGAGATGCCTGTATTGAGAAAGGCACTGATTAAAACCTCAGTGCTGATGGAAGAGTGGGTGCCAGCTTTATGTGGCATTTTGAAATCTATTACAAATGTGTCTGAGTTGACACTTCATATAGGGGATCCTTATCCAACTGATCTACCTCGAACAACTCGTGGGCGGAAGCGGGGCTATAAGGGGGAAATGATATCGGTAACCCACTCACTATCCTCTCAGTAGTTAAGAAGGATGTTCAATAGCAAACATATCCTTACATTGTTAGTTTTCTTTCGTTGGGTGTTAAATGGAATCTAAATCAGTTTATTTACTCAAGCTCAGTTTCCTTGCATTTTATCATTGATAAATAATTCTTAGGATTTAATATTTTTTTCATATTTTCCTAAAGAAAGACGCTAGTTTAGTATTCTATCTGATAATATATAAAGTACATCATTACTTAAATGGGTTTATGGCAGCTAAGCATGCATCTTTATCTGAAATCCCCAATATAGCAAGTAAATTGTTCACCTGGCATTGAGAAGCAGAGTTTTTTGTGCTATATCGACTCTCAAATCTGATTATTAATGTTTTTATCTTAATTTGATCTGTATGGTTTCTGTTAGCATTAATTATTGCCTTTGTAGATTTGATTTAGTTTGGTCTAATTGGAACTGATATTTTTATAGGATGGCTCTGATATATTTCACCCGTTGGTGGAGCCAGGAAAAGATATGTTGATACTTCCTAATTTGAGAAGTCTCAAACTCTCAATGTGCTTCTACGAAAATGCCTTACAAGACCTAATTTGTTTGCTTCATCATTCCCCTGTTATTGATTCTCTACACCTAATTCATATGGTAATATTACATATTCTTTTTCAATTAGCTAACTTTCTCTCGTGTTGTGTGTTTTCTGTATTAAGAGGTAATGCCACATTTTTGCCCACCCCTAATTAAAAGGAAAACAGAAGAACATAAAAAGAAGTTTTAATATGAATAAAAACATGGGTACTATTGGCATTTATTGCACAATAATTTGGTGGCTATGTTATATCTCAAAATAGGAGCAACTTGACTATATAAGGACGCGCTGGGCTCCTGAAGTTTGGCATTCTAAACTCCCACTGAATTCTGAAGGCAACAGAAATTATGCACACTTTTCAACCCTTCAAATAGGTGATAAGAAAAGTGAAGTTATCAAGTTGCTGTCCCGTGAAATGTCATCCAAGAGGATGAAAACATGATATTTCTGTTCATTTCATCCGAAAGATTGGTACAGATCTGATGTAATCTGTTTTTTTTTATGGGCTTGATTATGCTCAATGAATCACTTCCGGGGTACATGTCAGTGCTGCAGTATTTTGGACTATGATACCAAATCTGCTTAATGTACGTTGTTAAGTAGAGGCTTTTGTAATGGAGCTTTATTTGAACATTGGTACCATAATTATTTGTAAATCAAATATTGACGCTTCCTTTCTGGAAACATTTAAAATCTACTACAGGTTTCTTCATAAAGATGTGCTAAATCTTATAATCACATAATTTGTAACAAGAATATGCTGAAAATTGAAAGTTTGTTTCCAAATTGTACAAGAATATGCTCTTATAATCACAGTTATTTGCAAAAGCAACTAACTGTTTTGAAGGTTACTTAATGGTCAATAATCGGTATATTGTTTTCTGGGACTGTAATTGGTACAAATGTTCTATTGTTGTTTTGATCAGAAATTATGATATGTTGATGTATATATTATGTATGTGTTTGATGCATCTATAGGTTTGTTTTGGAGTCTAAATCTGTGTTAGTTGATGAGCAGGAAAAGAACCTCAAAGATTCTGATAATGCTATTTCATCTTTATCAGTACAGTAGTGTTGTAGGAACTGTAGCAATCTGGTAATGTACCATGCTGATTACAAATTGGTTCTACCAATACTGTCAAAGGGACTATTCATTACAATCTCAAATGTTAACAGTCCCTTAGTTTAGGTTTGTTTTGGAGTCTAAATCTGTGTTAGTTGATGAGCAGGAAAAGAACCTCAAAGATTCTGATAATGCTATTTCATCTTTATTGGTACAGTAGTGTTGTAGGAACTGTAGCAATCTGGTAATGTACCATGCTGATTACAAATTGGTTCTACCAATACTGTCAAAGGGACTATTCATTACAGTCTCTTAGTTTAGGTTCTGTTCCCAGTCTGAACCAAGAATTGCAAATGTGGCCGATATATGCCTTGTATTGTATTTTGCTCCTAAAAATTATATTAGCAACCTAAGAATTATATTATGAATAATAAAAGTTAAAATCCAATTTTAGTTGCATTTTATAATAATCAAATTTACTGTTCATCCTCATCATTGTTTTTATTGTATCTGAACTTCTTTTTTAATATTTGTAGTGCGCAAAGTGCCAATTTTCTTTTCATCAAATGAACTAAATTGACAATTTGACATATTTGTATTCTCCAATTCTCAAAAAAAAATTTAGTAAGAAACTGTCATACCTCGAACTATAATTATTGTTTAGGACATGATTAATCTCCGTCACATGTTTACTAATTTTTTATAAACATGAAATGTTACATAAATAAAAACAATAGCAGAAGTATAAAATATCATAAATGATTGCTCATGCTTCAGTTGGATTTACTGCAAACCCGTTTGTTGCAGTCTTGCTTGCAGAAGCATAAATAATATCATAACAATCAAATTTACTGCTTATTTGTCAACAATATAAAAATATTCATACGATTCATATCATATTCAGACTTCAGTTGCAGGAGTCAAGTCTTAGAGGGTTCAGTTGGAGGAGAGCACTCAAGGCTTTGATAAAATATTCTTCTGGAATTTGATGGAAAGAAAGAGAAAATTGATTAGAAATAAGAGGAGTCGATTCTATCTTCACTGTACCCCTTAATCATCATAATATCTTTTTGTGTACATTTTACCAAAAAAACCCTAACATCCTAAGATATTACAAAACAGATACATGTATCAGATATTTGATGTGGTAAAAAATAAACTAGAAGTAAACAAACTCTCTAGACGCATGCACTGTTCACAACCCAAAATGGGAAATGCCAAACAAGATGCCCTCTTATACTCGGATGAATCGGTTAGAATCGGTCATATCGGATGAATCGGATAAATCAGTTAGAATCGGCCATATCAGATCAGAAATTCGGATTTTTCAGGAAAAAAAACATGTTTTGTATTAAAAAAAATAGGAATTTTTTTTTGTAAAATAGTAATTTGTAAATTAAGCCAATTACACTTAGATAATCCACTAATATAATATAATACAAACATTTAAAATTAAACTAGTACATTAAATAACTGAATTAATGAAAAACTAATCCCAGACTTTTAATTGAAAATCAACATATTTGGGCTAAAATTGAAACATAAAACTTAAAAATAAATATTAAATAAGAAATGGCCCAGTATAATAACTAAACAAGCCCATTCAATTGAAACTCAAATATTGGTCCCACCTTGTCAGTATCTCCTTCCCGTCCCCTTTCTTTCTATCGACGAAACAACGCCTGTGCACGATTCCGCCAATTTAGGCTGTCAGTATCTCCTTCCCGTCTCCTTTCTACTCAAAATCGGCCGATATTCCAATTCCACCGACTTTTCCTTACAAAACTCGGCCGATTTCACGATTTAGGCCTGATTCCGCCAATTTTCCATATCAAACTCGCCTAACCGTGTAAATCAGGCAAACCTCAGCTCGGCACTGGCCGATTCCGTTCCGACTCGGCTGAATCAACTCGGAATCGGCCGATTTTAAGGTAAGCATTTAATTGTATAAACAAGGAGGCTAAAACCTTGACGAATATTGATTGTCTTTTGCAAAATAAGCGGTGTTTGGCAGAAGCAATAGATTTACCAATTTAGGCACTCGTGCCAAACAGAAGTTAGATGCATTAATGTGCTTTAAGGTAAGCATTTAATTCCAGTAAAGTTGAAGCACTTTAGTAGGTGTTCTAAAAGCACCAAAATTTAACTTCTAAAACCATCTTACATTTGCTGCTTCACCTTTCAATAATACACATGACAATACTATTATAATATATTATCTTAAAATTCTCAGATCAACACAATGGCTAGTTTGGTAAGCAAGGGATAGTGAAATTATAGTGGAATAGTAGCTGAGCATAAGTGAGTGGAATTGTGAAAAATTAAATTTTCGATTTCATAGTGCAAACAGCTCATTCGAGTTTCAATATAATCTAATCTTGTTGAAAAATCAAATTTTTAATTTTTTAATATTTCTTTGGATAGAAAGAATATCTCATTAATTTAAATGATATTCACGATTTTCTCCGTATCAAAAAAATAATAATAAAAATCTAAAAAACAAAAATTTAGTCTTAATAACAAGATTTCAATATACATCTAATATTTAATCATGTCTCATTGGAGTAGTAACCAGTTGTTGATCTAAATTCATATGCTTAGCTTACCCCAAGTAATCAAGCCTCAATCCCTCTACTGGGCTTTCGGCCCAAATGTTTTATCGCGCTCTTACATTTGCATTCAGACATTCAGTTATTCGCCAACAAAATTTTTGCAATTTCCCTCACAATTTCTCTCCTAAATCCCAAAACCCAGCTCCCTGTTACTTGCCCATGGCGATGGCGCCATGTCGGACATCTCCTGCCATCCTCCAGCTATCCTCGGGTCCGGATCCCTGAAGTAACTCAAGAAGCCGTGCCAATTCTTTCCGTAGTAGGATGCACGGGGTCACTTTAATATTCGTGCCAAAGTAGATCAGACGGTCCAGATCTGAACTCAAAATTGGAGTCTCTTTTGAGGTAGTGAAGACGGTTGCAGATGTCCAAGACTTGCTCGTTGATTTTGAGGAGGATTGGGTAAATCCAGTGTTACTTTGTTGTTGTTTTGATTTTCTTGTTGTCCTACTAAACATCTTAAAATGTAAGTTTGCTTTGTTCTTATTAAGAAAAGGTGTGGTAACAGTCTGATATGCTAATTGAATACAAATTGTTCCTTTCTAGTAGGTATTTATGTATGTAAAATTCAACAAAAAACAATTTTCGGAGAAGCATGACATATATTTAGGTAATAATGGAAATGTTGATGATATTTAGATTTATGAAAATTTTCAAAAATATTTAGAAACACACAAGATTTGTTAAGGAGCTGGTTAGACATGGGATAATTGTAGTAGGTTTACTGGTCATATGATGTAAAATCTTGATGGGTTGAAAGTAGTCAAATACAATCTACCTGAAGAAGTGAAAATTATGATTTAAAAAAATATAATATAAATGTTGTGATTCTTGTCTGTTTTTACTTTTTAGGTTTTGAAGTACCTTTTTAAGATATTTTACTTTCAGATATTTTTAATTTTTTGTAGAGGTGAAATTTATATTGTATGAGTAGCAGGTTTGTTGCTCATTGCATTTTTTTTATGCTTTGATTTGTCATGCATTTGTGTTTATGTTAAAATTAGAGGTTGCTTATCTTCTCCTTTACCTACTACTTTTTACTTCTTCATGATTAATTTGCTATTTTTGGTTAAAAAGGCAGATGTCCAGTTTCAATGATTAATTTGCTATTCATTTCATAAATTATCAGAGCCAGACATGGTCCTGCCAATATTCCCTAATTAATCTGAAACAGTTGGATCTTAACCTCTGCTTCCATTATGACAACATTGATGACTTGGTTAATTTGCTTTAGCTCTCCCCTGCTCTTGAAACAATGAAGTTCATTCATAAGGTATGTATTATTGACATCTATTTTTGTGTCAAGTCATGGGCAGTAAACATCGTATTATGCAGAGATTCTTAAACTGGTAGTTATGTCTACTAAAAGAGAAAACTACGGTTGGTATCCGTTACACTTACACATCCTTTTATTACCATTACACTTCCTTTTATCACATATGAAGAATTACGCAGTGTTATTCTTAATATCGGAGGCTTACGGCTATTGATAATGGGTTGCTTTAAATTGAATTAACTAGACGTAGCTATTCTACCTATATTTTATTGAAAAGGAACAGTCCTAGGCACTGAATTGAGTGGGTTGCATATGACTTTTCTTGAAATGGCACTTAATTGACATCAAGGTCCAAATCATTGGTTATGACTTATGATGGAAATACATTTCTTACAGAGTTCTGTGGTTAATGTAACAACAAGAACTTGCATTGCTTACACATAAATTTACACTTCTATTCTTGAAAAAAGAGAGGAACTGAGTCTTTAAATACTGAAAATTTTCAAATATTAAAAGATTGTACGCATTATTCATGGCACTGATGGGTTCTTCAGCTGCTATTTGAGCACGAGGTGAAATGGGTTTGTTCTTGGATGTTTGTCCCTTGGGTAAAGGGCACAGTGCAAGATAGACAATAGCTACTGCTTTTTTTAATGAGAATGGTTCGGTTTAGGGTTATTATTGTGGTTTGAAAAAAGGCAATTGGAGGAAACTGAGAGACAGACGGGCTGATTCTTTTGTGGTTGTGGTGCGGGTGGGCATGGGGAAGAGGGAGGATGGCAATGAGAGAATAAAATTGTGGAGTTAGAAAAATTATAGGCGAGGGTTGAGCAATAGTAAGAGATGAAAGTAAGAGATAAAGGCCCAATTTAGACCAGACATGCCAATGCTTAATTATGTAGGAATTAGACCCAATTCAAGGCCATTCAGGTTATGAATTTTATTATAGAATGAACCAACCATACATGGTCATATACACCGCACGCAAATGGCACGTGAATTTTATCATTCTATAGAAAAAACTGATCATGATCATGTAGACCACGTGCAAATGAGAAAACCAAATGTGTGAATGGTTTTCTAAAACCATGTGCTCGTTCTAGAGTGGTTTTTGAGTTTGTCACACGTGGCTAACATCTGGCTCATGGATCCAATGGTTGTCAGGAATAATCTTTTCCTATATATATGTTGTGGAAGACTAGGGTTTTAGAAGCGCCGCATGTATTGTCAGATTTGATTTCAGGGAAGCCTTGATGAACTATGTTCATCTCCTTTGAAGCTAACATTTTTGTCCTAAAGCTATGGATCTTTTGGCTAATTCGTTATCTCTGTAAGTACTACCATATAGGTTTCCTCAATTATTTCCAATTTTAAATCTATTACTTTTTTTTAGTCATCTCTGTGTTTTGTTCGAAATGCACCAAAATTTTGATGCTTCAACTTCGCTGGAATTAAATGCTTACCTTATAGCACACAACACAAGTGCATCTTACTTCTTTTGGCAGGAGTGCCTAAATGGTATATCAGCGTTATTGCTGCTACCAAACACAGTTATTTTGCAAAAGGACAATCAGTACTTGTCAAGTATTTAGCCTCCTTGTTTATACAATTCTTTTACAGATGTGCTAATTATGCCTGCCTTATTTCGGGATGTTGTACCAAATAGATAAAAATCAATTTTATAACCCCTATCAACTATCTCATAAATCATAAATTGGTAGACTTTCAAGCCCACACATACATGTTGGTTCAACCACTTTAAGTGTTAATACGTAGAAATTGTATCAGTTCAGCCCAATAATTCATGTTTTGCAACTCGAAGGAGTTGATCCATGTCACTTCAATCCTTTAAACCCTGATGCAGTGTTTACTTTTTAATCCTATACCAACTTACTCCCAATTTTTGTTGGTGCCATGGCGATTCACGTCAATCCGTCATCGGTGTCAGATCAAGTGGGGAGGGATCAGTTGACTGTTCATCTCACCTGCCTGATCAAGCTGTTCCAGATCAAAGGATCATATACACTGTTCAAAACCCAAATTTTATTTAATCTGCTAAACGGATCTGAGGTGCCACGGATTTAGTTTTACGACGGTTGACCCTTGGGTTTTGTGTGAAATGCATGACCCAAAGCCATGCCTTTTGTGTTGACCAGAGTTTAATGCACACAATAGATGAGGGCTTTAACTTCATTAAAGTGTAAAGTTTATAATTAGCATCCCGGTTTAAATTGGGCATCTAGAGGAGTGAGAGATGTCTAAAATTAGGGTTAGTATTAGAGGGCATCATGTTTAGTACCTGTTTAGCATTTCCCATTTTGGGTTGGGAACAGTGCATGATGTTAGAGAGTTTGCTTTAGTTTATTTTTTAGTACATCTAATATTTGGTACATAGATTTGTTCGGTAATATCTTAGGATGTTAGGGTTCATTTCGTAAAATGTACACAAAGATATTAAGATGAATAAGGGATCTGGTGAAGATAGGATCGACCCCTCTTTCTTCTCTTCAATTTTCTTTGTTTTCATTCAATTAAATTCAGTTCAATGTTTGATTAAATCCGTCACCTGCAATTTTTTATATTCATTTTTCTCATCAGTGTCATGGCGAAGCGCCGATCTCAACTCCCTCCCAATCCCACCTGTCACTGCGAAGAAGCCCCGATCACACCCCACTAGACGGAGGCGGGTGGAGGTAGACAGGCTCTCAACACTTCCTGAAGCGCTCCTCGTCGTGATCATATCCCTACTACCCATTAAATATGCCGCCCGTACCTCTGTCCTCTCTCGCCGCTTCCGCGATATCTGGACCACCTGTCCGGTGAGAAGGTTAAGTCCCCTGGTGAAGAGTGTGACAAGGTTTACATGGTTATCAATGAGGGTAAAGGTGATAGACCCACTACTTGAGTGTCTCAAGGAGTGGAATGGTGAACCAGTCCCTATTAACTAAACTAAAAAGGAACCAGAGAAACAGGTAAAAACCGGGGTTGGAGTTTAGTTAATAATTGATTAGTTTTCTTCTTTCTTTTTACTTTTTTTTTTTTAATTGGTTGATTTAGAAATTGTTTTCTGGTGGTTTGGGCTTAAACAGTTTGTATTTAAGTGACAAAATAGTATATTAATGAAACACTAACCATTGTTGTAATCTGTGCTTTGTTTTGATTGTGTTGCTTGTGTTTGTACCTTTTTAACTTGTTACTGGTTTTCATATGCGAGAACGGAGTAGGTCTGATGCCCATTGGACCTACTTTTAGGTTCAACGCCACGCTGACCGTCCGATCTAGTACAAGATTTGTGCGCACAAAAATTGTAACATATATGCACGGGGTTTAAAGCAATTCGCACGAATCTAAAAGCAAATCGATGGTGATTAAACCCATTGAACCGAGGTAGGTCCGATGCCGATCGGACCTACTCTCAAGTCTTCATATGCAACTCAGATTATGAATGTAATATTTTGCGGTCTATATATTTACATTGGTATGGGATAATGAACTCTATATTCTGAATCCAAATCCGACCAAATGTAAGTTTCTGACAAGGACTAATTTGTCATCCTTGGCTTTTGTAGAATTTTATATACACTACCAAATTCAACAAATAGATGAAAAAAAAGAGAAGAAGATTGAGGTAATTTATTTATTATATGTAAACGAATTCTTCCGATGTAATGCAGTTAATCATTTTGATCATAAAAAATCAATTAGAATTTAACTATTGAAATCATTTAAACTTTTGTCAAAATTTGATTCCAATTAGTGTTAGTGCTAGTTTATAAAAGAGCAAAGTACAGATTTCTTTCTAAATGTTGTAAATATAAGCACTCTTTAATTAAAACTCATTTATAAAACGATTTCATTTGCAAAACACACCGACATTTTTATTAATATCCAAAGTTTAATACAAATTATTAATTATACCCAGAGTCGGACCAATTATCGAAATATACCCAAGCCGGCCATTTTCTGGCCGGCTATGTACCTTTTTTTTTTTTTTTTTTTTTAACCCGCATTAACCCCTATTTATACCCTTTTTTCTCTCTCCTCTCACAATTCTCTCATTCCATCCGAATTCTCTCTTCTTCTTTGAGGTAAATTTTTTTTTTTATTTAATTTAATTTTTAATTTATTTATTTTAGGGTTTAGGTTTTAGGTGTTATAATTTAGATTATATTGTTGTAATTTAGTGTAATTAGCTAAGTTAAGTAATATTTAGTGTATTTAGCACAATTGACCAATATTTAGGGTATTTTGGTCTTTTTGACCATAATTATGCCGATTAAGCGTAATTTTACCGAAATCTGCACGTTTGACTAATTTTTAGGGTATTTTGGTCTTTTTTATCATAATTAGGCTAATGAAGCGCAATTAGTGTAATTAGCACCGATAACAAATATTTAGGGTATTTTGGCATTTTTTACCATAATTATGCTGATTAAGCGTAATTTTACCGAAATTATCACGTTTGACCAATATTTAGGTTATTTTGGTCTTTTTTACTATAGTTATGCTGATTAAGCGTAATTTTACCGAAATTAGCAGTTTGACCAATTTTTAGGGTATTTTGGTCTTTTTTACCATAGTTAGGCTAATTAAGCGTAATTTACCGAAATTAGCACAGATAACCAATTTTTAGGATATTCTGGTCTTTTTTACCATAATTAGGCTGATTAAGCATAATTTAGTGTAATTAGCACAGATGACCAATATTTTGGCCTTTTTTACCATAATTATGCTGATCAAGCGTAATTTCACCGAATTTAGGTTATTTTAGATATCAGGATGCCTAGAGCACGGCCTACCCAGCGTCCAGTAGTGGACGAGCCGATCAGTACTAGCAGCACGGAGCACATCAGTCCTCTCCTGTGGATTCCCCACAGCGAGCACCGAGTCTCACTGGCTTCTCGTGAGGTACGTTCCTTTTCTTATATTTTCATTAAATTTTGTTGGATTGAAATTTTATTATGTTGTCACTATGCGGATTACATTTTTCAACGCAGGACATGGATCTTCTAGATGTGAAGTTGAGGTGCGTTCACATGAGGTACTACGAGGTGATGGAGCCGTACCTCGAAAATCTGGGTCTCGTCCAGGTTGTGGACATCGTGCGGACAGAGAAGAGCATCATCAATGCATCTCTCATCGCTGGACTGGTGGAGCGATGGCGTCCCGAGACGCACACGTTTCACATGCCATTTGGAGAGATGACAGTGACTCTCCAGGATGTGAGTGCTCTCTGGGGTTTGTCTATCAGTGGCACACCCGTCGGCGGCGTCTCTGACAGCACCAGCTTCGCAGGTTATGTCGAGGAGTTATTGGGAGCTGATCCTTCCTATATCATTGGGGAACATGGGAGGTCGAAGTTCCATTTGCGGATGACGATGTTACGGCAGCACTTCATCGCGGGTCTCTCGGCACATTCCACCAGCAGGAGATTCAGATGTAAATTTT
This sequence comes from Carex littledalei, assembly GCA_011114355.1. Taxonomy (NCBI): domain Eukaryota; kingdom Viridiplantae; phylum Streptophyta; class Magnoliopsida; order Poales; family Cyperaceae; genus Carex; species Carex littledalei. Next base: position 15,551,294 of record CM022083.1, on the reverse strand, counting down.
TATTAATATCTACTAATTAATTTATAATACGATGATTCTATTAGAATTTTTATATGTTTTGTATTGCAGATATACACGGGGCTACGTGATGGACCTTTTTGGTTCTGTCATGTTTCATGATTCCAGCGGTGATCAGGTGCCGATGATGTATCTCCCGTTGCTGATGAACATTGAGCGGCCGTCGTCGTACAACTGGGGTGGAGCTGTCCTGGCGTATCTGTACTACCACCTGTGTCGTAGTAGTAAGGTAAGTCACCAACTCTTATTTTAGTGTAAATTAGTTAATCAATCAATCCATCAAAATTCACTGACGTGTAATGTTCTTGAAAATGAAGCCGACGGCGAAGCAGATGTACGGGCCGGTACTCCTGCTTCAGCACTGGTCGTGGTCACGGCTACCGGTGGGCCGTCCTATCCCCAATGAGGCGCCAGATTGGGGAGAACCAGATGTGTTTCACTGCCCGGCATACGCCAAGAAGTGGTACGGTTTCCACCACTACCAGGATCGGACCCACGGTGCTACCGTTGGGATCAGGCCAGTCCGGTCAGAGCTTCAGAGTTTGCCTGAGCCTCTTGTTGAGTGGACGCCGTACGATCAGTTGTACGAGGAGTTCCTCTTGCCGGGCAGTGTGACTGACGAGCAGGAGCGGGAGATGTGGTTCTATCGAGGTCCACTCATACATTTCTGGACAGTGGAGCACCACTACCCAGATCGGGTGCTCCGCCAGTTTGGTCGACCGGCGTTCATTCCCGCAGACCCATCTCTGCCGAGTTCCACGCACAGAGCCCTGCACAGGTATGTCGTAGTCTATTGTATTTATTGTTAAATACATCATATTACTTGATAGCTTTTTATTGCAACTAACGTCTTCCTTACAGCGTTACCCACCGATCACGACTGGATAAGGACTGGAGCACTCATTTCGATCCATACTACAAGAAGGCCCAGGATCCTCAGTATAAAGACTTCTATCACGAGCCAGATGTGTATCAGCAGACCCAGGGAGATCCCCAGTTGAGGTACGATGTATGGTACACGCAGGTCTGCATGGCGAGTGTCTATCTGCAGGGTGATTACGGTGCCCATCTTCGCGACAGGATCAAAACGGATGATGGTTACCATCCCAACGGTCGTGCATGGGCTCGCCAGGTAAAGCACCTAAAACCACATAGTTTTGGTCTAACTTAGTAGTATATCAAGGTTTGATCTGACATGCCAAATTTTTTTCAGCTTTTGGCCGCGATCAAGGAGTGCGGGCATGGGATCCGCATGCTGGTAAAGAAGAACTGGAGACGTCTTGGGTACCGCACCCTCAAGAAGAATGCGAATACAGTGGAGGATGCCGGGCACGGTGGAAAGATCATCGGTATGCTGCGAGACGCCAGAGAGAACATCAACTGGCGTGAGATACACTACCAGAATTTTCGTTTGTAGCATGGGTAGCACTGGTTTGTTGCATGGGTGTTAAGGGCCCATGGAAAAGCTTTGACATTTCTGATTTCGTATACCTTTTTCATGGGGTGACTCATGCAAAACATTACCCATGTAACTGCTAGCTGCTTATTCATGTAACTGTCTCCCATGTACCCATGTAAAAAAATTTGGGAGAGCCCGCCTCTGCCAATCCACTCAGATAATATATTTTATTAACGGTACATGCAAATAGTTGACCCTATGCCCATGGAAATAGGTATAAAGTTGTGAGACATATTAGTAGCATGGGCTAGCGCATGCAATTGTTTTGTGGATCCTTTTTTATATTATTTAATGCTAGAGTCCATGCTAAAACCCGGCCACCATACCCATGCTAATAGTCTGGAGAGTTCAGATCGACTATTAGCATGGGCTGCGCATGCAATTGTTTTTGTTGACCCTTTTTATATTATTTTATCCGAGAGGTCCATGTTAAAACCCGGCCACCATACCCATGATAATAGTCTAGAGAGTTGAGATGGACTATTAACATGGGCTGCGCATGCAATTGTTTTGTTAAACATTTTTATAATATTTTATGCTAGAGGTCCATGTTAAAACTCGGCCCACATGCCCATGGTAATAATCTGGATTGTTGATAATTAGTAGTTGCATGGGCTGCCCATGGTAATACTTTTGAATTAATGGCCAGAAATATGCATTTGATATTTTTCTCTCCCTTTGAATGGTGAACATATAACAATAATTCATAGCACCACGAATTAAATCAGTGTATAAAATAAGTTTAGTTTTGAAACAAAAGCATTGGGATTTTTGATAAAATTGGCCCAATTTTTTGAGATATGCAGTTAATTCACCAAATGCTCACTGTTGACCCATGTGCAAGCCTCCTGTAAATAAAAAAATTTACTAAGCATTTAGATCATGTTAAGAGGGGCTACTTTCTGTGTTATTATATATATTGTGTATTGACAGACTTAAATTAGTGAAAACATAGTAATTTGAAATGTCACCGTACCAATTAAAACCCAAATTCATCGTAATCATCGAGGGTAGCCGCATCAAATCCTTCCTGAATTTGCGTCATGTCAGGCTCCTCCTCTGTGTCATAGCCTTCGTCAACATCAAAATCTTGTGTGTTTGTGTTATTCTCCACTGCTGGTGAAGTCTCCATCGTATCGTTTACTAGGTCGAACTCATCTTCTTGAATGACCACATTATCCCAATCAAACACTTCATCATTTGATTCCAGGATAGGATTATCCGTCATTTCCTCTTGGTAAAATTCCAGCAATTCATCAGCGGCATCATCGACTCGAAACTTCCCTTTCGGGCTTGTTTTAATTGCCACCCACCATGGGCGTCTTGCCACTGTATCCGATGCATAGGGAATGTAGACCACTTGGATTGCTTGGCATGCCAATACAAACGGCTCAAACCCTTTTAGTCGAGAAGTGTGTTTCACCTCGACAATTCCATGTTTGCTGTCCTTCTTGACCCCGTTTGTTATGTCAAACCAAATACACCTAAAGAGGGCCACCTTGTTGCCTCCATCATAACTTAGCTCTATGACTTCTTGGAGAACTCCGTAATAGTCGTGTTGTACACCATTTTCATCCCACTCTCCTTTGATGCAAACACCACTGCTTTTTGTCGCCTTGTTCTGCCCATAATTTTCAGTGTGAAATCTGAACCCATTTATATCATAAACTTCGTAGCAGCTCACTTGTTTCGATGGCTGGAGTGCCACCTTTCGGATGTTTGTTTCACAATCACGATCAGATAGTACCCTCTTTCGTATCCACTCGGCATACCCAGCCTGACGAGCCTTTTCCAGATCTTGCTCTCTTGTACCCCTCATTCGCATGCATGTGTCGAACTCACTAAAATGGCAGCAAACACTAAAAATTAGTTGTTGTTTGGTTTGGCAATGAATAGGTGTCAAGTAAATCCTTAAGAGAAAGGTTTATTAAGATGCTACCTTTCAAACTTGGAGCTGATTTCCGGACAGTTGCGGAGGATATAGGTGTGTGCAGCTAAAAATTCATCTTCGCCTAGAATCCTTCGATGTTCCTTTCCACCGGGACGGCCCGTACTATAAAAAATAGAAAGTCCCCTATTGGTAGAGTTGAGTTCTGTAATTCCTAGCTTGCCATTTCGAGGGTTTTCTTCAAAATAATGTGAGCAAAATGTTGATATCTCCTTGACAACCGTAGCCTCGACGATGGATCCCTCGACTTGTGACTTGTTGGTCACTCTCATTCTTTGTTCTTTGTTACGCCTACAAATGCATAAGTGGGTTAGTTTTGTTTGGTACATATATTGTTATGGTTTAGATTATAGTTGTAGGATTAGTGTTTGAATAATCAATAAAAAAAAGATAATGAGAATAAAATCAAACCTCTCACATGGATACATCCATCGGGAACCGACAGGGCCACCAAGTCTAGCCTCGTGAGCCACGTGGACAACAAGATGCTCCATTGAATCGAAGAAACCGGGAGGGAATATCTTTTCCATTTTGCAAATTGTGACGATAACATCCTTTTCCAATTGGTCGATACGTGCTGTTTCAAGCTCCTTGGCACAAATCTCTCTAAAGAAACTTGAAATCTCACATAAAACATCCCACACCGAATCAGGAACAAAGTCTCGAAATGCGATTGGAAGAAGTCGCTCCATGAACACATGTAAATCGTGACTCTTAAGCCCAATTAGGGTGGAAGATGTTAGGTTAACACACCTATTCCAATTCGAGGCGTAGCCATCGGGTAACTTTACTACCTCCTTGAGCCATTTTAAAACTTTTTTCTTCTGATCTGAAGTAAGTGCAAAGGGGGCTTTTGGTTGTTTCATCTTTCCCGCGTGTCGTGGATCCGGGGTTAGGTTCTGATTCGGACGATTGCAAATGAGAGCCATATCTTTTCGGGCCTTTTCATTATCCTTTGTTTTGCCCCTCATGCATAAAAGCGTGTTTATCAAATTATCCGTGAAATTCTTCTCCAAATGCATCAAATCAATATTGTGGGGCAAAAGGTTGTCTTTCCAATAAGGTAAACTCCATAAAATGCTCTTCTTTTGCCAATGGTGAGTCTCACCGTAACCTTCAATCTGATTAAGTTTGTTGCCTTTACCCCACTTGATATCATCCAGCAAGCTCACCTCCGCTAGCAGCTCCTCTCCCGTTTTCATTTTTGGGGACCCACTACTCTCAGTTTCTCCCTTTATGAATTTTTTTTTATCTTTCCGAAATGGGTGATCCGGAGGCAAGAGACGTCTATGACTGCCAAACCAACATGCTTTACCACCCCACTTGAGTTGAAATGCTTTCGTGTCCCCCTGACAGTAATAACATCCCAACTTACCATGTGTACCCCACCCGCATAGCATCTCGTAGGCGGGATAATCACTAACCTCCATAGTAGTGTTGCATGCATTCTGAAATTCTTGTTTCTAGATTCATCCCATGTCATTTCTCCAAACTCCCACAAATTCGTCAATTCGTCAATTAAGGGTTCAAGAAGGATGTCAATATCTCGTCCCGGATGTTTTGGACCGGGGATGACAAGCGCGAGGAACATGCTATCTTCTTTCATTATCATGCCGGGTGGTAGGTTATAGGGAAACAAAAACAATGGCCAACATGAATATGGAGCCGCACTCGAGTTGAACGGCATAAACCCATCCGTCGTGAGCCCCAACCAAACATTTCTCACCTCTTTCGCGAAATATGGATATTTTTTTGCGAAATGCTTCCATGCTTCACCATCAGACGGGTGCATCATAATGTCGGGTTTATCCCGCTTCCCTTCCTTATGCCATCTCATATTTTTCCCCCTAGATTTGGTCATGTACATTCTTTGCAATCTGGGCGTAATAGGTAGATAGCGAAGTATCTTTTGCGGAACGGGCTTTGCATTGGGGTTAGGTCCAGGTAGTTTATATCTTGAGGCTCCACATACATCACAACTTGTCAAATCCTCCTTTGTCTTGTAATACAGCGTACAAAAGTTCGGGCAGACATCTATTTTCTTGTGTTCCATACCCATTGCCTCGATCAATCGTTTCGCTTGGTAGAAATTAGACGGCATTTTTTCACTAGGCGGCAGCATGCCTTTAATGAGATCCATCATCCCATCAAAGCATTGTTGGCTAAATTGGTGTTCCGACTTCAATGCTAAGGCTTGTGTCACCGCCGACAATATGGTGTGTTTTTCGCATTTAAGTTTACCGATCAAGTCCTCTTCCCATAGCGGTGTGTCCGATGCGGAGAGCATATCAAAGAACTTTTTAGCCACTCCTTTGGGGCTGTTATCATCCCAATCAAAATCGTGACCCGCGACTGCCCTAACCATATCCGCCATTGGATCAGTTGGTGGAGGGGATGAATTTGGTTGTTGCTCCCCGTGCATGTGCCAAATTTCATAGTTGTTGCAAAACCCAGATTTATAAAGATGTATCTTGACTGTTTCGACATCCCTACTGTACTGGTTGGCACAATTTTTGCAAGGACATTTTATACACTCCCTTCCTTGTCCGTCGAAAGTTACAACGGAGGGTTTATCTAGTGCTTGACGAGCAAATTCCTGAACACCCGACACAAAGTCAGGATCTAGTCTTCCACCCGTGTTTTTCCTGCCTTGTTTCATCCATTGACGATCGGAGGCCATATGATGAAATAATTAACTATAAAATGAAGGGCGGTTAGCACAGGCCTCAATGAAATACCAGCATACACAGTCTTACCCAAGATTACAGGAAGGACACCTTAAACAGTGGTCTCAATTTTCGCACATTCTTACCTTAATTCTATACACTGAGTCTTACCTTAATTAATTCTATACACTGAGTTTTACTAGGTTCTCAATTTTCGCAGATTGCTGGGACTGTTAAGTTTGTCGAAAGGGCTCAAAGTGGCTCAAAGTGGCCCAAACTGAGCTGCTGTGCGCATAGGGGTTAGAAAGAGAGAGAGATTCCAAAATTACCAGAATGTACGAGGGAGGGATGGAACGGCGGCGCCCACAAGCGGCTGCAAATCGCACCAGGCGAAATTAGGATGTGTTCACGAGACTTCGGCCGGTATGGACCTGGAATAAGAAAATATTGCTGCCTCAAAGGCTTCTTTTTAACTACACACGTATCTCAAAGGCTAATAATACTGCTGCCTCAGTCAGGGGAGCTGATATTAACACTATAAAATATGTTATTAACACAACACAATTCAACGACTAATAAGTTTAATTATAACATAAATTTTCAAAATATTACAACATAGAGCATGGAATCTAAGAAAATATTATAAACGTTTTGCATTTTGAAAAACCTTTTTTCTAACATGTTTTTTCTTTGATTTCTTCATTTAAATGAGTTTTATTATCTATAACAAATATGAGTTTTATCTTTAAGTAGATACTTGTGAAGTTGGGTAAAATAAACGTATATATTGATAAATTTTCAATAATATAATAAAATATTTTATTTTTGTAATATATTTGAAAATCTTACAAGTATGATGAAATATATAAATAACGAATATGATAAAATATTTATTTAATTTATTAATCTAACTTTTAAAGAAAGAAAAATATATAATAATGTATGAGAGTGAAAGAATATTCCTTTAAAAACTTTTAAGGAAAGAAAAACCTATAATGATGAATGAGAGAGATATAATTTTTAAAGGAAATAGTTAATGAAGGATAAATTTGTCTATATATTAAAATATTTAGATAGTGTTGTGTCAATAAGAGTTAATGCTTATTTGTGTCGCAATATCGATATAAATAGTGGCTCAGATGGAGTGCATAATAAATTTTTTATTTGCGTACCCAACTTGTACGCTTCAAATTAGGACATAAGTGCACACCACCATACACAACCCACAATTTTAAAATGAAAAACTAGCCTAAGTAAAACAATCTTTGTAGATAAGTTGTTCACAAATCTACTTAGAATCCACAATTCAAGCATTCAGTAAATCACATCTTAAGTTAAACACAAATCCTACTCAATTCATTAAGAAGTTATTACAAATCCTACATTAATTAAGTTAAACACATCCTAAGTTAGAGAACGGAACAATTCAGTAAACCAAACATCCTACTCAATTCATTAAGTATTTATTACAAATCCCCTTTCGAGGACCGAAGTTTAGATCGAGTCCCCACATTGGGAGGAATTAAGGCTGATTACCCTCTCCCAATGTGTTTCCTCCCCCACCGGACATGCTCCCTGCTAAAACATCCTACACAGCAAATAGAACAAATATAACATCAGTGCGAGGTGATGCAAACACAAAAGGGTTAGATCAATAATCAGGACTTCCTTATTTGTATGTTTCGACACTTACTGCAGGATTTGGTGGCTTCACTCCTGTTGCCTTGAAGAGCAACTCGAAACGTGCATTGTTCAAGGCTGTATCTGACGAAGCCTTATCCAGTTCAGCTTTGTGTCGCAGCTCTTGGGCTGCTATCTCACCAGCAAAACAACTACGTGCGGCTGCTACCTTCTCAGCCACTAACTTAGCCACCTCTTCTTCAGTGAATCTCCTGCTGCCATCTTCCGCCGAGGTGGCAGTGCTCTTGGTAGGGCCTGATGCTGATGCCTCCACTGCCTCTAATTCCCGGTTAGCTTTGGATGTCCTCGACTTGTTACCAAAACCGAATAACCGCCCTGATCTGTCCTCACCTTCCACCGCAAGCTCCCATAATTTCTCTTCTTCCACTTCCTTCCCATGTGCTTTTTTTAACTCCATATACAACACCTTGAAATAAAAATAATTAGTTACAAACCAGTTTGTGCTAAGTAGGGTTTGTGCTAAGTTGGGTTTATGCAAGTAGTGGTCAAACCACTTTGTGCTAAGAATGGTTTGTGCAAACCAGTTTTGTAGATTGGTGTTATTGCTAAAAGTTACAGGCTTATCAATTTCAACTTGTAGATTGGTGTTATTGCTAAAACGTCTTGCTAAAAGTTTTGTAGATTGGTGTTACAGATGGTGTTATTGCTAAAAACTACATGCTTATCAATTTCAACTTGCAAGTAGTGGATGCAAAGCTAAAATTAAATGAGGTCAAAAGTAAGTAGTGGTCTTTGGGAATTGTCTTACCATAGCGTTGCGTGATCTCGTGTTGACGTATTCCTTGTTGCCATCCTTTGCCTTCCTCAGGGTTCGATCAAAAACATCCTTCAACGCCACCGAATCTCCCCTCTCAGCTATCTGCATTTATGAATGAATAAACACTATAGAGTGGCATAAAACATGGCTTAGGTCAGGTTGGTCCAGTGATTTTGACCAATCCAAAGTTTTAGAAGGAAAAACATTTCTCAAATCGTTCATAATTAACAGATAACGATGAGGAAATAAAATGTAAACATAGAAAATTGTAAAAGGCGAATAGGTCAGTATTTCCCATTTAATATATGTACATTCAACAAGTTAAAATTAGAAAACAGGTAAAAGAAGTTAAAATTAGGTCATATATCCAACAACCAAACATACTAATGTTATTTCATTCCCAATTTTAACATTAAGTAGGTATACATCCTAAAAGGGCAAAAATTGATGATACTATTAATGTGAGTTTAGGCCATTTTACATAAGCAGTTTACAGGCCATTTTGAACAGTAGGATTGTTATACACTAGGTTTATATTTGAGAACGATAAAAAACGGCAATACCATCTTTTGCTTGTGCCTAAACGTGCTCCTGGAACCCCCCACATGATTGGCGACTGAACCGCACTTCAATTTATTGGCTCGGTTTCTACTCGATTGTTCCTCCCAAATTGGAGTAGACCATATATCGCACAGCCCCTTCCAAATTGATTCATTCTTGCACCACCTCGGACAGTACCCTTTCCACTCCTCCTTACTTGGCCCATATTTTTCGAGACACACCCTCCTTGTATCGGTGAGCACACAGCCGTATGCATCTGCTGCTATATTCTCGAAGACATCAATGCACCGCAAGACATCTTCCTCCTCACCCCATGAATACCGCTGCAAGAACTGCTTTAAGGTATCGAACCTGGCACCCGAAGGTAACGTGTTGTAAGACCTAAAAGGTCCTGGAAGGTTCGCCAATGTAAGAAGCCTTATTGTGGCAACCACCTTTGTATCCTCTGGCTCCGATGTGAACTCTGCATCTCCAACAACCATCAGTTTAGGTCTGTCAGCTGGTTTGGACGGTTCACGAGGCTTGGCAAGACCGCGTCCATTCCTAACCTCCGGCTTCTTCCCCTTTGTTCTTCTCTTTCTCTTGCCAGCTGCAACTCCTGATGCCGAGTTATCAAGTTCTAGCCCACTCAGTAACCGGGCTTCAGGTATGGAGCGTAGTGGCCTACGCATTCTGCACCTCCTACTGCCGTCATCATGAAAAACCCCTTGCGGAGGGCTTAACTGGTCTGAATTCATCTGCTCGGCATCAGACCCCTCCGTCTGACGCTGTGGGTCTGGTTCTGGCCCAGCTGGGGATTTGCCAAGCGGTGATTGCGGTGCGGCGGTACTTGCCTCTTTCAGCACCGCGCCAGGCGGCGACTGCCCTGCAGCAGGACTTCGGGATGCTGGATTAGGGGAGGGCTGGCCTCCATCTGCCCCTGAGGGGGCGGCTTCCACCATGGAGGTTTTATGCTGGATAAGGTTCTCCCTGATCTCAGAGTCCGCACAGATCCGGACGACTCTGCACGGTTCGATCGCAATGGGCTAGGGGATAGAGAGGCCGTGTCTTCGGGATCCACAACTGACGCAGGACTGGACTCGGGGTGATTTGTGTCGGCAGTTGTATTAAGGATTGGTGTTACATCGATAGGATTCAGCCTAGCCGATCGTCGGCGGCCTGTTGAGTCGCATCCCCTCGGTTTTGGCCGAACATTGACCTTCCTATGTTGCCTTGGAGGGCCTTGCGGAGGATTTGTAGATTGGAGGTTTGTCTGTCTGGGTGGGATGACCGGTTCTGTCTGACGGGGTGGGATGACCGGGTCTGTCTGACGGGGTGGTTCTCCCGGGCCTGTCTGATGTGGTGGGCTGACGGGGTCTGTCTGATGGGGGGGGGATGACCGGGTCTGTCTGACGGGGTGGGATGACCAGGTCTGTCTGACGGGGTGGTTCTCCCGGGCCTGTCTGATGTGGTGGGCTGACGGGGTCTGTCTGATGGGGGGGATGACGGGTTCTGCCCGATGGTTAATACTGACCGGTTCAGGCGGAGTGGTTCTGTCAGTGGCTGATGCAAAGCGGGGTGGTTCTCCCCGCTCCTGTCTTTCCCGAGCAACCATCTCGTATTGCATCTTTCTTGTTCGAGCAACCATCACTTCATAGCTCGAACTTTCTGATATGACAGTGGGCGTGGGTCTCGGGGTTTTCCGGCGAGAAGCCATCTCCGGCTGAGATGCATCACCACTGATATCTGCCGCATTGTTAACTGTCAAATAATATTCATCCTCTATAACAGCTGTTATTACAAAACGGAAAACTAAATATTTCTGTTAGGCTCAGGGATAATTTAGAAAACAAATTGCAAAGAGAGAATTTTTTTAAGTCATGTTCTTGCACATTGCAAAGAAAACAAATTAGAATTGTATTTGAAAATTAGAAAACTAATCTTATGTATGGGTTCTGCAAGAAAGGTGAAATGGACAGGGCACCAGATTTTCTAATGTCTTCACCTATAGCACTCTTGTAGATCTTTACATTCTTTACACTGACATGAATTTAAAGGGTTTGAGCCTAATGTCAAAAACCTATAACACTCTAATAAATGGGCTGCACAAGAAAGTTGAAATTGAGAAGACACTAATTTAATTATATAGTAGTTATCCCTTAGCCCAACCTAGTCATTAACCCTAAAAGATCTCTGATAAAAACTGTAGCTAACTAATACAACCAGACTTTTAGTAAAACAAAATAATTCTAAAGAAAATAGCATTGCAAGATCAGTCTTTCAGCATATTCTAATCCATAGACAACCTTATTAGTACTAGTCAAGTTTAGAAAACAAATAAAAGCTACTGTGTAGAGTTATCATATAATAAGGAATCATATCTTCAGTACTGGAGGTGCAATTTTAATTAAATATATGTTGGTGCCAGTTTTTAAAATAAAAGTAAATGACTCATGCCTACAGTTAGCTTGGCAAAAAGATCAACAATTGCAATTTCTTTTCTAACGCTTTTAATTAGAGGTCAGGAAGTCCAAATAAAGTGCTATCCTGTAGTTTCATTCAGATTCTAACAGTATTATATTTTAGATAATGTAGCATCCATCAATTTAAATTTTTTTTATTATTAACTATTGGCGAAAGTTAATTGTCCTGGTCAAAATGTTTAAAATTATATATGTCTTGAACCGAAAGCCTAATATGAATGATCATGAAATTTATCTCTCTGTAAAGAGATGTTGATTCAGTTTTCACAAAATAATCCAAAAAAATGTATTTCTCACCATTTCAGTTAATTAGTCTATATCAATTTTGATCCAATTTAAACTTACAAAAGAGTTTTAATGAAGAACACGTCAAGAATATTAATTTTCTTTGAATAGTGTATACTCCATAAAAGCAGTAGAGCTTTTGACTTTTGAGTCTTCTTAGTCATGCAATTGGAGAACAAGGGTTCAACATATAATTTGTACAGAACCAAATGGAAGAATAAGAATATTTTGTTTACCACTAAGTATCAGCCTATCAAGCAACATCACTCTTTTTAGATATTACTTCTAGTTACTTCTATTACATAATCAGTAAAACACATTATATACTCGGGAAAAGTCGGATAAAATTGAGAAAGCTTTTATCAGAAGTCACCACACTAGATCTGAACTTGTATTGGTGACTTTCCACAACAAAAAAGAATTTGTAATAATTGAAAAACATGGACAGGTTTGTAAAAGCTATCCACTTCTAAAAATTTCTCAGCAAAAGAACATTATCCAAAATACACAATCTATTCTTCTTTACTAGACAACTTTACTATGAATTAATCTAATTTTATCTTTTGGGTACCTATACAAAATTAGTCAAGTCAGAGTTACTATGGAAACCCAACAACAGCAATCTCACGAGATGTTTGAAGCTTCTTCAAATTGATATTGATTAATTGAAAAAAAAAAAAAGTTCTTCGAATTCGATGTACAAAATAAGATATAAAGTAGATAATCACATACTTCTGATAGATTAAATGTGTGCCGCTTTCAGTTCGACTAATATTGACAATCAAGTAAAACAGGAAAAATACCTAATCAACCTGATATCGTGACTGTAGCACCCAGATTTGGGGGATGTGCAGGAATGGTGAAATTGAGAAAGCTTTGGGACGGCAATATCAGAAATTGGTCTTTGGGACGGTTGAACACTAAATTCCTTCCTAATTTGTGAGAAAAATCACCAAAGTCAAAAGGAGAGTAAAATCAAGACCACTTACCAGCTTGTCCGTGTAGCGTGGACTCCGATCGTTCTTGTTCACGGCATCTCCGTCTCGTGCGGGGTCCCCTCGATGGTTCTGCCGCCGCCATTGGAAAAGAGAGAGGATAAAGGGATCGGCGAATTGTCGGATCGGGTCTGGAGTCTCCTCAAATAGAGAGATCGGGTCGAGAGGGCTTGAGCCAACCCACAAAATCGATTAAAAATGGAACTTCTGAGCTGGGTTTCGAAGTTATAAGCTGGTTCGAGAGGGTTACGGGGAAGAGGAAGGGGGAGAAGAAGAAAGGTTTTCGAAGTTGTGAGTTTTCAAAAAAAAACCCCAAGTCCAAAACCCTTGAAAAACCCTCCGTCTACAATTAAATGAGCTTCACCCACTCCTGTGCGAAATGTTTCCATGCGGTAATTTAAAAAAAGTTTTTACATCCGGGCCATCGGACCATATCTCGCACGAATCTGAATGAACTCCTCTTAGTCGGATGTTAATCTAAATATTGTGTTACCTCAGAGAATTGGACTCCCTAACCACAGCTCAAATTAAAGGAGATCTCCATTGAGAATCAGGACCCTTGAACTCACATCAGACGGACCTGATATTCAATTTTTTCCAAGATCTGCAAATTTATGAAGAAAATGTTATTTAAAATTATGAAAAAATTATTACAATTTTTTTAACAAATAACTTCAACAAATTGTGCAAAGAAAAAATTATTTTTGATCAACCATGACAGTTTTGGCTATGAAGAATTGAGAAAGATGATACGGACCGTTCGTTTTCGCATTTAAAATCAACGGTCGATTTTTGATTAAATCAGTCCAAATCTCAATTAAAATGATCAAGGTAAAACAAAAAACATAAAATGCAAACCAAACATTTATTTCAAATACGTTTAGACTTCGATCGGACATGAAGTATTTATAGCCACACGATGTTCTCATGTTATATCAGATGGATGGATAGGCAAATGGAGTCAAAAATTTATCAAAATTTCCAACAATTAAAAAAATGTTATGGTGTGTGATTTGCACGGTCTGGATCGTCAATTGAACGACACAAATGCACGTCTCTTCATTTGCCTATCCATCGTAGATTGATGTTGCATGTTCTTGTGTAAAGGTTCTTCCAAATTTGTACATCAACATATCATGTTTTGTACAAAAGATTCAATAATCTCTAATAGTGCGAGGAATGTGTTTATGTGTTTGTTATAAGTATAATTAAGATTCGTTATACTATTTTTAATTTAAATATTAATAAAATTTAACGTTACAATTTAGCTCGTTAATTTACCGTTTAATAAAAGTTCAATAATTGATCAAACATGATACATTATCTAGAGATCATTCTACTATTGAGTTACTTCAAAAACTAATTAACAAATACTCTCCTCATTTTTCAAATTATATTTGGTACGGAAAATTATTCAAATTTACGTACAATCAATTAATAAAAATATACATTCAACTATTAATGTATTACTACATACTATTTGAAATACGCGTTTCAATAAATAGAACATTACAATTAATACGAACTACCAAAGAATTTAATTTTAAAAATAAATAAATTTAGAGATCAAATTGAAAATTTCAACATAATACACTAATCACTTTTAAATCACTAAATCATCTATTTAGATTTAATACAGTGTTTTACAATTTAGTGTTTATGTGTTTGAATGCAGATGGGTTGGAGAGAATCCAATAAGCCAAAAAAATTTCAATTTTCCAGTAGTGGCTGTAGGGATCCAGCTGGATCGGCCACATTGACAGAGCGGATTCCAGCTAACACAGCTCAGTGCCTTTACACGAAAGATACAATTACCACCTACAATAAGTCAAAAGTGCTCTGTTAATTATATAACCTAATCTGCACGGTTTTTCCCCCCATTCTCACCGCAAAATTTTCGCCGCCCGCCCAAATGAGAATGACTACCACTGAGAGCGCCCCCTTTTCCAGCTTTCCCCCCATAAACCAATCTGCTAAGTTCCCGATCTCTCTCTCAATCTCGCCCACCTTTTCCAGCTTTCCTCCCATAGCCCAAATTAAGAAGCTCCCCGTCTCTCCCTCAATCTCGCCCATCCGTGATTTACGAGCACGGCCTCTACCACCCTTGACTGTCACCTACAACCGATTGTCAATTCTCGGAGGCAATCCAACCACGCCATGTCCTGATTAACAAAAGCTTCGGTAAATCTTTACATTTTCCTTCGTTATTTTATTCTTCGCAACAAGCTTGTCGTTCTTCTTCTGTTCTATAACGATGCACGTTTTTTCCTAGCTGGAATTAATTAAGTAATGCTGCCATCTATTTACAATCTTTAATTTAGTAATTCTGCTTAGTTTCTGGTACCAATACAAAAGGTCACTTGAACAAATAGATTGGGCTTAGGTGACTGGTATTAGATGCTAATTTGTGATGGTATTAGGTACTGGTGTTAGGTGCTAATTTGTGATGCTAACCTTGTAAAATTTTAACCGTTGCCTCAAATGTAAGATAAAGAGAAACATCTCCACTGTAAAAACTCAAAACCAAAAAATGTCAAAATATATTGAACAATGGAAGCAATTTGGGGAGAAGAAACATTTTTTTTTTCACAACACAGTGCAACAGTAACAGGTAATAGCTGTTTGTTTTGACTATTAGGACATCAGATATGGCACCCCGAAAAAACCACACCGCAAGAGCAAGTGCAGTCAAATACACTAAGCGAAAGCGCACAAACAATCAACAACTCCACACTGGGGAGACTTCAAATGCTGCGCCGCAAGGGGAAATTACTTTATCCCAACCACCAAAGAAGAAGGGACGAGGCCCTGGAAAGGTAGTAGACTCAACAGCAGACATAGCAGACCGACCAGTGATATGGCCAATTGGGGAACACGAGTTCACCTGCGATGGAGACGCGTGGAAGATAGTGAAATCAATAACTAGGCTGGCGCTCAACTACATGCCATCACCATTAAGATCTTATCACAGCTTTGATCTACAAACAAAAAATGCAGTCGAGAAGGCCTTCTTGGTAATACTATCATATCTTTGAATTTTTCTTAAGTATCAATCAAACACTATCTCAGTAACTATTCCAAGAAAAATCTGTTGTTTTGGGTATTGCCTTTTTTTAGTGATGGTATGACAGTAATATGCCTTCACCCAGTTCCTTTCAAATTAGGACCTCATCGCTGCCAGAGTCTTTTGTGGGAAAGACAGAGGCCTAATAAGCCTAATTAAGCATGCATATAATAATATGCGAGTACCATGTGCAGCAAATTCTTCTTTGGGTTCAAAGAATTATATAGACCATGCATTCATATTGCCTTTATTTGTGCTTGTCGTTGTATTACCAGCATAACAGTATATATATAGAATTCGAATAAACTTATGTGTATTTGACTATTTAGATACACTCCCGATTGTAGACTGTACATTCTTGTTGAAATTCTTCACTTAGTCATCGTGAAAGAACCTTTTCTTGTCGCCATCAGTCATTGACTAGCAGAAACATTTTAACAATGTGATAATTGGATTGTGTTGGCTGGAGGCTCAACACTAACACTTTTATTGCTCATTGAGTTAGTTGGGGTTTTTTCTACTTGCATCATTGTTTTAGAAGCACATACCTCCTATGGATTTGCTTAACTCATCTCAGAAAAATCAATAAATCGGTACCTGTACCATGATTATATACCTAGTATCCCAATTTTTAATCTATAGAAACATCAGCTTGCAATCAAAGAAAATCATCTAGAATTGCACATAAACCCATCCACACTATTATGCTATTAGATCCTGTGGATAAAACAAATCGTTATGTAACTGTTACTGTAAAGACGCGTCTCCTTTGCAGTAAAAGAAAATTAGTTAGTTGTTAGGTTTCTCTGTCACTGAAACTGAAAAAAGAAGAGTCAAAGCGTATCTGTCAAAATCCTAATAAAGGATATGGTTGTAATATGGTCTGACCTTCTCTGGTACTGGCCGTTTTAATGTTTGATGTATGATGTATATGTAGTCAAATTGTAGATGGAATTGCTGCCTTAACATTTACTACTATCATAATTAGCTCTCACTTTCAGCTGAACATTTACTAACACCATATTAGCTCTCACTTTTGGATCTGACTCTAGACTAATTCAGGCAGTGTTTCTTTGAAGTTGTTTAGTGATGTCCATTAAACCATTCAAATTCAAACCAATCAAATAGATGGCACATTTACTCTCATATGTCAAACATTCAAGGTACGGAAGTACTCTTTTCATGTGATTGAGTAATTTAAAAGAATTGATTATTTTTGAAAAATAATAAATTAATCTTCTTAATGTCTCGTTTATTGTGGTTCTTGTGGGTTCTTTTCTTCTTGGCTTACATTAAATGGTATAAATCCAAGGCAAAATTGGCTACACCCCCACAAATTCCACATTTTTTTTTTTTTGCTAAACATCTTTGATGGTAAAGAATCTAGGACTCTAGCAGTGCTGCATCAAAGGATTTTAAAGGGGCAAATGTTCTTTTTAACCAATTTGCTCTATTGCTCTTGACTTTCTGGTAGTTGTGCTATAAATTGGGTTATCGTGTTTGTCTAAACATGATTTGTTGAAGGAAATTAGACCTTGCATTGTTGGTTTGACTAAACTTGGTTTCTGTAGAAATGTATAGTCAAGACTCAAAGAGCTAGTTTTCATATCATGTAATACTTTTAGAATCTACTGTCGGTTTAAACCTGCAAGCAGAAAATTTTCACAGCCAACACAATCCAATTATCATATTTGCTATTTATTCATGTTTAATATATTGTTATTACGCATTCTTTCTTCAAATCTCATGCTTTTGTGAAAATAATAATAATGATCGAGGCCAATAATCTCAGCTCTTTATTTTCTTTTCAACAGGAAAGGTTTACATACCGGGAAGGGGAAGATCCTGACCGTTGTCGGGAAGTCCTGGATGGCATAACTGGCAAAAGATATGGTGAGGAGATGAACACGGCAAGGGACAAATGCTTCAAAGCATTTGGTCGGGACATAGACAAATGGAAGGGCATGGTGCCACACTGGTGTCTTAACGCCAAGTACTGGCACGAACTCTGTGACATATTCGGCACAGATGAGTGGCAAGGTTTGAGTGCTCAAAACAAGTCGAACCGTACCACCTCCGGACTTACGGTCTCGCACTTTGGCGGATCGGCAAGCGCACACCAGACCCAAAAAAAACTTGTAAGATTCTGAACTTTTGTGTTAAAAAATTACCATCACCCTAAAAAAACTCACTCAATTGACATTACCGCCTTCTTGTTTTTTGCTTTCCTATGTGGAGAAAAACTTGCTTAATGGGACAGAGCCGACAAAGGAGCAGCTTTATCTCCACACCCATTGCAAACTACCAAATGGCAAATCACCGGTGTTGGCCCAAATAGAGGCTTCCATTGCGGCTGCTTCCCAACCTACTGACGATGGTGATAGTAATAGCCTCGTTAACCAGTCGAATGCGGGGACTACCATACAGGACAATCCTTTTGATGTCAACTCTTTCCAATTCACCAACAAGAGAGCACAGGATGTGTATGTAAGTACTTATTTCTCTCCAGTTCACCAATGTGCATTTCTGAAAAGCGAGTTTCCTGGCTAAGGTGCCTTTCAGTTTAATTATAGGTAACAGCCCCAATCAGTTACATGGCTGGGAGCAACACTGCTAGTATTAGTTGTACAAAAGTATCTCTAGGTACATACATCCGAACGGGAAAACACAAAGCTAAGAAATTTAGGTTTGTTGCCTTTTGTAATGTTCCCAATGCTAAATTTTATACAAATAAAATAGGCCTGATGATTCACTGAATTCAACACCAATAGAGGGCCTTTCACCAATAAAAAGCGCAGAAGAGCTAATTACAAGGTTAACTTGTTCCAGGGACCAGATATGTGGTGGTGCATTATTAGAAGGTAGAGAAATTCATGAAAAGTAAAATCCAAATTCAAACATTAGGCAAAAATGATCCTAGATAAACAAAATCTAAGTTCATCTCTTTCAACAAAAACTGAGTTCATCACTTGCAGCCCCTATATATGCTGAAAAAAAAATTACATTACAAAGTCAGCATTTACATGATAATTAAACTCCATTAGAAGTTTAAAAAAAAAATTCATGAAACCTTTTCTTGTCAGCCATTGCCAACAATCACTGGTACTGTATAGAAAGTGGATGGTAAAATGAAATCAGAGGTCAAAGTTTTTGTTATAGCAAACTGTGTTTTATGTCATTATGCATAATGGACGAGAATTCAGGTTATAGTATATTACAGAAAAAAGAATCAAGCATATCATAGTGACATAAAAAACCAAAGCACATGTGACAATTTCTTCTAGCTAACTTGGAAGGCCTACTACATGTGCCAGTAATCTCAATAGCGCAATGCACATGTGGTGTTAGATTCAAACATTAGCAACCATTTCATAAAAGCTAAATAGTACCTGTTTGACCCTAAAAAGTTACTACTTAATATTCAATATAATGAGTAGCTACTTCCGGGACAGTTAAACATGCTTATAAAGTTCTTGGTAATGATTTACACATGAAACCTTGAATTTTAATATGCACAATGATCAAGAAACATAAAACAATTAATTTCTTGTGAAATTAAAATAAGCTGGATGGTATGCTGGGTGCAAAACATGGTGACACTTAGCAAAATTGAGCTACAAACTACTCTGGTTACAATCGGGGGTCGCTTAGTAAATCCCTTGACAACACGGGCCCGCATTCCAGTGGCTCAGCCACATTTTCGCTGGACCCCCGGGATAAGTGGACATGTTTCACGGGTATGGAGTTGTATACACCATAGTGTCAGTGGATCGGTTCACCAAGCGCCAGGCTCATGCAAACACGGCTAAATGCCGCTGGATTTAAATCCAGAGGTCATTGACCCCTTCGGCCTGCGTGCTCCCAGCGTGCCGTGCACCATTAACAAGGCTTTATGCGGCTCATGAGCGCCAAGTGCAGCCAGAAGTGCAACAGAATTAAAAGGAGTAAACATTGAAATATAGAGAGGGTGACAAGCGGGTCCCACCTGCAGTTCCTTCTCCTTCCCCTCCCCGAATCCAACAGAAAAAAATATGAGATTTTGAATTCGGGTTTAGAAATTAAGGCCTTGTATGAGCTTTACCTGAGACGAAGGAGCATCTCTATTTCTCCTTCTTGCCCGAAGCCATGATTTCTAGTGTTTTTAGTAGACTCCAAATTGAAATCGAAAAGAGGAAAAGGTGAAAATGCAAAATGGGTGATAGAGCTCAATTCAATCTTCGAGGCTTTGCAAGAATGCACTGTATACCTATGCGATGGTCTGGTGAATGCCAATTTGGTTTAAGGAGTGCCAATTTTATTGACACCATGAACCCGTGCCACATTGGAACCGAGCAAAGGTGGCACTGCATGGCCAGCTGCCCATGCGGTAAATTGGGCTTGGGCACATGATAAGAGGGTATCCTTGATGCTCTCTGGCTTGTTTTTGTTGACTGCAGGGTGCTAAAACCGAGAAGACTAGGATAAGCCGGTTAACACCCTAGAATACTGTATCTCATATCTCAGCTGTTGCTAGCTGTATTTGTCTCATTAACACGTGTTACACGCTCATTGAGAGATGCCAAGGCTGAAGAATATGCTCTCCTAGCCTGTGGGGATGCATGACCCTCACCTCTCCTCAAATCAGATCTTGGCCATCCATAGCCCGGCATCCAGTGGCTCTCATACATTGCGAATCTGGATTGCCAACATGGCTTGCGGTTATTGGCCTATGCTCCTGAAGAATAATTTGATGCCTTGAAGTAAAATATGAGGCATTGGATCAAAGATGAACAAAATGGAAGGTGATGATGAAGCCAACATGGCACACCATAAAACCCTAAACCCTATGCTCTAAGCCTATATAAGAGCATCAAATCAAAGAAGAAACGATCAGCAATTACCACCAGAAAGAGAGACAAGAGATAGAGCCGAAACTATACTAAAATAGAAAGCAATACAAAAGAGGCTTCTTAAAGCTTTTCTTCCTCCTCTGCCGAAATTAAAAAAGAGAGATAGGTAGAGATTTGCAAATTTAATACAATGTAGAAGCTCTAAGTAGCTTGATGTTCATGTAAATTAGTTTTGAATGAATGAAATGCTCTTGCTCACGATTCCCCTTTTATTTTCTTGAATGTTTGAAGCTTCTTTTATTTCTTCCTTCTAATCTCCTCCTTCTTCTTTCTTTTATTTTCGGATTTGATGAAGATTGAATGCTTCTAACTCATATAAATGAATTTAGAAGCATGAAATCATATAAATAAATGAATTCCTTCTATGTAATAGCAAATATTATATTAAAGGGATTAAAAATGAAAAATAATAAATAGAAGAGGCAATTAATAGCTTTATAGCTAATTTGTAAGCCAATGATTCTAAAAAGAACAAAAAATATATATGCATATGTAAATATTCGGATTTTCTTGCTTCCCTTTCTTTTCCTTTTTCTACCTCCTCTTCTCTTTTTATTTCTTCTTCTTTCTTTTTGTTTCCCCTTTTCTTTATTTTATATTGCAAAGGAAAATAACAAAACACATAATCACATAAATATAAATAATATATATATTAAAAGTGACATTTTCATATTACAAGAAATATAAAAGGAAGAGATATCAAAGTTGATGTTTAGCTACATCCTTTGAATATCAATTTCTTATATAATTCTTTTAATATGAAAATTAAATTAAAAGTGCATAACAAAATGAGAAAGGAAATTTAAATTAATTGACATGATGGGGATTGATGTTTAACTACATCTCCCTAATTATGTCATTTTGAACTTTTTAAAGGACTTCAATGCATAAAAGAGAAATGAAAGGAGTAACATGTGAAGAATTGATGTTTTACTACATCTTTTTCCATATTATGAATTTTATTACTTTTCAAAGGACCTAGATGCATAATTACTAAAAGGAGAGGGCAAATGAGAAGAGGGAAAATTCAATCCCCATGACATGATGCTCAAAGATCCTTTTACATGAATATGCAAATGACCAAGGACTTATATGCATAATTTTCATGATTGCTAGCAAATGACATATGTGATGCTAGTACCCTTTTTTATTCTTCCTTGATGCAATCTTTCATTCATAGCATTTAAGGATAAAATACCATGGCACAAGCACAGAAAATTGCCCAAATGACCTGTTGGTACAGATCAGCCAGTGCAGGCCGATCAAAAAACCAAACCAAAAATCTGTTTGAATAGGAAGATAGAGGATATAAAAACAATCAATTTAGACTCAAATTTTGCATCTTTCTGATTTTTCTACTATTTTCTAGCTAATTTCAAAGTTGGGTTTCAGAAAAAAAAAAAAAACAGCAGCAGTATATATTCATATAGACCCCTTTGTTCATCTGCTACAGTTGAAAAATTGGAAATAAAATGTGAAAAATCATGAAAACTCCATGCACTCACTATTGATATATCATATGATAAGTATAGTATAAAAATTATACATGTCCTTTAGCAAAATTAATGATAAATAAGATCAAAGCAATATGAATTTCATGTTGGTTACAAACCCGAAACCCAAATCAAATCCACATCCAATAAAAACCCTCCTCAAGCTTGATGTCTCTTTAATACCTTTCATACATGTCCAAACCATCACATTTCATCTCCAAATGCATTCCTCAAATCAAAGCAACATGTGTCAGTACCAGTTCAGTACCAACCCGAGAAATAGAGATATGAAGATCACCCAAATGTCAATAAAACTTGAAGTTAAGTACACCCTAAGATCTCTCATGCTCAGACGATGCTAACTAAGCTAACAATTGAAAATTTAATGGAGTCAAGCTCAAGCCCCAACCGGTACAGAAGTCTGAAATCAGTCGCGCACCACCCTTCCCCGGCGGTCAACCAACACCGATGGCACCACCAATTGACTCACAAGCCCAAGACGATGCTAATGGTACCTCCCCTCATTCCTGCCGTGACCGGAAACATCGCCGGAGGAATACCCGAGTTGAACCCTAGTTCGGGTTTCAAACCCGATTCACATCCCAGTTGCACCCCTTTTAAAGAGATTAGAGCTGTTGGATCTACGCGCCAAGAAAGGGATTTAAAAGAAGTCCGGATCTTAAAGCATTCCCCGATCTTAAGACTAACCGAACCCCTGTTTCCTGGGCCCCATTCGTCGGGTCAATAACAAAAGTCCTTCAACACGAATCTTAAAGCCCAATCCTAAAGCCTATAAACCAAACTCATCAAACTAAACGGATCTTGAAGCTCTAGCACGCATCTCAAAGCCCAATAACCAAATCCCAAAACCCATAATCCAAATCCAATGCTCTGCACCAATCCTGAAGTATTAGTACACATCTAAAATTTTAAAGCCCAAATTATAAATCCCAGTCCTTCCAGTTTTACAAACAAGTCCCTGGAAAACTTTAAACTTCACAAATAAGCCCTTTTCAGCCATAACTTCTTCATTTCAAATCCAAATCAACTCAAACCAACTCCAAATAAACCCAAATCAAATCCTTCATGTCCCTAAATCAAAATCAAGCATAAACAAACACCATACGACCTGCCAAATGACCAAAATACCCTTCTCTCCATTTTTCTCACATTTAGATCATTTTCTCTTAAAATAAAATATAAATAAAGCACAAATATATTCTTAAACACCAATATATTTCTAGAAATAAATAAAAGGGTATAATAAACATACTTTAATAATATTCATCACATCTCATGTATACACATTAATTAAATACCCAAAACAATGATGATCAAATGAAAATAAAAGATCAAGTACATGAGTTCTCTCCCCTTCTAGCCCCTTTATTCAATTCACAACAAATAGGCCCCAAATCCCGGAATGAACGAGGTATTCAGTATGGCTTGGAAGGGTCATCTGATGTAATTAACAGCGGGGGCTTGCGCCCGCTGGGAGTTAAACGTCCCCACAATCATTAAACTCTCTCGATGGGCTGATTATGAATCGTAGGTCTGTCGAGGGTGAACCAGAAGGAATAGCAGGAAGAAAGAAATGAATGTTTCAAGTTCGATGTTCTTTAACTAATCGAGAGCATTGAACCCTGAGGCATTTAAATACATATGCACACACCTTCCATATCAACTGTGCAACTTTCTGCGCCCTACAGGTTTTGGCACGCCCGGTGGGACATTCTCCTCCTCACAGGTTCGGGATCCGATACGAAGATAAAAGGAACATACTCAAGTAGCCAATGACTTCAAAACACTCAAACAACAAGTCATTGGACCGCTTGAGTTATGTCATTTCCTTTTATATTCGATATCGACGCCTATGGATTGAATAATCGGGCTAACACTCATGTATAAGTTACATATGAAAATTGACTAATGAAGTTTTGAGTTTTGCTTGTTTGCAGGAATGGCTTACACCGCGATCAACGCACGCTCATTTTCTCAAGTCGCCAGCCTCCCAGCTGGCGAAGAAGTTGTTTATTTTGGGACTTTTGCAGTCCCCATTAATGAAGTCAGGGCGTTCGAAACCCCTGTTCCTACTCCAATGAATGAACAGCTGTCCCTCGGGTCCATCACCGAGAAAGAAGTTGAAGATGAAGAGGAAGCATGCTGCTTTCTCACCCCTAAGGGAATGGACGGCAGAACGTTCATTCCACTTTCCAAAACTAGGCGCGCAAGGAGACGCACGTCTAAGAAAGTAAACAAAATCAACCAAATTCCCGTGACCCCTCTGTCGGTCACCAAGAAAAGAAATTTTCAAGCCTACCAGGATGAGTTGGTGGCTCAACCAGCCCTTCCCGTCCGCAACTCCTTCTCTCCTCTCAGGATAGTGAGGAGGAATTCTTCTACTGCACACATACGTGCAGCGGGAGAAGTCCCTCAAACCGTCTCGTTCATCCATAAATCAAAAGGAATGAACACCAACCGCAAAATGGTTGATGACACTGCCATGGCCATTCATAGGGCCCACAAGCAGCTTCGCATGTTGAAGCAACGTAGGAATCGATACTACGTGCATCATGCGCAAGAAACCTCTACACCCTCTTCCGTCAAATCAAGATTGACGTTTCCAGCCCAAGTGCTGGGGGCATCCAATGATGCCTAACCCTCAATCAAGTCGAGACTGACGTTCCCAGCCTCAAAACCTAAAGCACGCGACAGTGCCTTCTTTCCAAAACCAAAACCAATGTTCTCAGCCCCAAGGCTGGGGGCACCCCATGGTGCCTCGTTAAAACCAAAGTTCCGTCGAGAGATGCGTGCAAGCACCTCTCAAAGCTCAAACAACGAGGGATCAAATCAAACCCCTCAAATTCTGAGAAAACCAGCCAGTGTACATGATAGGCTGGGGGCACAAATATATCCGCACCCCTCTAACACTGGAAGCTTAACAATAGTGGCGCCAAATGCCACTCAAAAGAAGCGAAGGGTCACCAAAACACACCCTAAGCAAAAAGAAGAAGCGACCGTCTTCATGATAACCGTTAACGAAGACCTCGAAGAGGAAGATGATCATCCTGTCAAGCCCTCCAACCTCACCGTATGCATGGTGAGAAAGGGGAAAGACCCCATCGTCGAAAATCCGAGTGACGACGAGAAAGGGTCTGATGCAGCATGCCTTCCTCCCATAAATGCCAAACCCAAGACCGTGAGTGGCTCAGATGTAGGTCACATGGATGGACCCGCGTTAGGTAACTTCCATACCGTCCTGGCGACTTCTCCATGTGCTGGTGAAAGCCAAACCGGTACACAAACACAAGAACAAATGTTATCCACCTTCAATCAAATGCAAGTCGAGATACAAAATCTTAGAGCTGAAATACATCAAGTCCACGAAAGGGAACATAGGTTGATAGCTGAAATCCGAGGGAAAGACCTCGCTGGTTCCGAACTCGAAATAGGAGAAACGTCAAATCGGTCTAGCCCTATAAGCGGGCTTGAAAGACTAGAAAGACCAAACCCTCAAGAAAGACGTAGAGTGCATTGGGAGGATGAAAGACGAGAAGCCTCCCTAACCTTTACTGCGATTGATGTTCAAGAAATGATCAGCCGTCAGTTACAAGAAATGGGGATTGCCCCAAAATAGACAACACTGCGAATAGGGAAACCATACCCTCCCGAATTCGATATACCAAAATACCCCCCAACATACACTGTTCCCTTATTCTTCAAGTTCTCAGGAAATGGAACAGATGAGATGGGACCCGAACAACACGCCAGCCTCTTCATGATTCAATGTGGAGACTCTTCAAGAGAAGAAGCATTCCTTTGTCGCCAATTCGCTAGAAGTCTTTCAGGACCAGCGTTTCAATGGTATTGCTCTCTAAAACCAGGAAGTATAAGATCCCGGGACCAAAAGGGCGCGTGCCTTCATAGATAGGTTTGCCACTGCGAGCAGTCCAATAAGACTTGCTGGTTTAGCATGGGCCAAACAAGGGCCAAACGAAACTCTTCTGGCATATATCAACTGCTGGAGAAACATGAGTATCAAGTCGAGCCATACTATACCCGAAAGGGAGGCAGTTGATTTGCTCATAAGAAGTACATCCGGCAAAATAAGGCAGATGTTAATCGTCGCTAATCCTAACAGCTATCAAGATCTGGTAGACACCGTATCCAGACTGGGGCGAACAGATATAGAAGAAAAGCCATCAGCTTCTTTCAAACCAAGAAGAGACTTCCCAAAGAAGAAGAAATCAAAGGCAGTATACGCTGTCAAAACCAACAAAGCCAACAAAAATGAAAACAAGGATTCCGACTCGTCGGACGAAGAGGCAAGACAAGTCGATAGCCAACCCACTCAGCCAACTCCTCGCGATAACCAAAATAGTCGTTACTTCAAATCGTTAGAAGAACGAAAGAATAAGAAGTACTCTTTCCAAAAGGAGAAGACGGCTAAGATATTCAAGCAAGCCTTGGAAGATGGTATGAAATTGCCTCCAAGCAAAACACCCCGATCAGGCAGATAAGGTCGATCACCCTAACTATTGCCCATATCATAGGGTGATAAGTTATAAAATAGAGGACTGTTGGGTCATTAAAGACCTAATAGAAAGAAGGATATAAGAAGGTCGCATGCAACTAGCGCCAAGTGCCATGCAGCAACCCGATCTTCATGAACGAGTTAATGCTATCTCTCATGTTGAGGTAGTTGAAGAAAAGAGGGTTGAAGGTCCCGCAAACGAGACATGGGAATTTCACCTCTACAAGAAGACTAAAAAGTTGCTGAGACAGCTCCTGAAAGAGCCTCAAGTCAAATGGGACAGCAACTTAAACCCCACAATGCCAAGGCCCCCAAAACGGGTCATCCATCACAAACCAAACAAGAATGGCAGCCAGAAAGGCAAGAAGTCGCCCAAACCAATGGAGTTACCTACACCTTCTGAAATCCAAAAGCACATACAAGCTTTAGAGGATCACAAGCAAGGTACTCCACTACCGTTAACCCTTTTAGACTTCTTAACAGAAGATGTATTGGCCGTAATGTTGGGCCTCAAAACTGAAAAAGGAGAAACAAGTAAAGCTCCTCAAGAAGAAGAAACCAATAAAGATGACCGCGAAATGTGTAATGTGGTTGTCTATGGAGGAAGTTCCTCAAGTGACTCAGATGATGGTGAAGTCGTCTTTGTCAAAACCAAGAAACCTGATTGCCGAGCAGTGCTTTGCTCGGGTACGAATATTCCTGAGCGTCAACCACCACAAGAGGATGAGGTTGGAAGGTCAAAAGCTAAGGCAAAAGGAAAAGAACCCGCTATGCAAGATGAACCAGCACCTAAGAAGTATATGGTGCAAGATTATAATATTCTCGCCCAGCTTAGAAAAATACCGGCGGCGGTAAGCGTGTTTGACATCTTGATGATGTCCGCTGAAGTGAGAGAAGTGCTCATTTATGCACTCCAAAACCCTGAAGAGTTTCAAGCGCATTTCGCCGAAAAGAAGATACAAGAAATAGCGCTAGTGGACAACAAAAACCCAACTATCACCTTCAATGACGATGATTTGTTCATAGGCACGTCTGATCACAACAGACCACTCTTTCTCACTGGTGAATGTGAAGGCCAAAGGGTAACCCGCATGTTGATTGATCCGGGTTCCTCCATTAATCTAATGCCTAAGCGAACATTGGACCGTCTCACATTGAGCGCTAAGTTCCACACGAAGGATAAAATCACTATACATGGATTCAACCACAAAACGGAACAGTCCTTGGGGGCAGTCAGCCTGCCCTTTGATATTGGTGGTATTCAAGAATGGATGAAATTCTACATCATCGATGCGAAAACCACATACAACGCATTGATAGGTCGACCATGGCTGCATAATAACAATGCCGTTCCGTCAACCTTGCATCAATGTTTGAAGTACATTAAAGATGGCGAAGTCAAGCAAGTCGATGGGGAAGTTAGGCCGTTTGAAGTACATGAAATAGGGCTAAAAGATGCCAAATACTTCTTCGATAAACCTGTTCTAAAAGGAGAATGTTCGAAGAAACAACAAGATGAGAAATCAAGGCTATATGGAGCCGATACTGACTCGTCGTCAGGGGAGGAGGCAGATGAAACCAGGATACTCCCGTCATACATAATACCCTCAGAAGACGAGGAAGAAACAGGTCAATCCTCGTTGATGATTGGGAGGATACCTGAAAACCATCACAAAGAGCTCACACCAAGGGAAGTGAACCAAATCTAAGAAATGGTAATGTTCATAGTACCACCTAAAGAAGAAATCACCGAAGAAGGGATCTTTAGGCACAAGCCTATTGTGTTCTACAAAGCCTCTGATGGTAAAAATCGGTCATTTGTGGTAAACAACGACGAATGGCCCATAGAAGATGAAACCATGCCCGATAAATTGGGCGTACCTCTTCTACCATATTGTTCCAAAAGCCTAATCAGGATTCTTACAAACATGAGTCCCATGTCTCCAACCTACGCTATGACAAAGCGATTCGATAGGATATTGGCTCACCGAAATCCTACAATCATAGGACCAGATGGAAAGCTGAGAAATACTCGAGGGCTCGGGTATGATGAATCCGATGATGAAAGTGATGACTCCAAGTGTCATCCTATACAATATTTCGATAGCAGCGACAGTGATAGTGGGTCACCCACTTGTGATTTGAGAAAAATCCAAAGGAAAGTTGCTCACGCCAACCTAGAAATGGCCTTGAGAGGTGGTCGTGGCAGAGGCTGCGGAAGAGGTCGAGGGAGAAATTCCTTCGCTAATGGCTTGCCAAAGCAACCCAAACCAAATCAAACCGAAACTCGCTCCTTCCAAGACCTGTTGAAACAAATGAAAGGTCTGGATGTGCATTCCGAGCATAACCGACAACAACCAAATAATTACCGAAGAACCTCCGGAGCTTCATGTCATGTAATAGAAGCTGAAGACGATCAATCGTCATTTGTCGCATGTAGTGTATGCGATAGACCGGGAGAGATCACGGAAATGACTTCATGTGTCGAATGTGGGGCCATATGCCATCCCCCTTGCACAAGATTTAGGGAAAATCCCCAAAAGAATGATGAAACCCGCTCGCCACAAAAGGCAAAAACTAATGTCGAAGCAAGACATGAAACGGCCCACATACTTGGCCCATTCGATGAGTACAAGAAGGGACATCTTGTATGGGTTGTAAAAGAAACAACAAGGCTACAGTCGATCAGATTCTGGGGCCCATATTTGGTGGATCAAATCTTGGAAGGATATCGATACGGGCTGATAGATAATGAAAGTGGAGAGTCCGTTAAATCAATCAGTGGTCGTTATCTAAAGCTCTGTCAAGAGGGTGATACACCAAGCGACTTCTGCCAAGAGTATGAAAGTGACTCATGAACCGTCACTTACAAAACCACCCCCACTAAAGCCGTGATGGAGGTGATAGTGCGCATGGAGGGGCACGTCGGGCATCGATGCGCCCGAAGGGGAAATGATATATATACCCCACTCTCGAAGGGAGTCGACATCTCTAAGTCACAAACTTCCTCAATCTGAATGCTTGTCTGCATGCCTGTATGAAATGAGAATCCTACGAGATCCCCTCCTCAAACTCTACTTCACGTTCTCCAAAACTTCAAGATCAAAAACTCCACAAATACCCAAAATTCCAATAAAACCTGAAGTCTAATATCCACGAATAAAATGTTCCAAACGAAAGTCCATAAATATCCTAAAAGCCTGATAAAACCTAAACTCCAATGTCCACAAACAAAATATCCCAATAAAAATACCTAAGCGAAAACTTCTACGAATAAAAGGACCAAATCGCAGCATGAGTGAAATTGTCTCGAGCGAAAAGTGAGGTCCCCCAACTACCCACAAAATCCATAAAGGCCTCTCGCCACAAAATGGGTTTTGTTAAGTTTGTACCCTTAAACAATTAACACTGGCAAAGTTTGTCCAGCCAGTTCTGAATATGGACAAACAAGTTTTATATTTTGTACTTTGAACAAAATATGGGCTTTGGTGTTGTGCCCATTTGAAACAACTATCACTGGTTTTGCCTTTCCTCCCAGTTCGAAAAAAGGAGAGACAAGGTTTCTTCATTGTCCTTTAAACAATGGAGTGCCTAATGATGATATCTCAAATAAAATCAAAAGATTAAAGAAAGTGGTCGTTTAGACTATTTAAATTCTGAAGGCACAAAATCCCTTTTAAAACAAAGTTTTCAAAAATAATGGTGTTCGCATTTCCTGCGATACCCTCGCCTAAGGATTGATGCCATATAGGCTATTCAAGAAGGCACGAGAGGAGTGAATAAGATGCCACCCTCAAACAGGTGCATGCATGCACCTAAATCCCACTACAGTATAAAAAGAGTGGAGAGATGTAAGGCCCACAAAGAAAGCCTCAAGCACAAAATGGGCTTTGTCAAGATTGTGCCCTTAAAACAATTGTCACTGGTACGCTCGTCTAGCCAGTTATCTAAAATGACGAGCAGGCTTTATATATTTGTGCCGAACAAAATAAGGCTTTGATGTTGTGCCTAGGCCACGTGAGCACTAAAACAATTATTATGGCCCAAAATGAGAGAAACCGAGAGCCCAAAGGCGATAACCCTAATCGGGTTCTCACCAAACCAATCTCCGCAGAAGCAAGCCTCAAGTCAAGTCAACACCCATGAATGATATACCTACAGGTCAACGCCCCATGGGCCATAACCCAAACTAGAGTTTAAAAATGAGAACCCTTGACTCCAAAAACTAAAGCCATAGTTTGGCAAGTAAACACCCCAAAATCCCATGAATGACAAGCGAATACCCTAAAAACCAAGCATGATTTGACATACCCTGTTGATATACGTCCCATGGGTGACAGCTGAACCCAAAACAAGAGAATACCTTCCAAGCACCAAAATGAAACCTATGGCAAGCAAGCTAAGCTTCACTCGTAAGAGAAACGTCGCTTCACTATATCGCATCAATCTCGTGGAGATGCATGAACATCTAACCTTAACGGGTTCCGTATGACCAATGAAGCCTCAGAGCAGAATGGTTCTACAAAGTCTCCATATCGCCGGTAGCCTTTTTGTGGGAGCGGCGCATGAGCATGAATGAAGAATTCGACCTTAACGGGTCTTCATATCGCCAGTAGCCCTTTTGTGGGAGCGGCGCATGAATTATGAATGAAATTTCGACCTTAACGGGTCTCCATATCGCCGATAGTCTTTTTATGGGAGCGGCGCATGAGCATGAATGAAGAATTCGACCTTAACGGGTCTCCATATCGCCGGTAGCCTTTTTGTGGGAGCGGCGCATGAATCATGAATGAAAATTCGACCTTAACGGGTCTCTATACCGCCAGTAGCCCTTTTGTGGGAGCGGCGCATGAATCATGAATGAAAATTCGACCTTAACGGGTCTCCATATCGCCAGTAGCCCTTTTGTGGGAGCGGCGCATGAATCATGAATGAAAGTTCGACCTTAACGGGTCTCCATATCGCCAGTAGCCCTTTTGTGGGAGCGGCGCATGAATCATGAATGAAGAATTCGACCTTAACGGGTCTCCATATCGCCGGTAGCCTTTTTGTGGGAGCGGCACATGAACATGAATGAAGATTCGACCTTAACGGGTCTCCATATCGCCAGTAACCCTTTTGTGGGAGAGGCGCATGAACACTAATGAAGATTCGACCTTAACGGGTTCCGTATGACCAATGAAGCCTCTGAGCAGAACGGTTTTACATAGTCACACCTGTCGGGGTAGCCTTTTTTGTGAGGCTATTGTGTGTGAGAATCAGACCTTAACGGGTCCCGTATGACCGTTGTCACCCCTAAGTGGGACGGTTTTTACGCAGTCATACATGCTGGGGTCGCCTCTTTTGTGTGGGCAGCATGAGTGAATGTTCGACCTTAACGGGTCCCGTATGACCGTTGTCACCCCTAAGTGGGACGGTTTTTACGCAATCATACATGCTGGGGTCGCCTCTTTTGTGTGGGCAGCATGGATGAAGATTCGACCTTAACGGGTTCCGTATGACCAGTGAAGCCTCTGAGCAGAACGGTTTTACATAGTCACACATGTCGGGGTAGCTTTTTTTGTGAGGCTATTGTGTGTGAGAATCAGACCTTAACGGGTCCCGTATGACCGTTGTCACCCCTAGGTGGGACGGTTTTTACGCAGTCATACGTGCTGGGGTCGCCTCTTTTGTGTGGGCAGCATGAGTGAATGTTCGACCTTAACGGGTCCCGTATGACCGTTGTCACCCCTAAGTGGGACGGTTTTTTACGCAGTCATACATGCTGGGGTCGCCTCTTTTGTGTGGGCAGCGTGGATGAAGATTCGACCTTAACGGGTTCCGTATGACCAATGAAGCCTCTGAGCAGAACGGTTTTACATAGTCACACATGTCGGGGTAGCCTTTTTTGTGGGGCTATTGTGTGTGAGAATCAGACCTTAACGGGTCCCGTATGACCGTTGTCACCCCTAAGTGGGACGGTTTTTACGCAGTCATACATGCTGGGGTAGCCTCTTTTGTGTGGGCAGCATGAGTGAATGTTCGACCTTAACGGGTCTCCATATCGCCGGTAGCCTTTTTGCGGGAGCGGCGTGTGAATTACGAGAATAGAAAACCGAACCCAAGCCAACTGAAGACGTTTAATCGCTTAGAACCCGATTGAATAGACGCAGAAGGCTTGAGGTACAATTTGAGTCCAACGAAGATGCCTTATCGCTTAGAGCCCGATGGGGGAGATTCAGAAGATTCAGGATTGAGCCCTGACTTTACAAGTATATCTGGTCGCTTAGAACCCGATTGGGGAAAACTTGAAAGGTTCAGGAGAAAAACCGAGTTAAGCAAGTTTATTCGATCGCTTAGAACCCGATTGGGGAAGGCTTGAAGAACTCGTAGACAAAAAGAGAAAGAAGGAGAATGAGAAAGAAAACCGATTTAGACGAGTTTATTTAATCGCTTAGAACCCGGTTAGAGAAAATTCGAATAAATCGACCAAAAAGAGAAAGGAGGAGAATGAGAAAGCTACAAAAGCAAACATCGACTGCAAGTACGTATATCCAAGCATAATCAACCAAAACCACAATACACATGCAAAGAGTGAGCTCGAAAGCACCCTCTCACAAACCATACAAAAGTAAAGTCTACCCTAAATGAAAGTGCCTAAAAGCAGAAGGCACGTTAGGCACGATGGCTGAACATGGCTCCACAACCACAGGAACATCATGGGGGCAGTCGATAACCCCTCCTGCTCCAATGCTAGATGAGCCTGCTGTGACTAAATCTGGCCCTGTGAATAATACAGGGATGGGTTGAATACACAAAATCTGCAAATCAAGAAAGGGATAATGGAAAAGAGGTTCGAAGAAAATAATTGTACCTGAATGACCAGTCATCTGGACTGAAGGGAACTCCTCCTTTCTTCTCTTCTTCTGCTTCCTGTTGCATCTCTTGGGCCCGGAATCAGGCCCCCAGAAAACTCGGGCTGGCACGTCACACCTGACTACCTGCTCGGGCATGGAAGAAGCCACTGTAGAAAGAAAAGGAGAAAGTCAAGTCAACAAGGCTATCCGATCGCTTAGAACCCGATTGGAGAAGGTTTGGAAGGCTTGAGAAAAAAAAACCGAATTAGACGGGTTTATTTGATTGCTTAGAACCCGATTAAAGAAAGCTCGAAGAACTCGGCCCAAAAAGAGAAAGAAGAAAAATAAAGAAAAGAATCGAGCCAATAAGTTTATTTGATCGCTTAGAACCCGATTGAAGAACACTTAGAAGGTTCGATTCCAAAAAGAAAAAGAGCAAAGAGAAAATCACAAAAAGAGACACATAAGGCACGATAACCAGGCAAGGTGTAGCCACCGCAAGAACACCCTGGGGGCAGCCAAGAATCCCTCCGGTCCTGTGATTAGGCACGCATGTTACAACCTAATCTGACTCTGCGTGGAAGATAAGGAGTCAAGAGGATAACACATCGAATTCATGGGGCAATGAAAATTGTGAGTGCTACTTTGTCCTTTGTTCTCTTTAAAATTTCTCTGTTTATTTCTAAAGCAATAGAGAAAGTTGAATCTGAGAAAATAAAGCAAAGCAACCCGCAAATGGAAAATTATGAAAGTTGTTTGCAAAAATGAAGTTTGAAAGAAAATTTGGACAAACTTTAAAATTTTTTCCAAGAACATTTTCTGATATTTTGAATAATTTTGGCTAATCCCATATTAAATGAAAGAAGTCCCTCGTATAAATAGCTTACTTGATAGGTTTTGTATAAACTCCTTAAGATTAAAGGTGTTGGGATATATCTTTCTTTTTATAAATTGATCCCGGAAAAATAATTCAATTTCATATAAAAAAGAAGAAGACACAAACGCATAAAAAAAAAAAGAAGTGAAGAAAAGGAAAAGAAAAATTGTGAGGAAGAAATAAAAAAAAAGAGAGAGAAAGATAACAATGAAAAGTAAAAAAAAATGGGAACTATTTTTCTCGACACACTACTCCGCTGATTTAGACCTGATAAAGTTCATGGGTGCATTCGTGACGCATCACCCCATGTTTGTATCCGTGCAATGGAAAGGTTTTAAGTCATGAGTATGCATAGCACCCTATTCTACGTGGTAATACTAGGATGAGTAGGGAAGAGTCTTATTATGTTTATTCCAGCAAATAAAATTGAACAACTTTCCGAGCATTGATATATAAAGAAAGGGATAAATTTTGACACCTTTAATCCAAGAAAATTTACAAAACATATTGATTAAGCATTTTATTCGAGGGATATTGAGTAAG
The DNA here is from genome assembly GCA_011114355.1 of Carex littledalei. Classification (NCBI taxonomy): domain Eukaryota; kingdom Viridiplantae; phylum Streptophyta; class Magnoliopsida; order Poales; family Cyperaceae; genus Carex; species Carex littledalei. The sequence continues at coordinate 15,516,206 of CM022083.1, read as the reverse complement.
ATACTTTGTGGGATGAACATAAATTTTCCAAGGTATAACCTAAATGTTCTTCCAAAATTTATAAATTATGCCCAGAATTTCATGTTAATTTCATTTCTGTGAACATCTTTAACAAATTTCTTATGCGAATTTGCTTAAAGGACAAGATAAAAATTTTCAAACATAATAAATATGATAAATGCAATGTATATCCGACAAAAAATAAAGTACTATAGATTTGGATACTGCCGAAATTTGGAATGTTTTGATTGCAGGTCCACGACTTCCTCAATGGATAAGAAGGACTCCAAATTGAAAGCAAAAGCGAAGAAAGGTGTCAAGCTCCCACCTCCTCATGGAAAAAACGCAAGAGTCGGCATAGGCTCGTGTCGGGTGAACAGAACACCTGCACGATCAATCAAACGATGATGAATTGGTCCGAAAAGACCTTAACTACCCAATGGTCTAAGAAGACCTTAAACCGCATCAATGGTCTAAGAAGACCTTAAACCACATCAACCAAAACCAAATCCCAACCTGATATGCCAAGAAGACCCCGAGATACAGCTAAAACCAACCCTGTTAGCCAAAGGCCCCAGAGAAGCACACGAGATAAACTGGACCAAAACCGAGATCATGCCTATAACCAGAAGGCCATTTTATCTAAACCCTCAATTTTGCAATACCCGCATGGTTCCCATTAGATCAGAGATAAAGTTCCCTGTCTGTAATCCTCCTCGGTTAGACAGGTTTTCCCATGAATGTGAGTTTGGAGTACAGTCACTGTCTGAACCCCCAATGTATGAACAAGGGACCGATTGCTCAGGCAAACCCCGAAGAACGCACATTCAGCCCTCACCCAACCATGCAAGTATTAGCAAGATGAGATAAAGATAACATACCTTTTTGAAGTAGATGTGATCGAAGGAGATGATCAGACCTGCTTTCGAGCTCAATGCCTAATGCGGAGTTCTAATACCTGAGATTCAGACAAGAAAGGCAACTCAGAAAGAATTCCACAAAGTTCGAGAAGAACACTGGGGGCACCTGGCTAAGCTGTTCAATCCTAAGGTCTTCGCACCTCACCCAGGT